>VWZK01006980.1:41536-210912 GCA_013396935.1 Baryphthengus martii
TCCCCCCAATTTCCTTTTTTTTTTTTTTTTTTTTTTTTTTTAACGAGTTGTCCAACAGGCTAGAATGACAGCATTTGCCCTTGTAAATGCCATTCTGGTTTGACCCTATCAAGTTATACTTATCTAAGTATTCACACTATTTTATCCTTGGGTTTAATAGGTTCCCCTTGTTAGTGGTAAGAGGAGGTCATCAACTAACCTTTTGCAATATATTGTGTATGTGGTTTAGTTTATGGACTCTTGTTGGCTACTATTCTCCATTAGAAAAAAACAAACAAACAAACAAACAAGCCTAAGTTCTGGAAATTAACAAAAGTTATTATAAATCAAATTTCATACCTAGCCTTTCACAGATTGTTGAAAAAAACACGCAGAAAAATACAATGCACTCTGAGCTTTTATGCTGATAGTGATTCCAAGGAAACAAGCACAAGGATTAAAAAAGCTTATTTCTGTCAGACTACTATATGCTATTTGCAGTCAGCTTTCTCTCTCAAGTAAGCAAAAGCTTACATGCTTTGAAGCAATTTTGTAAACATAAGTAACAAACACTAAATGGTAGAATTTGACTGCATTTCCATACCACTCCTTTATATTAATCTCTATAATCAAAATGTTCATGCAATTCATCACAAGCTTCTAACTTTCCATGTTCAGACCAAATGAAAATCTGGAAAAAACATACTACTTGCTTCTTCAGAAAACGTGACTATCACAAACCACAGCAACAGTAGAAGGGTAAAAATAAGCAGACATATGGATGCAGAAGAGCTCATAAACCTGTGTGAAATCCATGTAGCATTTTCCTATTACATTGCAATCAAAATCCTTCTATAACTTAAAGCTCTGCTTTCAAGTCCAGAGAAAAGGCAGGTTTGACTGTTGAGAGTATACCCTTTACAGAAATGTTTTACTAATAAAGCAGTCTGGGTAGAAAACAGCACAACGAAATAACATTTAATGCTGCCACTGAAAAGTAGTAACGGTAACACATTCAGGGTGCCCTGGTTCTGCCTTTTACAAAAACAGGTCTCTCACGGCACAGCTGTGACCGCAGAGGAGAGCGACGGCAGCAGCTGTCACCGGCGTATTTCTAAGTAGAGGTAAAAAGATGGCTGTCGCGGCTTTTGCTTACAGCCCCAGGACAAGAGTTGGGGCACTTCGCTTTCCAAGTGCCACTTACTGCAGCACCCACCCCAGCAAACATCTCTCCTGTACTGCAAAACGTGAGAAGGAAGAAAGGAAGGTGAGAGAAGACAGAAAAAGAACCTGTTGTTACTCCTTTCCAGGTGACTTCCCAATTAACTTGTTTGTGTTGCTTGAACACAAGTAAGAGAAATCTAGACTTTTTGTAATTGGTGTTTTCAGTAAAATTTATTCAAATTTGCCTCAATTTAGTCTCTATTCTTTTGTATTGGAAAGTCTAAAGATTACTAACTGCACCAAAACCACAACCTTTTGCAGTATTAAAAATATGGCAGCACTAATATTACATGTGTTAAACGAGTATGACTTATTATCGTTGGCCTTCTCACTTGTTTCAGGCTTTTAAACAGAAATAACAAAAGCCCTCCTATTCCAATTAGCTCACCGTTCCATATTTCTTTTTTAACTTTTTTTTTTTTTTTAAATCAGAAAGCCCCAACAAAACTTTTTAAAGTAAAGTAGAAATGATCCTTTAATCCTGCAGTTAAAATTTCATATAAGTGCACTCACACTCATTGCCAAATTCTCAATCTGCCTTTTGGATCATAACAAAGTCACTAAAAAGCAGAACTTTACACCATAAATTTCTTAGGCAAACTATAAAAAGCACTATAACTTACCAATGTCATTGCTTCTTTCAGAGGAGTCTTTCTCTAGAGCGCTGGATACTGTACTGCCCACTAATTCCACTTTTGGACTATCACTCCTGCATTTGGATCAAGAAGAGGAGATATTTTATTGGAGATTTTGTGTGGGTTACAGTAAATTGATAGCTAACTTGCAGTTACTAATGAGAGAGTGAAATATTCTTGCTTTGTAGCACCAGAGTAATATGTGTCAGAGAGAGCAATCTCCAGTAATCTGCAGTAAGTAGACATGCTGTATGGATTAACCTTATCTCATTTCTCCTTAACACCTGTCAAAAAAGCCTATTTTAGACACCGTAGTGTCCTGAGTAATTCTTCAGATGTTCACAGCATCTCAACACGAAGGAAACCTAAGGGCAAAGGGACATTCTTCAACATCTTATTTGTAAATTTTTCTGATTAATTGGCTTGCATAAAACATAGTGATGGACTATCTAGAGTATTACGGAAAGGGAAAGAACCTCAAGTCGGCATTGTGCATTTCAGCAGTTCCTAGTATGCACTCATAAATGCAGCTCCTCCACCACATTTTCACACGTTGCTCCCGGGATTAGACTATGAACATTGTTTCCACGAATCCAAAGAATCAAGATCACCTGGTCTGTCTGAAACGTCTTTGGAAAGGGAAGTGTGAAGAGTTGTGATGCTCTATACAGAGGAACTATATTTACATCGATCAAGTGATCAGTGACATGGTTATTCTTTCTCTGTAGAACTTTCTATCAAACAACTACTTAAGTTTACAGAAATATTCTGACTATTGAATCAATTAATTTAAAAAGTGTCATTGGTAGGCGAGTAGCTTGGCATTGCACAGGTGTCACAGACAAATCCCTGTGGCATTTACTGTGGTAACAATGGTTCAATTAATGCAATAAATTGTACTTACCATCATTATCAGGTCACCTAACAAACATCACAGTTTTTCCACAACTGTTTCCAGTGTGGCACTGTAACAATTATGATCTATGCAAGGTACCCAAATTATGCATTAAAATACAGATCTGTCCCTGAAACAACCCAGGCAGATATGCATTTCTACAAACAACAATAATTAGTTATTGACAGTAAAATACATAAACATAGCGAGCTCCTGAATCTCCCTTTTACATTTGTCTCTGCTTTTGATGCCATAAGCTGATGACAGATGGCCTGAACCCCAACTCATGGCAACAGTTTATGAGTAGAACACAAAGCGGCTGGAAACTCTATTTTGGACTTCAGGAATGCTGTGATAAAGAGCCTAAAAATTCATGTTAAAAAGCAAATGAAGTCACAGATTAAGTGAATGTATATAGCGTTAAACACTGTAGTAAGGTGACAAATATTCTGTGAACTAAAAAAAAGATAGAAAATCAGTTTATGACCCAAAAAATAAATGAGTCCTACACAGCTATCAATATCTCAGCCAGTCTGCATCAGAAAGGAAACTTAACACATTTCTACAAATATGTATTAGTTTGCAAGATAATAAATAAGAGTATTCTACAAGTGATCTACCTAACAATTAATTTTCTTATCCTTTAGTCTCTAACTTAAAAAAAAAGACAACTGTTATATATTTGTAAAGCTGTAAGAAGCAACATAGTTTCTTGGCTGACAGGGCAATGAGCATCTGACTGCTCACTCTGTTTTGCACACACATATTTCCCAGCAAATTGAGAGCACCATGTGAGTTGGAAGTTCTCTAGGAAATGTGTCAGTACAGTTTTGGAGGAGATTCTTAGGATGGTGTGATTTAGGGCTGAATGTCACAGCATTTACCATTTCACTACAAAAGATACCAAGTGATATATAAAAACCTCAGAAAAAAACTAACTCTGTTGTCAAAAGAATCCATAGGCTTATTACGCCAATCTACATCCATACTGTTGTGAAAGGAGTGGAGCCATCCCTTCTTGGTCACAGCGTCTCCCTTGAGCAAAGGCTCATGCCCATGCAGATAGATTGTCAGCTTGACCAGACAGATGATCAGCCTGAAAGAAACCCCACACTAATAGAAATCCCACTGCAAACTGATTAATTGCCATCTGGAGCAACTTCCTGACCCATATGGCTGAACGGCTGCACAAATGCTGGTGCTAACATAAGGGAGGCTGCAGGAATGGGCTGCCAGAAGAGGGAAGCTGCCCCTGTTAGCAGCAGCATGGACACAGATTGTTTTAGACTGATTGTAAACATGCACTTTCTGTAGGTCTTTAAGGCTTGTCCACTCCAGAGAATCGATTCATCTGTAAACTGTATAAACACAGGTATGTCTAAATGAGCTGTGAAGCCATTGGCGCAAATTGACAGCTAATTCTCTGTTCCACAGAGAATAGCTGTCCTATTGCCCTTGAAACCCTAACCTTCCTCTAAGGAAGGAGGATTATATTTACATGGAAAAACAATCACCACCACAAAAAGTCAGTGAGATGCATAAGATGCAAGCCGCTTACTCAGAACAGAAAAACACCCTACCCTCTTCTGCTCAGCACCTGCCATGGAAATCTCATGGGACTCACTTTACAACTACAGTAATTTCCTCCCCTAGGATCATGTACAAGCTTTGGCTGGGATAAGAGTTAATTTTCTTTATAGCAGCCAGCATGGTGCTATGTTTGGATTTGTGATGAAAACAGTGTTGATAACATGGGTGTTTTCATTCTCGCTGATGAGCAGCACTTACACAGTGTCAAGGCATTCTGTTTCTCATGCTGCCCTGCCAGCGAGTAGGCTGGGGGTGCACAAGGAGTTGGGACAGTTGACCCTAATTGAGCAGAGGGGTATTCCACAACATACAACATCACGCTCAGCATATAAAGCTAGGGGAAGGAGGAGGAAGAGAGGCACGTTAGAGTTATGACGTGACTTCCCAAGTCATTGCTACATGTGATGAAGCCCTGCTTTCCTCGCGATGGCTGATCCCCTGCCTGCTGATGGGAAGTAGTGAATGAAATACCTGTTTTGCTTTGTTTGCACTTGCAGCATCTGCTTTTTCTGTTTAATTGTGTTTTTATTTCAACGCACAAATTTTCTCACTTTTGCTCTTCTGATTCTCACCTCCATCCCACTGTGGGGGAGCGAGTGAGTAGCTGGGTGGGGCTGAGCTGCCCACTGGGGTTAAGCCACAACACATCAGCAAAAATTCTGCTGGTTCTATTTTTATTCTAACTGCCTTAGGTTTTTCAGATTCTGGAAATGAATACTAGCAGATTTCAAAAATATTTACTATCTTATTAAACTGGACTGATTTAAAAACAAAACACCTTTATTGAAGTGACTACTTTCATTTGATTTTCCACATTTCTTAATCGTTCAAGTAATTCAAAGTCTATTCCATGGATTATTTCATTATGTGAACTTCCTATCCTCTTCCTATAAGACATCCTTACAAGATAGAGCTTACCAGGCAGAATAGCTATATGAGATAAATCCATTAATTTGAATTAGTTGATAAATAAATTCATAGGAAACTGCAAGCACTGTGGTCATCGACATGCATCATCATCACCTTAAATATCACCTTTCCTTCTAAGTTTTAATCTAACTAACGTTACAAGTAAAATTCTTTCAAATGAAATGGTAGTAGATAAAGATCAAAGCATTTTTCTCTGAGCTAGACATAGCAGAGTTTAGACAATTACAAACATAACAAGGTTACTGTTTGGATGTGGTTTTTTCACTTTGTTAACATGAAAACTAAAATATCTGTAAAAATGCATAGTTTCTTTATATAATTTTGTACTTATAAAAAAGGAAAACAGAAGAGCAATAAACCTGCCCTACACAACTCCCAATGTTTAAAATAGTTATATCTTTAAATTATTCCAGGCAAAGAATAGAATAAAAGAAAGATAGCCCATTGCAGGCCTGGACAGTGAACTGAACACTTAGGTATGTATTGGTTTTGCCAAGAAGACATCACTTAGCTAAATCTAAAGGTCATAGCAAATACTTGCTTTTCCAAGCATGCCCAAGTGACCAGCAGGTGTGGACTATATTTCAAAACAGCTGGGCGAGCACATTCAAAGCCAAGACCACCAAAAAGAGCTGTGGCAGTAGCACCTGGACAGAAGGGTAAATTCTCAGAGATGCACAGTCAAAGCACCTCAGTAAAATGAAACTAGTAGCACAAAGCAGGCACCCGTTTTTGATTATATGTGACTCAGATTTCACACTGAGAGTATTTGTTTAATGAACGGTTTGTGGAGCAACAAAGGGAATCAATGTCCAAGATTTCAATTTTATTTTACTCTACCTTATATTCCATTCTGGTATTTAACACACCATTAGTATACTTGACCTCCAGTAATTCAATGGCTGCTAAATTTTCTAGCCGTACATTAGTAAAATTATTTCTCGGCCTATATTCTAGCACTTCTGCAAGATGTGCAGCCTGCCCATTTTAGGCAACTGCTTTTTGCCTGATTTTCACCTATTTCCATCCACTGTGTATAAAGAAAGTCTCTGTTGCACAACCCAGATGCTGATTACTAACGTAGCTATCTAGACTTTATTAGGCCTCCAGGTGAGGCCTTTCATTTCTGCATCTTCTGCTTTTCCAAGCTCTAGCAGAGATTAAATGGAGTTGTGTTGGCAAGGTCATCTTCTGAATGCTCCTCAAAGGTTGCAACCATCTCTGATAAAGAGCATCATGTAACTACAGAATAACAACCAACATTAGTTGACAGCAGCATTCCGCAGTGACACCAGCTTAAAGAACATCCTATGAAGACACATGTATTTTGCTAAAAACTGTTCTAAAATTATCAAAGAAAACAGAATGAAACCAAGCTGACGGTATTTGAAATGTGCATTTTCTAATGTTGTCTCTTCCTCAGTACAATCCAAGCTCTTGCACTGACTTAGTGCCCTGGTAAAGCTGGAATAATTTGAGGTAAACATCAGCGCAACATATTGATGCAGATATTTCCCACATATTCTGCAGTGGAAACTATGATGTTGCAGTAACTCTGTCTTCATCAGTAGAAATGAACTAGTGATGAACAGTCTTGCTATTCTTGAGAAGATAAGTTATGATCCAGCCAGCTGACCAGAAGTCTTTTCCGTGTTACGGGTTTTGGGGTTTTTTTTGTTCTTTAACTCCCTTTTACCTTAAAATTAATTGTGACATTAACTGTAAAACGTCACTTCTTTAAATGTGTGGTTTTTCCACTAATCCCCAAAGCATTGGACAGAGAGAAAACAATACCTTGTATGAGTCACAGGCACAACTGGTCTTTCTGGTCGTCTTGGGGGCAAGGTACCAGGTCTATTCACAGAGTTTGCTTTGGGTGGCCGAGGTTTCTTCGGAGGTATAGCAGGAACGGAAGGCTTCTGCAAGTCTAACTGTTTTTGCTCTCTCTCTGATCTTTCTTTAAATCAATTATTTCCAGAAAAAAAGAATACGGACATTATTAAGTGGAATTAATATGCTGTCACAAGTCTACAATTAAACAAGAAATCTTCAACTGTTGATACACTTACACATATAAAAAGCTTATCTCCTTTTCACTTCTGTCCTAAATCATTATTTGAAATAACAGGTTTACCACATCTCAGTTGTTTGCCCTACCTGACTTTCTGCCTGTAATTTCTCATGGCCAAAACATGCCTGCAGTCTCTGAATGGGAGCACAACTTATATCAAATTCTAACATGAAATAATTTAAGTTAGAAGGTCACAAAAATAATTATGCTGGATATTCTTAACATCTCTTGAACAAACCGAGAAATACTGTTTTCAGGAGCAGGGGGAAGTATGTTTCAAGCGAATGACAGTTAAAGGAAAATACAAGCATTAAAATTTAGCAATGTTTGGCAGGATGTAATCAGAAAAATTAGACCTTTTATTTAGGTTTTTAAGCATAGACCTATATGCTGAATTTTTCAGCTTGCCAATGAAAAAGTGGATCATTAGCAGAACTGATTATGCATAGTTAGGAAGGGTCACAATACAAATATTCCAAATATGCCAAACATGCCAAACACGCAATGCCTGTAAGTATGTAAAGTACAATACACATGAATAACTCTTGTAAATAACATGCTCTAAATTCATAATACAAACCAAACATGTAAACTCATTTGCCACACCATCGGAAACCTGATTCTTCTCAAAAAAAGGAGAAAACTCTCAAAGGGACCACGGTTTCACTCTTTGTATCCTATTATGTCAACACCCCACTTCCCTTGACAACACTGTGTATCGTATGTTGTGAATATTACACCTCTGTACACGTGTAAGAGGTATTAGCAATCTCACAGGGTACTGTTTAATGGGTTCGAGGTTTCAGTCTGAGAGGATCACCAGAAACACAATCCACATCAGATTTGGAATAGTCCAGTAAGAGATCGTTGTTCACAAGCATACACCCCTTTTCAGTACACTTTCAGTTGATGCAATCCTTCTGTCCTCTGTAACATTAAAGCTTTTCCAGTGTATTGTGTAATTTTTACACACTTACTCCTGTGACAGTATTTACTGCACCAGTGTCCAAGAATCTAAAGCGTGTATTGAGAGACAGGGTTGGCAGTTTACCAACACACTGAACAATTCCTACCACTCCAGAAACGTAGGCATGACACCTATGGCCTCTTTTCAACATTTAGAAAAGTTACAGATATTTATACCCTGGGACAGTTTTAGACTCACGCCTGTTTTCTTCCCTGACTCTACTGTACTATTCGTGCATCTGAGTGCTTCTTGTGAATGCAACCGGACCTACAGCGGATGGGTTGTTTATGCATCTGGTGTCAGACCTATAGCCACAAACATTAAATTGGCGTATCTATTAAGAGATAGGTCCAGCTGCCCCTAGACCCTCTAATCTAGGACCTGCTAGAATGCAAGGGGATTCATCTCTTACCAAATTTACGACTGCATGCAACAGACAGTAACATATCTAAACTTCCTGTACTATATTGACATTTGACTTTGTAAATCCAAAAATGGAAAGCAAAGGGTTTTGTTGCTAAGATAACATGAGAAGTGGGTCACATAATCAAAAGGAAGTATATGTAGATAAAAATGCTAAAACACCCATCAGATCACCAATACGTATACCCAGAAACAGATTTTGGTACAAAGTCTGAATGTTCTGGCAGTAAATTGTAACCGTGTATTATACATTTAGTCACGTGCATACACATGCCTTTTAAGAGACTGCAAGTTCGAATACTTAAAAAGTTAAGAAATCCTGTAAATAAACTTGTCTGTACAGTCTAGTAGTCCACTAAAATGTATGAAACTTGGCATCACATTCATTTATAGAATCAATGTCTGTCTTTCCCAAACTCTTCAGAACGCACAATGAACACAATGAAACCAATAAAGGTTTCATTTGCTTGTTACTGCTCTGTGTGGTACTGTGCCCCATTTCTTGCAGTGTTCAAATCTGGCTTTGAAGACAGAATTTTTTCATTTCTTCACAGATGTGGCTATGAATTTTGTGGTTATGGTAATGGAGTGATTCATAAGCATTAACGGCTATCGCTTCACAAAAACTCTCTGTGATGCAGGAAAACCACCAACCCTGCTTTTAACTAGAGAACCGAGGCATGTAGCTGTTAAGAAAAAAGTACATACTAATCTGGGGTATCTTACTCAATTAAGTACCTAGCTTTTACTGAGCACAGAGCTTCAGATGGCGTTTTATGTATTGAGAGCATATCTCCCCTTGAATTCAGTCGAGGCTGCAAGTATTTAACAGCTCTGCATTGGTATAATTGAATACCCTGAATTCAGTCCAAAAGCAACAATGAGATCCTATCCAAAGTGCCTATCATGACAGATCTACCAGAGCAGGAAATAAACATCCAAACAATGTATTTAATGAAAGCAGAGACTGGGAAATGAGGATGTGCATCAGTTCCATTTCCCCTGTCTCTCTGCAGAGAGCAGGCAGGAAAGCACATTTCATACCTTTTTCTTCTGTTCGATTAGGAAGACATTCTGGCCTTTCAGGAGGTACCTTTTTGATCTCATGCTTTCGATCTGTGGTACCTGTGAAGGAAAAAAGAATTTGGAAATCTGAACAAGCCAACAAACAAGCATATATGGCCACGTAAGATTTAATTCTGCAATTTCTTAAGCTTTTTATATTCTCCAATTTGAAAACATCTTGCTAAAAGTGAACATAAATCTATTTTCAAGTATCTGCTTACACTATAATGACAAAAAAGCAACTGGATGTTTGCATTTTCACAGTCAAGTTCACAGTTTTCAAGGCATACACCTCAAAAGAATAGGCACTTTCAGATAATTCGGTGAAAAAAAAAATATTCAATAATTACAGATTTTTAAGTGTGAACAGATCCTTTACCATTATAGACATACTTAACTGAGGAGCAATTCAACAGTGTGAAGAATCATTAGGAATAAATCAATTAATTGGGCATTTCTGCTAAGAGAATATTTAATACAGACAAATACACAGGGCTTATTTTATACTAAGTTAAATCCTCCTCTTTTTCACCTCTAGTACTAGCCATTCACTTCCACATAGTAGAAGGATGAGAATCATAGTACTGACAGTATTCTGCATGACTATTTCAACTGACAGCTTTTGGCCAGGAGGTGTAAGCCTCTGCCTCTGTTACTAGAAACACTGACATACTGACTTCTGTTGCTACAATGCAATATGGGAACTCGTGGCACTAACAACGGGAAGATTTTGCAAAAATTTCCTGGCACATGCAAGCTGAAATCTAGTCCCCATATTCTAAAGAATGCTTTACTGGATATTTGCTTTGCTGCATTGGCTAACTACTAGGTGCTAATATCATTTCAACTTAGCAGTGCTGAAAACCACTTTACGTAACTCTGTTAGTATTTCAATAAAAATTACAGTAGATGACATCCAAGAAAAGCTGAGGAGAAAAGCAGAGGAGGCAGGGCAGGGAACACAAGGTTTTTGTTTTTCTTTTCTTCAATCTATTCTATGCAGGTCTCAAGCATATTTACATTTTCTGAATGTGCTGTTAGAACCTTCTTCTGCAGCTGGTTCCTAGAAATCAGTACTTATCAGTGCAAATTGCTCATCAGTGGTGATCACTGGCCATTGTTTCTTTATAACTGTGTTATTGGACAGGCAGCATTTGTATCACTTATGTCAATAAATAATACTGAATTGCCATTTTATGGTTGGATTCGATGATCCTAAGGGTCTTTTCCAAATTAAATGATTCTATGAAAAATTCTTCACTCCTGAGAGGAAAAACTGTTACTAGAAACCAATTAAAGTCTTTCTAGATGCAAGGTATGCAATACACAAGCTGACACATCGATAAAGTCGCACATACTAGTGTGTTTAAGAAAAAGAGAGATATGAGTTTATATAGCAAATTACAGTAACAATAACAGTCATCATTAATACACAGAGACATTCTCAGACTATGTCTAAAACAGGAAGCCTACAAACACTGAGAAGTGCCCAAGCTCAGGTGTACTCCCGTCTTGGGTTGTGACCCCTCAAATGAATCATTATCCGGAGAGGCAACATGATCCTGCCTCATTTGTCACCTGCAAGGAAGTTCTGGTGAACTCCATACCAGCTCCCAGAGGGACTCAAGAGTATTCTCACCTCACAGTCTAGACACAGGTGTGTCGCTTATCCCAGAAACACAGCAAAATGCCTATTGCTTTACAATGACTGTGTAAGGGACGCATGCTTCTAAGTTTGGTTCTTCAGTTTTCACCTTACTTTGTGAAGTAGCCCTGGCAGTCTGTTCTGTGCAGAATTTGGAAATAGAGCCAAACTTCCAGCTATACTATAATACAAACTAGACATCTCCTTTACATATGCGCCGCCTGTACTACAAAGACCAATTCTAATTCTCTGATGAGATTTGATGCTCTGTATCAGATGATACTGATATTTAATTATTTAGGTTGCAACTGACAGTGCTCGATTTGTTCATTACACTTTGACTGGTTAAATATGCAGAAACATTACTGGAAATTGTTACCTACTATCGACAGCAAGGCCTGAAACGGGTCTGTGGTAAAATACAGTGTTGTCTCAGTAAAGTGAAAATTTGACAAAGTAAAGGATGTCAGGATGGTATTAAACATAGGATGATTTTCACCTCTAAATACATAACAGAAGAAACTCTTGTGCATAATCAAAGGCTGAGTATGAAGACAAAGAAGCCTCGGCTCTGCCATAGATTTAGATGTCCGTTATCAAATTGTCTGCATCATTTATGTATCTATTTTTCCTTCTGAAAATGGGTACATTATCCTGCTATGGTGACACAGCTAATTCATTGGATACAAACATGTACCAATATATTAAAAGTATTATTCTCTAATTGTAGGAGTATAAACTGAAAGAAATAAAATGTTTTATACAGCTTTTCCAAAACCTGTCTACCTCCAACGTCAATTGTCGCTAAGACATCTTCAGCACACAGACACCACTAGATGGCAAAGTTATACTTCTCTCCCTAGACCCTGTTACTCACTGATCTTAAAATCAAACTTAGGTTTTTAAGAGTTTCTAGAGTGAAGAATAAACCGTAAGTGTCAACAAGAAAACAAATATTTATAGTAATAATTCTGTAGTTGAGTAACTGCTTGACAACTTCAAACTAATTAATTAAATTATAACCTACTGATTTACAGTAAATTGAACATTGGTGTAACTTATTCTTCTACTAATAGATTAAGACCATAGGACAGAGAAATTTACTTTTTAAAGCTCCAAAAGCTGGAACAGACACAGTGACAATAAAAGGATCTGTCTAGATTGCATGTATTTGTTTTTTGTTTTTAAAGTCAGTGGCAGGGTAAGTGATAGCGGTGCTGCAGAATTTTAACAAACTAACTAGAGTTAAGGAATTAAAGAATTCCAGCCATAGTGAGGTTTTCACCATGACAGCGACACAAATGAAAATTCTGAGAGCATCCCATGCCTTGTAATTTGTGATTTTACATTAATGGAACAGGAATTTGGCTTCTAAGGGTCAGAACTGTCAAGTGTGTAGATACTTTAACTGTTTCTAAGTTTCATGGAAAAAAATAAATCATGCAGGCACTTTTGAAAATTTGTATTAAGAGACTGTTTAAAACTACAAATGAAAGTGGTTTCAGTTCTCAGTATTTATACACAATTCAGACTAACATATTCCAAACCCAGCCTGGCTAGCACTCATCTGTTTGGAAAACGTAATCAGTCCCTTAATATATTTGCAATACCAATATCAGATTAATGGTAACTCCTTTTAGTTTTATATTTATGGCTATAAAGTATTGAAAAACAAGAATCTAACTACGGCAAAGAACTTAGAGACAGGCAGCCAGTTCCAACAGATATGTAAGATTTAGATTGCAACTCAGATGGGCCCACTGTATTACAGCCAAGTTCTCTGACGCTATCTTACACGTACACATGAAAACTCTTTATCTCTAGAATAAATCAAATCTGTAGGTGTAAAATGAATGCAGTTTCCTCCTGCAGGTATTATCAGACTCCAACATATTGGGTCTACACTGCAAAGACAGGCACACAATCAACTTCAGTCAAGGAATGGGACTGGAGAATTTTTAAAAACTGATGTATCAATGCTTGCTCTGACTTAACTTGTTTAAGGGACAAAATGCGTTATTTTGAGATGGTGCAGATGGCTACCCAAAATACATGTAAAAAACCCACCACAGTTTTTCAGGGCCATCACCTTTTTGCAATTTGATTCTGATTTATTAGTTGCTGTCTTGACACCTCCTGCTTATTAATTTTGATAGAGGTGAATTCTATATGAATTTGAATAGACTTCATTTAGAATGGGATGTGCTCTCTGACATGTGCTGTACAAAATCAGCTGCACCTTACCTGATCCTTGTTTGATGACAGGAGCTGATGGAGGTGGTGGTTTCTTCGGTCTCTAAAATTTCATAACAGAAGAAAATAGACCGCTTAAAAAAGCCTGTAAATCTCATTCATATAAAGGTTGGAGTTAATCATACATTGCTTAACATTAATAATTACAAGTCTTGTGACTACAGATCTGTCACATACTTTCCCTGAAATAACTTCATTAAGATGAATCTGAAGAGAGAAAATGGCATTTACAAATAAAATCAGATTTTTATACTTTTGCAATAGAAATGCCCTGCTGAGGGGAAGAAAAAAAAACAAACCAGTCTAGTTTATGTGCCTTTAGATTAGATAAACACATGACCTTTGGTTTACTAAAGAAACCTATTTATTTAAAACTTAATTTTGTAAATAATCCAACCCATTACAGAAAAAACAAACACCAAAACAAAAAACAAACACCAAAACCAAAGATAGGTGTGGCAAACCCTGAAGCGTATTTTTTCAGACTCATAAATGGGGCAAAAATGCAGAACACAGGAAGTGCTGCAAAGGTTACATTTTGTTCAATCACTACAATACATTTACAACTCAAGTTGTGAAAGACAGTTATCAGAGCTTTAGATGTGTGGTGAAATTAAATTAATTATTCCAGCCAATTTGTACTTTTTACTTCTACCTTCTCTGTTACAATTACTGTAATGATATGGTTGAGAAACATGACCGCCAAATCGGCGCCTGAACCATTTCTCTTCACCTGCAGGCTAGAGGAGTAGTGGCTTTTCTTCTGTGTTGATGTGTGCATCCCCCCCCCACCCCCCCCCGCCCCCCCCCATACTGGCATTCACCACATATATCTTGGAATGAATATAAAAACAAATGGAGCACCATGGTAGATCAAATGACATAACTCCCACTCTTAAAAAAAATATTAAAAAAAAAGATTGAGAATAAAGTCTAACTTAAAATTAATAATTGCTTTCTTCATATGCCCATCCTTTTCTCTGAGAAGGACCTTATTTCCTTTACTACAGATTGATCACAATCACTGTCACTACATTGCTGGCTACGCAACACTGTATATTGTTTTGAGGAACTACCTATAACATGATGTTTCCAGATACACGTAGTTTGTCAAACTTCATCCAACCATTTAGGATGGTATTTTCTATCAAACTCATGTTGATTTTTTCCCTCCCTATTATTTTCCATATATCTGCCAAATTGCTCACTTGCAGCAATTAGTTCAGCCTCTGCCCTACAACTCTCAAGTCTTGGTCTGAATGTTGACAGGGAACAGGTTTTCTCTGAAGGCTGAGTCCTTGCCACTCACCCTTCCCAGGAATCTCTCTCAAATCTAGCAAATGTATTCAACTTTGGAGGAAAAAAAAGTTACTAGTTTTGCACAGACTGAGTAAGCCTAACAGTTTAAATCTCAGAAGCTGCCACCCTGCAAGCCTCAGGTTTCTTCTGTCACCTTATCCTAACACGATCACCCCTTATCATCAACCTCAGAAAGCTGTGGCCAAGAACTGAGGAGCTCAGAATGATCTTCTCTAGCCTGGCTGCTGTGGGCTGTTGTCCACAAACAGCAAGTCCCTTATACTCTAAGAGACACTTCTGCAAGAACTGAGGCAACATGGTTCAAGTTTTAAATGCAGAAAAGTGCAGAAAAATGTGGAAAGGAAGGAATACAGAGACAATGAATGTCTTGTGATAGCAATTGGGAGTTTGGTTGATAACAGCTACAGAGTGAAATGGTTGGTGCTGAGAAGCCAACAGCACAACATAGACATTCGGGGTTTTATTCTTGAATGATGCGAGCCTGATCCCAGAAGTGGGAATACACGAGGTGCGCTCATCTAGCATATCTTTTGGCTTAGTTCTCATCTGAAAGGAGTTTAGTTCATGTCCCCTGAGACCTGTCTTTGAAGCAAACAAAAGCATAGTAAGTGCAGATGGCCAAGTGAGAGATTCACTAAAAATCTCACTCCTGACTAAGAACCAATGTAGATAAACACAAAGGAGAAAGGATCCTGTGGTTCGTTAGACAGAGTGGTTTTAACTGGAAGCTGATGAGTGAAATACATCCTTTCAAAAATGCAGACAAAGATCAGAAATGAAGTAACGTATGGAGGCTCAAGACTGCTGAGGGAAAAATGGAGAAGCAAGGAGAAATTACATAACTGAGAAGGTGATTGAGACAGACTAGAAATGAAGCCAATAGAAGGGAAACCAGAATTGGTTGGACAAGAAGAGAACAAAACTACAGAGCAGGGACAAAGAGTGAGAGGGAAGAGGAAAACAAACTCGATAAAAAATTTGGTGTAGGGATAGAAACTAAATCCAGATGGTGATTTAGATTCAGGTAGTGGGCTCAAAGGAAAATCCTGTAATTGAGACCACCTGAGAGGTTGAGGCTGCAACTAGGCAGTGAATACAACAGGCCTGGGACAAATAGCTATGTGTGGAAAAGAAATCAGACTGGGAAACCGAGGACTGAACAAGGAGATGGAAAAAGATCCCAAGCTTTTGTTCAACAAGCAGAAGACCTACTGCAACAAATACTTTCAGACTATGGGGTATAATCCAAGGTTTCTGGATCACATCAGAAAATACCTGACAAAACCACTGGAAAAGTATCAATTTCTTTCACTTTTAACACTGATTCAAGCAAAGACAGACAGTCTATAGTCCTACCAGTTACTTATGCGGCCAGATCTGTGCCATTTTAAAAATAAACAAACTTTTATTCTCCACATTTGCAGCAAACCATTTGCAATTTCTAAGTGTCTGAACATTTAATATATTCTACAAGTCACATTCATTGTGCTCTACAGAATAAAACCACTTAAAGATTTATAAGTTCAAAAAGACTGAATAAATTTCAGCACAAAAAATTGGTGAAGATTTTAGTTTCTTCTGTAACAGGCTCACTGTGTCTTACAAGTTGATGATTTCTGCCTCTGCTGGAAATCACCTTATTTTGTTATTAGGACTAAAGCCAGGATATCCCCTCTTCTATGGAACTGCATTTCCATCTCTCACATTTTTTGTTGCTCTTCTACCTTCATTTTCAATAATTACCATGTTAGCTTCTGTGAGTTGCTTAATACTTACTTTATTAAGCTTTCCAAGTTATTTAATTTTTGCCTCTGGCATCCAATTTTATTGCCAAAGATTGAAGCTGAGTGTCAGTAACTCTCGGTTTTATCACAGAAGGCTTACACTGCCACTGTGAAATCCTCATCAAAAGCCTGATTGCAAGCTCATAATATCTTACTGATGACAGAAAAGGTTCCTAAAAATGGAATGGACTCTTTGGGGAAGTAATCCATTACTTTATTCCAGGAAGCTGCAGGATTTCTAAATATTGTTTGGCAAATAACACCACTGTCTCTTTCTAATAAAGAGAAGTTGAAAAAGCTTCTGCACAGATTTTACAACTGTTCTGTGTGTGTTTGTTTTTTTTAATAATTCCAAGAGAGGCAAAGAAACATGGCTCTGAGATACCAAAAGCTCACTGTTGTCTTTCAAATCTCACAGTTAAAATTTCAGCCATTTCATTCTGGAAGAGTGCTTGACTGCTGTCAATCAGCATGCAGGTTGTACAATAACTTTTTATATTCCACCACAAAAATAATGGAGAAGAATTAACAATTCTGGTCATCGTTGCATCACCTGGCTCAGCAAATTATCCTGGAACCCTCAGTTCCTCTCTCTCTCAAACATAGGACACAGGACAGGGAGATTTCAGGGCAACATAGTGGAGGTAGACTAACTGGATAGGTCAATCAAACCCTTCAAAGAAACTCCATAGTATAACTTTGAGTGCCACACATCCTCTTCATGGATGCTTTGTAAACTAGAAGTTCATTTCCTTCAATTTTTTTTTTTGTTATTAAGTTAGAACTAAAACTTTGTCAAAATCACATATCCAAAAGAAGATTTATTTCAACCCCACTTTCATTCTGTATTCTGAAGTGAAAACAAAAAAAATACATTGCTTACCTCTTTTTCAAAATCAGAAGGAAGAAGCTTGACAAAGTTATCTGGAAACACACCTCGTCTGCCATTGAGTTCTCCTTCCCACCAACCCACATCAATGCAGTCCTACAAAATAGTAAAATAAAATGAAACCACGAAGTGCTTGTGTGTGGAACAGATTTGTGTCTTGAAGTGCTCTTCTGCATGATGTATAGCTTGAATCCCACATCATCTCTCAACATCAGTCTTAAGTAATCACTGCTTCCACAGCTACAGATCTAGACTGACCAAACTGTCTGTGCCTGATAGGTATGTCCAGCTGTCTTGGTAGCAGAGTCACGCTGGAACTGCTCAGAAGTTCAACATGTTGGATGTTCCTGGTCTAATATTTCTAATCCAACCCTGTGGAAATTATCTTCAATTTAATGAAGTACTTTTGCTTTTCAAAATATCACAGTTCACCACTGTTCAGAAGGGATCTGTTGAAATTTAGCAGCTGCGTTCTCTAAATATTCGGTTGTACTCATCTAGGTCTAACAGCTTTAGTCTGGGGCGTGATCACTGTTCCAGGTGATCCTGCAGTGAGGATTCTCCATTGCTCACTGCTGTAGAAACGGACTGGTTCTTTCCCTGCAAAGACATTATCTGGACTGTGGTAAAAAGCACGATAATGTACAAATCTGGCTCATTACAATCACCTGTATTAGGAATATTTCTTCACTGAGAGGGTTATCAAACATCAGAATAGTCTGCCCAGGGCAGTGGTGGAGTCAACCATCCCTAGAGGTATTTAAACAGCGTGTGGACCTGGTGCTTAGGGACATGGTTTAGTGGTAAGCTTGCGGTGTTGGGTTGAGGGTTGGACTGGATGATCTTGAAGGTCTCTTCCAACCAAAGATATTCTGTTATTCTGTGATTCTTACTTTTCAGGAAACTGACAGTGTGTGAAAAAGCTGTGCATCTGCAACACCAGAATACAGAAACAAGAAGAAACAGAGGGGCATGGATATGATAGAAGCAGGCAAGAGTGGGCAGGTAGTTTAGAAAAAAAAGGAGAGGCAACAATGTGCACGAATAGGTTTTCACAGAGAACAAAGCTAGAAAAATTGGACTACAGTAAATGAAATAGGCCATATATGCTACAAGGCAGTATCTTTCCAGAAACAGCACTGGATCAAGGGGTCCAGATTCTTAGCGTTCTTGTCATGTGAGAAGTATAGCTTTAAAAATACTAAATGGAACTGCATTTCTTGTTTATCTACAAAATTGTGAAGGCATGCTTGTTGTGTAGTACATGTGAAAGCTCTAGAGTTAAAAATGTCACATGCTCAATTCAGTCACTGTTGTAGCCATGTGTACAAGGGAACAGAATGTTAAATATTCATTAAAAACCTGATCTGTTTAATGTTTGTTTTTTTCCCCAAAGTGAGCAACCAAAATGAGCCAAGACTTTAAAATACAGCTACTCTGATCTTCAATTCATCATCCGCCTAGGAACAATTACAGCATGTCCTCACAATTTACCAAAGTTTTGAAGATAAATGCTTACAAAGCATCAGCACGCTACAAAAAATACAGAGGAGAAGAAGTGAGAGAAAATGAGCATTTCTTTGTCTAGAAGAAGTAAGCAGTAGTTTAAATAAGGGAGAGGATCCACCAAAAAGAATCTGAATGTGAATGGGCAGTAAAAGAACGCAAAATAACTCAATGAAGTGTACTTAATACCAAGAGAAGTCTCAAAAATATTGTTCACAACGACTGTGCTTGTTCATATTTTTCTGTGTTATAACATATAACCATAGGATGAAGAGTATCAATGCTTTTATACTTTGGGCTTTTTTTTTCAGCTATTTTTCTGTTCTAGTCTTTTTACTTAGCTTATTTAGTCCACCTCACCTCCTGAGATAGAGTGTGCGCTAAGGAAATACACAAAGTAACAGGCTGCTTTCTTCCATCATGTGTGGTTTGGGTGTTTGGTTTTTTTTCCCCTCATATCTCACTATTTCACTCTGATGGAATCTGTTCCTGATCTACTAATGCAGGCACTGAACAATCCTTTCATTCTTTTTCTGGCCATTTTCTCCCACGCTCAGTCTGCGCTTTCCTCCTGCATCTTCCCTTCCCTATAGCAGGGTGGCCTTCATTAAGGTCACTTACCTTTCTAGGCCTTCCTGGAAACTATTTAGAAGGTATTTACTAGTTCTGTTAGACTGTCAGGCCTTTGTTAGTGAACAGGGCTGATTCTTGACTAGCTGATGTTTTCAAAATATCTGCTGAGTGAATACATGGCTCCACAAAGGACTCGGATCATCAGCCAGTCACGCACGGCATGGGCAGGCACTGTGCAGGGTATTGCTCTTATCGCAGAGCCAGAACCTCTCATTCCTGATGTGAAGGCACCTCCCACTTGGCTCTACCTACTTGCACAGACTAGTAATCAGTGCACTCAACTGTTTTATCACATGGCATGTTTTATAATGCCCTCTACTAGCTATGCCACTAATGTGAAATTGCAAAAACATTTATGACCCAATTTAGATTTTGAAAAATCTTAAGAATCATTCAAGGATCCAGAGATGAAAAGCCTGTGCTTCAGTTGATAGCACAGCTTAGTGCTAGCTAATAATCCTGACTAAACGGCACATGACATCACATATATTCTCTTCAGGTCGGATTTTTTTATGCTCTTAGGGAACACAAATCTTATTCCTATTTCTTCACTTTGTTAACACACATGAATTTTGTATTCAGTGATTTTTCTAAAGGTCATTTGTTTTCATGAAGATGCTGTTTGTATACATGTCCATTAATCCCAAACAGCTGCAGATTTGCCTTTTTCTCCTTTCCAGTTTGTCACTCAGGCTAATGCAGCCAATCACCACAATGGATTTTCATACAGTAAATAAATCTTTAGGCAGTTTCTCTTTAATTTTTCTCATTTACTTTATTTGCCAGAGGAAGCCTCTGTGTCACTGAGCAAAAGGATATAAAGAGATCTCAAAAATTAAAAGCTACAGATGAGATCTGATGAATAATCTCAGTGGTGGTATCCTCCTGCTACTCACAGGCTTGCTATGCCTCAGAAACCGCTGGAAGCCTGTGTATGATGCTGGCAGCAAGCATGTCTTCATTATGACCACCATACAAGGCTACCCGAGTTATAGCTGCACAAGCTGCCTAAAGTACTAACAAATGACAGAGTTATGAAGCACACTCAAGGCACAATGATTAAAACAATGTGGCTGCCTGTGAACATTGAGCAAAAGCTACTCTAATACTTCTAGACCCCAATCAGCCATGCGGTCCTAATCCTATTGCCTTTTTTAATACATCTTCACGTATTCAAGGTCAGCAAAATGGCTGTAATTTCAAAATGCAGATTTTTATACAGAAATTGTCAAGCTATTACAATCCAGTATCAATATTCCAAAATTTATCAACAAACCAAGCAGACATCTGCTTTATCTCTATGTTATCCCGCCAGATTCATAACAACATAAACAGCAAAAAAAAAAAAATTCAAATGCTGAAATATTCCAAAAGTTATATGAAAAAAAACGGTATTCCAACTACTAAAAATGCACCTTAGTTTAATTTAAGAAAATTAAAAAAAAAAAAAAAGACAGGAAAATGAAAGATCTACAAACTGAAAATTACGACATGGCAAAAAATGCAGAAATTGTGTTTGACAGAGTTCATGCAAGTTAGGTAGTAGCTAGGCCAACATGTAGCTACTGTAAAAATCATCTCCTACCAAAGTTTGACTCAGAGACTGTATCTGTGTAATCACTGCAGTGACAGTGCAATGAAATTCCTTAGAGAAATCCATGGCTGGTTCACATTGCCAAGCCTGTTTTCATTGTTCAGGCAGAGGCAGATTTACAAAATACAGAAAACAAAAGTCTACAGGGAAATCTTAGAATTTTCTCATTGAAAGAAAACCTTTGGTTTTATACTCTTTTCCAGTGAATTAGTTTTGTTCCAAAATCTTCTCTCTGATGAATTTAATTCAAATTACTTTTTAAAGATTTAAGTAAATGGAAGGCAAAGCGAAAGAAGGATTGGAAAGTTCTGCTATGGAAGAATGAACATTCATTCTAATTCCAAGCTCAGCAGATCCTAAGTAAGTGATAACAAACTCAATACAGTGGAAGTATTAGCAACATTCATTTTAAGTATCAGGTTAAACATTTGGACAAAATATAGTTATGAAGGAGAGGTGTTGAGGAATTTTTGAGGAGGATTTTTTTAAAAATTCATAAGAAATAAATATTAGACAAATATAAAGTACTAAAATGTCAATTGGTGCTTGAATTCTTATGTAAGTCAGAAAAATATTTTAAGAGGAAAGGGTAATGTGGGAGAAATGGCAACTATCAGAAAATCAGAATACAATTAGCTTTTTTCAACTGGTTGCCAACAATTTTAAGGGTATACAGAGGTGAACTAATAAACACTAGTCCTCTTCTTGATGTAAAGAATAAGAAGGAGAAAACTATATGTCATGCAATTAGAAGTGAGACATGCAAGCTGTAAAGAAAACTGTAAGAGGAAATCATCTGTAGAAAACACTTTTTTTTTTCAGAAGTGAATATTAAAACAACAAAAAAGAAAAAAACAAAATACAAAGCCAAAGCAAATTAAAAGATAAGAAAGATAAGAACACAGCTCCACTCCAAAACTTATGTCTGTGGAGACCAAAAGAGTAGGGGCGGAGTGGGAGGAAGAGAGATACGTGACTATTGAGACCAGACAAAAGCCATGCAAAGTACTTTAACATACAGGCAAAGAAAGTTTCCATTTGGAGCAGCAAATTTTTCATACTGTTACTGAATGTAAGTGAAATATAAGTGAAATATAGTGAAATGCAGAAGTGGTTGACAGTATAAAATCATGGCTCAGTCTCCTTTTAGCAACTGCAGTGATCCTGTAGCCACTCTCATTCTGACTAAGAAAAGCCATAAAACACTGGAGTTGCGCTTCCTCCTCTTCTGGGTGAAAGAATCACGATACTGCTTGGTCTCTTACGAACACAGTATCCTATATTAACAGTTTTGCTTAGCAGCAGAACTACTGCTCTTGTATTAGAACGAACACCGTGCGTTCCTTCCCTCAGTGCAATGAATCCAATCGTAAAAAGCAGAAGCTGGTGGAGACTGAACAAAAAGCCTCAGCATAAGATAACCTATACTACGTAGTCTTACAAATACTCCACTCACTTCACAGAAGCAGATGTACCTTGACAGGTACCATTGACAAGCCGCTAGCCCTAGTCATCTAACCAGCCTAGGAGTACAGCTGGTTGCAAGTCAAGAACATAAATTCCCCTTCAAACACCATCACTGGTTTTCTCTAGTGGTAAAAGAGATGACAGTAGAGGTTGATAAGGCAGAACTGTCAGTTCCCCACTAACTTGATCTTCACTTTACTAGCTGATACCACATTCAAGATCACAAAATTAAAAGATGCAAGTTCATATCCGGCAGTGACATGTCCCAGCCATGAGCCTGACGGTGACAGATTACTCCGTCATGCAAACATGATTGAACTCTCCCTCCTGGAAACGGTCACAGCCTCTCCATCTGCTCCAAGTAGGCAGGAGTTTCATATACCCCAAAGACAGAGGAGTTTTTATTTCATATAAAGCTCTTTCTTTAAAAAACAGGCTTGGCTATTACAGCTAGACTTATTTCTAGCCTATGCTGCTACTTGCGCTGTAGGCCCCAGACAGACAAAAAGATCATGAAGGCAACCAACACTTTCTCTGAAAATGGGAGGCAGCACTTTTGGTTGTGAATGTATTTATAATAAAACTCATTATGTGGATTTTTTTTGTCATTATTTTGCTCTGAGTCAATAAAGCGTATCAGATTACTATAATTTAAATGTCAGACATGGACTGATCTAGCTACTTTCTTCTAGCTACTATGCATTATTTTAACTTCCCCCCCCCCCTCCTCTCAAGCCACTTACAGAAGAGTTGCTACGTGCTATGAGACTGTTCTTAATTACTTAAATAAAAACTAGTGGCTACCTAGCTCTCTGCTCAGCTATCGTTATAATTTTTCTCATGCCTGTGTTTGGAAGCCCACTGGATATATACCTAGATCATCAGTGAAGCCAGCTGTGAATGCACTCAAGATTGCTCTCTCCAGCATCAGCAGCTGTCTGATACTCACTGGAAACCTACCAACAGCTGAGCAACTTCTGCAGTTTTACCAAAATACGTGGAAAACTGAGAACATCTGAGCAAGGCTCATAGGGGCTGCCTAAAGCACCTATTCAGCCACTCCATCAAGTACAGCACCGCCAGAGCTGGCAGCTCACACGAGATGTAATAAAGGATTGTAAGAGATGTAGAAACAGTTTTACAGCCAGGCAGGCAGCCACTGCTTCAGCCATGTTTTCCATTTATTTTAGGGACAAAGATGTTTCTTGCCTTTTCCTCCAAAGCAACTAGGCCTTCAAGGTACCACCTACTCCCTTGCCTACCTTTGGAAGGACTGACCATTTCAGGGACTGACATGGCTAAAGTACATCTCTCGCCTTCCTAACCTACCTTCCAAACTGCCCGTTAAGGAAGGGGAAAGCTTTTGTTGGTAAAAATAAATTAAAGGTTTTTCCTATTCCCCAAGGTCCCAAAACAAGTAACAAGCTATGTATTTATTTTCTCTCCTATCCATGACTATAACTGCAGCTGTGTAAACCCTTAAAGAAACACATTCTAAAAAGGACAATCTTCTCATCTGTGAATAGGACTTCTTTTCAGAGGGAGCTGATCACTGCTCAGTGTGGGCCTCTGAATATGCTGCTACTCTGTAGTACTGATAAAATATGAAGACATCATTTAAACATCAACCCGTAACTGCTCTATTTTCAGCTTTTCTGATAAAAAGTTTCTGACACAGAAACATTGGATCATACAGATCTCAGCATTATAGCTGGGATAGGAAGCAATGCCAAGAACAAGAACAAGCAGGTCCTCAGAAAACATAGCTGCAAAGTATGTACTGTGGAATGCATACTCTTGGAGTGCTCAAATAACTTTTCTGCTCATGTCAGTAGATTTACTTGCCCGCATACTCACAATTTACAGAGATCTTCCCCCAAAATGGTCTATGAGAATATTTTTTTTAATTTAAGGTGTATAGACTACTAAGCTTAAAATACACAATTGACAAGCTAAATTTACAATGTAAAAATTCAGCCTCTTCCAAGTATTGAGATACATCATAACAGTGTAGGCTTTGAAGAAGTGAAATTTTCATGGTAGGACACCACACTTTCACAGAAGTCTCCACTAGAATACAAAGTTCCTCACATTTAAAAAAAAAACAAAAAAAAATCTCCCGGCAGCTGACAATTGTATTCATCAAATGTCTGCTTTCCTTCTGCCCTCATAAAGTTGGTGCTCATCAAGAATAATGTTAAGCAGGTAAAATTATTCAGAAAGCCACAAATATCTCTTACACTTGACTTGCATGAGACCTTTCACACGTCAGTTCTGCTACGCTAGCAGCCGCCCATTAAATTACTCTCCCCTCATTGTAATCATCTCTCTAGCAGTCTTTCCACAACTGAGAGACAACCTCATAATTTGAAGAAAAACAAACCACCTTTACTAAGAACAAATGTGTCTATAGCACTTTTCAAGACATCCATACACACAGAGACATATGTAAAATGTAAAGGCATCTGAATCTGAGGATAAAAGGCCTCACAGAAAGACCAATCTGAAGGACAAGCACTTTGCCGTTCAGCCCACCCATGGACTGGGTCCAAGAGGTCCCAGCTCTCACAAATGCTGGAGGAGACCACAGAATAGGTTCTGAGATTTTCAGAGTTTGTATATGACATTACTGGGCAAACCCAATAATGCACAGGGAAATTTTTATTTTTTTTTACTCTGTTATTGAAAAACTGCCTCAATTTAAATATATGGTCAGGCATCAAAGATCAGCGTTATTTTAGTAATTTTGAAACGAATTAAACAAAACCTGACCTCACATCACGTCAGCTCTTCATTAATACAATAATGTCATCAGGGGGAAACAACAATATCATGTTAAAGCTGGGTGAAAAAAGCAGTTGAATAATATTTAAGAATATTTCTTTAATTTCCTACTACACTGAGTATCATGATGCTGAAAATCAAGACATACCATTCTCAAAATCCAAATTTATTTTAGAAGTTAGAAAATAATTGATTTTAGAGTCTTCATGAATTCTCATAAAACTTGGTAAAATACCTTTGAATGAACATCTCTCCAGAGGCTTACATTACACCCACCTTGTGTTACCTAAAACTGTATTCAAAACAATCAAGGTTTGTTACTTATTAAACTCAGTTACTGGGATTGAGACCTTACAGTACAGTGCTAGATTTGTTAAATACTTTTGAAGAAAATGGCTGTGATTTAAAGCATCTGATTAGTAATCAAGTACTCCTCAGCAGAAACATCATTTTTAAATCTGGCAATAAGGCATAACGAATCTCTCAACAACCACCTAATCCAAGATCATTTAGATAAAAAGAGACAGTGCAATAGACAAATTAGTCTTCCGAGGCAGTCCTGGAGAACACCCATTTTCCATTTGCACACACTTTCTTGCAAATACTCACAGATGATGAAATACTTAAAGAAAACTATGAGAGGAAACCTCCCAGTCTGGCTCTGTTTGGCCCCTAACCCAGAGATTTAGCCCAGCTCAGATCTTCAGCTTATGTCCCAAAAGCCTCAAATCCTACATGGATCCTTCCCAGCTCCTGCCAGCTCTCATGCCCAAGCTGCAGGGAACTTTGCATCTGATAACACCAGTTGCATCTTGCAAAGCTTAAGAAGTCAAACATAAATTTTTCTTTATTCATAAGCACCAAGGCTCTACTAAGAATTTACCATGTCAACATTGTACAGAAGAAAATGGGAGACATCGTCAGAAATTAGACATTTCAGTTGTGGCTACACTAACTCCCTCCAGATACTGGTTTTCACTGGAAGGCATAAGATGATTCCTCCCCAGAAGAGGCATCTGTTCCAGGAATTGGAGTAAGTTATTGGGCCCTGGAAAAAAAAACTTGCTGAGAATAACGAATGATCTGCAATACCCAGAACGGTTGAGGAGAGAATCTAACAGACCAGATATATTTCATCTGCTAAATCTGTTTCAGGCTAGATCTAACCTTTTGACTTTACACTCTGTGACTAAATAGTTTAATCAGTACCAAAGCTGAAATGCTTTGAAGAAATATTTGTACAAACAGAAAAAAATTATGTTTCTTATTGAACAAAACAATCTCTTCTGGGGATACACTTCACTTGCAATGTTCAGTCAGCAGAATATCATGGAGAGATAAATATATTCCGTATCATAAAACTCTATAGCACTCCAATACTCAAAACTAAATTAGCCAACACAAACGTGAAAGGTGGTTCCAGTAACAGACATAATTTATGCCTCTGATAAGCCAAGATATATTTACGTATTACATATTTTTTTTTTTGTATTTACACAGATTATAAAAACATAGAACAAAGCATTTGAAGGATTATTTAATGCTTTTACTACTTAGATGACAGACATCTTAGGACCAGGGTCCAAATTACAGCTACTAATTATTTGGCACTATACGCGCATTTTTACTTTCCCTTTGAATAGCTCTCCCTACCCTGAAATGGTTGGATTTTAGATAATACCATCAAACCAGCAGGTGAACCCAACATTTATGATAACAGAGAGGATGAAGCTAAGCAGTGAGTCTAAAGCCCACATTGTGAGCAATAATCACAGTTTTCCAGACGCCTCAGCATTTCGGTGCTATCTTTTGTAAGCACAGGGCAGAGAAAAAAATTCTTTCATTTTTTATCTTAAAATATGTCACCTTTTTAGATTAGCTTGGTTGTATTAAAGGTACTTACAAATAATCCTAACTCTTTCAAATGATGCAAATGTTGAAGCACCGTACGCATGCAGGATCCTGTCACTTCACCTGCATAACTTGGCATGAACTTCTACTTGTCAAAATTCAAATCTGGGATTTTCCAGAAACAACAGAATCCCTTCCTCTGAAGATATTGTTTTAGCACTGCAATCAGTGATAACAAGAACAGAAAAAAAGAGAACTTCAGCGCATAACTTAAAAAGATAATATTACAAATACACTAACAAGAACATTCAAGTGCTGTCTGCTCCCCTCTCCTCTGTACTGTTCTCAGACTTCACAGTTTATTTACGTGCTCAGTTCAAACATTAGTGTTACAGCAATGTTTCTAAAGATACCAGTGAAATGGACGCTGCACCTAGTACCTTATTAAATATATTGTCAGGCTTTCTTTCTATACAGACCTTACTTAATGCTTCACTGCTAATTGCAGCAACCAAAAAATGCTGCAAGATATGAAGTGTTAAAAATTCATTTATAAACATTTAAAAGCCTCAGCCAAGTTCAGGCAAGGAGAAAAACAAGAGGACAATTACTCACAGTTTGTTTTCCCTACAACTTACTACGTATCTCAAAAAGATTTAGAAAATGAACATAGTTATTTAATCATCAGCGTCCCCACAAGTTTTATACAATAGCTTTATATCACTCATATGAGGAAACACTCATGCTTCTGTGCACAATTTTTACCCCGTGCACTTGCCACACACATTAGCAGCATGTCAGAAGAGTCTTGTTCCGCAGGATCTACTCTGGCTACCATCCTGAACGTGGGCACCATGGCTTCAAACCCAGCAAAAATGCAAACCTTCTCATTCCCACTAGGTCAAAACCTTTAGAGGAAAGCTTCAGGTCAGGGAAGAGGACCCTACTGGTAAGCCAGTCTCAGCAGGCTGTTCACAGCAGGGGCAATCTCGGTTCTCTATCACCCTTCCCTACTCACATACCCCTGCGTGTCCTGCGGCCAAGGTTGCCAGATGCAAGGCAAAAGGGCAGGATCAGAAGCAACCCTTTCAGCAGCCACCTACCATCAATCATGTAAAACTGCACTCTCAGCAGGCACGCTATGCAAAATAATTTCTTGTAGAAATCAGCAACTTCAGTACAAGCCTGTTTCTCAATCAGCTAACAAGGCGGGACCTCTTGGGAGAAAAACTGGGGCTGAGCACAGCGTAAGGGACAAGGAACACAGAAAGCAGATTAGCTGTGGCTATTAGGTCTAGCCAAAGATGCGTTGAATAATTCATGGTTATCTCAGGAGAGAAAATGGTATGTGCTGAGACCCTTTATGGTATTGTTCTCTCTGAGGGGGAAATACCTATTTATTTCCAAAGGCAAGAAGTGCATGCCTTTATTGCTTGCATGCTGTTCTTTAAACACAAAACGTCATAAAATCTTTCTCAAAGCTATCAGAAAAGCTTTCTTAAAGCTGGACGTTATTTGTTTACTTCCTGTATTCCTTTCACTTTCTGTATGCAAAGTTTTTGTAGCAGTTACATATGCTCAAAATATCTTGTTTTACTAAAACCCCAAACAGGGGCATCTGTGGGACCAAATATTTAGTGTCAACAAAAATCCACTGTGTTGCTCTAACAGGAAGCCATTTTTATGTTTTATTAAATCAGATCATGTTTTCCTCTACACAACCTAAATTTTTGGTATTGTTTTATTAGTAAACTCATTTTAAAAAAAAAAAGAGAGAAAAGCTTTTAGCTGTCAATCAGGGAAAACCAAAGGTACCCTACTGACTATCAAGAAATATGACTAACTTCTTCCCTTCTTTTGAAAGAGACAACCTTAAGCTACCATACTTCTGCACTGAACATTTCTGTTTTCTTGGCCAAATAGCTTTGTTTTTATTATTGCGTTGTTTTTTTTTTTTTAACCCATAGAGCAGAAAATAACAAAAAATTCATCTTAATACAGAAAAATGAGTGATACTACCTACCTATTCCTTCATACTGAAAAAACAACCAAAGAAAGTCCTCTAATTCCTCCACATATTTAACAAAGAGTTGTAAAATATGCGTATGCTGTTTGCAATTAAAAGCGTACAGAAAAATTCAGCAATGAAAAAACACCCATAGAAACAAATGCAAGCAACAGAAATGTTTCCGAACTAGTGACAGCATAACCTAGTGAAATGTTAATCAACTATCAGCTCACATCCTCCTTTATCGCACCGTCCAGTTCCTGCTCCTTACCCTGTTCATGGCCTCAACTCACTGGCAAGACTCTTGTACATAGCACTTACTAATTTCATCCCTTTAGGAGCCTCCTGCATCCGTTAGAGCAGCTGTTTTCCTTAACCCTACTCAGCCGAGTTCGCCTTGGCAATCGCTCAGCTCTGAAAGTGCTCTGGACAATTACCTCCTGCACCAGGATGAGCATTTAAAGATGTTATAAGAGTGAAAACTGGGAGAATGGTTTTAACCAAAGGTCCGTACTTGGGTAGCTGTCCATAAATACAGTTAGGGTAGAATTAAGTGCCTAATGACAACCCTAAGAACTGGAAAATATGAAGCGCTCTGCATATACACAGATTCCATACTCTAACATGGACAAACGTACACAGCAGTCGCTGCGACACTGAAAATGTGACATGATTAAAGAGTCTAATAAGACTGAATTTCAGTTCATTGTTTCCTTACACCCTTCTACTCACCTGTACTTACTTATCTGTCTTACCACTTGATTGCATGTACTTTGGAGCAGAGACTCACTAAATGTACAGCATTTTGAACCACAAAGCTTGCAAATATCGCAGTAAATTACTAACAATAACACCAAAAGCAAATGCTATCTTTGCAAAAACTGATTGCCATTATGTTAATTTTTAAAAACTAAGTTTATGGTTCTTTTTTTCCCCAACACAGAATTAAGCACTACAAATTGGATTGCCATTAAATATCTGGATTGTCATGAAATATCTAGACCAGGTAATCTGTCTTGTAAGTCTTTCACTAGCGACAGGCATTACTCTGTTGTGTCTTTCGTGATACCAATGCACCAACTTTCCCAGCTTTATTTGAAAAGCAGCAGCAAGATTTTGGGAGGCTGTGTGTCACTGTTGCTTTCTTTTACGCTTCATTAATCCTTCAGACAGTTTTGATGGATTTACAAGGAGGCTGGATGCCCTCCATGAAACTCATCTCCTCATGAAAGCTCCTTTGCAAAATCAGAAAGGATCCCCTATTATGTTCATCCATCACTTCAGTGCAACATGTTCCTACCACTAACACCACACATACAGCTGTTAGCACGTAGAAGGAGAAAAAGAAGCTTTGTGATCCAGGTAGGTGGAGGCTGAGGGAAAGCCAGGTAGGATAAGCAGAGCAAGGCAAAGATTATTATTCTAGCTGATATATTGACACCTATTAATTTCAACATCTTGTAAATTCAGAATTAGTAGAACTGCCACCAATATTGCCTTCCACTCTGAAGATAAGGGTTCAGGTTCAGACACTCTTCTGTTACTGTCAGCTTTTTGAATCTGCAGTGATTTTTGAAGTAGTTAATTTTATTTATCCAGATCGTTTTCGTTCTTGGGAACAAAGTGGTCTTTACTGCCTAGAGTTCAGGCTGATTGATGCAGTGCAATGAAATCCTTCACACTCTTGCAAGTGAAACTGCTTTCAAATGAGTGTACAGCTGCCAGTGTGTGCTTTATGTACTTGCTTTCAAATTATTTAGCTATTACCATCGATTCCTCACACAGGTCATTTTCTCTATGCCAGTGAAATCTCCAGAATCCTATACATTTTGTCAGAATTTATTAGAGCTGCTAAGAAATGTGTACTGTTTGCATAAAGAGTCTTTATTAACGCTGGAAAATAGCCTATAGTAGCTAGGTCTAAAAGTGCTGGAATGAAAAACCCTGAAAGATTTTTGAGATAACAACTGAAAATATCACATGAATTTCCTGTTGCTTAAAAGCAGTTCTATTTATTACAAATCCTTTCTTCAAAATCAGTATCTGAGCACGGTAAAACACCTGTTTACCACTGTTTTTCAGCTGCACAGTGCAGTCACTACCAGGGTTCCTGTCCTTATCCAAATGCTGTCAGGAACATACTGAAGGCACACAAAAAAAATTACCTAGACCGGATAATCTGTCATATTGGCCTTTCACTAGTGACAGGCATTACTCTGTTGTGTCTTTTGTAATATTTAAGGATATCTAAGGAATGCAAATGTTTGACATTACAAAGAATAACCTACAAGGTCAATCTCATGGCCTCTTGCCATTCATGTATTTTCAGTTTATGAATGTAAATCATCAAACTGCAGAACAAGCACCTTAACTGTACAAGTAAAATCACTGTATTTTGCCTTTTTGTTCTCTTTCTTCCAAAGTTGTATTTTTCTTAGACCCCTTTTTGCAAAGTAAATGTACCAGGGTCTACTGTCTTACTGCCTTGAAGATGAAGTTTGTACCTTCTTTTACAATTCCCAGCAATATTTTCTGGCCTTTTATTTTTAAATTTTTTCCATGAAGGAATTAAATGATTGCCATTTGTCCATTTTATTTTCCAGTAATTAATAAATAAAACCTTTTCTATATATCTACAATTGTATTTCCTTCACTGGGGAAAAGGAAGAGAGAAAAACCTTTTCCAGAATTTTTTTAGAATACTTTTCTGCTTTTCTTCTAGTCTTTTAGGCAAATTTTATCTATGAGAAAACAACTGTTATTACCATATGTTTGGTCTCTGTCTCTTTGTGTATCTTTTCCATGATTTAGGCCTATGCAGTTCATCAAGAAAATGACTCAATATGCTATTTAATTGGCAATTATATTTGGTTATCATTTCTGCATAATGCCATCCTTTCTCTTATGTCACCCAAATCACATACTGGACTAAACAGTAAATGATCAGCCTCTACTGACTCACTTCAATGATTAAATAAAACTTAACAGCAAATTCTCCAAGTCATTTTTGATTCAACAAATCCATTCATATTATTCTTCAGCTATTTCATAAAAAACCTCAGCTATTAAAATTTCCTTATCATAGAGGCTTATGGGAAAGATCTGATGCGCTTTTGGTTCAAGAGCTCAACATCCATCAAAACAGAGTGAGAACTTGAAACAGATTCTGCAAAGGTTGTGACCAAAAAAAACCAAAATTTGGTTTGTTCTTTATATTAGGTAGATATTTGATGATCCTGACAAAGGGACTTTTATAACTAATTTAGCTGGAAAAAAAAAAAGAGAAGTCTGATACAATTTTTTGCCTTTTATCTGTGGGGGCATTGTTAAAATGATGATTTTGAATTCTGCATTTACTGATATTACTCCTTTGTAATTATTTCCACAAATTAAATCTTTAGCATTTTAAGATGAATACCCGACTAACAGCTTCCTCACACACATACTCTCACTTGTGCATGCACAAATATGGAGGCTCTCCTAGTAACTTACCATTTAGCTCATTTAAGTCATTCTCCTTCCTCCTAGCACCTATCAAGTGCTATCTCATGTTCAGGCTTTTAAGATTCTTGTAATGCACTTTACATTATTTTCATGAGATTTCTCTCTCATTCTTGTGTCACTCACTCATTACTTCAGTCACTTCCACACACTTTCACCAGTGCTGGTGTTTTCAATTAAATGCAAATTCCGTACAAGTTATAACTGTGAGTCTCCCATATTCCTATAGATGTGACTGTGGGAGAATATATAAGCCTAGTGAGGGACTTTTTATATTGACAACTTTTATTACTTTCTGGTTTTAGTGATTTCAACAAAATACATTATCTTATGCTAATACATCTGTGATTGTAGGAAATATTACCACACCTACCTCTTTCTTTAAAAGTAACAATCTGCTCTCCTTGCTTCTAGGAAATTGGGAAGAATAAATTCTGTCTAATGCTCTCCAGCATAGAAACAAAACCCTATAAAACAATTTCTTGTACTTAGATTAAAAGAAACTCTGTAATCTGATGGCAGAGCAAAACCATGGTAATAGTTTCTGAAGTACTCCATATGTTTCTGTTTAATTCCTCTTCGTCAGTATGGATCGCTAACTGGTTATGGAAAGGACTCTGTAACCACAGTGATTTGAATTCCAGGTAAAAGGCAACTCTCTAGCAGAAACCACTAGTGGGCAGAAAGTTGAGGCTGACTTTAGTTGCTGACTAAAGGAAAAATGACAACAGACACCTGCTTCAGAAGAACTGGACTAAAATAAAGTAACTATACTGCACAGCAAGGCATGGAGGAGACCTCACTGTTTTCAGAAGTTTACAGCAAGGACCGTGACCCCTCATCACCTCAGCTTTATTTTCTAAGTTATGTTTTAAAAACAGATGAAAACAAACTCTGACTGCAATGAGGTCTGCAAACCACAAAACGATCTGCAAACTGGCTTCTCATTAAGCACTGTTTCTTCAATATCTCAGATTAGTTCAGACACAGCACAAAAAATGGAGTATGCCAAGCCTTTTTGCACTGAGATCCCCCAGTCTCTAGAGCCAAAGTTTTATATAATTGTTCACAGACTTGTGACATACCACAGAAAAAAAAAAGAGGAAAACTGTATAAAATGTCTGCAGTGGCTTGATACTGTCATGCTGGAGAATAGAAGGACAGGGGATATACTAGAGAATACACTGACAAACTTCTCACTGCAGGGTTGGGAAAACCGATGAATTCCATTAAATCAGAAGCTTAGTTATTACAAAAGACAAATATCCTTCCATTGTGGGGGCAAAAGCAGCAGGAAGAAGAAAATGGGAAAAAGCAAGCAAATGAAATCTCATATTGAAACCTCAGTAACATAATTGTCTCTTTATCTATGTAGAGTGAAGAACACAGCTCCACCTGGAGACCAGCCATCTCAGAGAGTTAAATCAACCTGGTCAATAAAGCGTAAAGTGGACAGTAACAATGTCTTAAAAGCCATTTCCATGATTAGAGACACTGTTAAATACACAAGAACATTCTAAATCAGGCAAAGCCAAACAGTTGCTAAGACAAGCTAAACAAATTAGTCATTGAAGGCAAGTAATTAAAGTATACTTAATGTACACAATTTATTTTTTCTATTTGCAGTTTCTCTTCCTACTGTCTATTTTTCCTCAGTTACATGTAGATTCTTAAGTACAAAGATGTCCTCTAGGATTGAAAATGGCTTAGTACACAGCAAACACTGTCCCAGATATACTTCCCAAGGTTTTGATGTTTTCTGCCCAGCTGCTAAATTGCTCAGTCAAGTCACTATTTTGTATGAAGCTTATGAATTATAGAATTAATTCTTTTACTTTCATATAAGCACAAACAACAGCACTATTGTGCACATCACTACAACTCATGTTCAGCATGCAAAATCCACGGTCTTTTCTAGTTTTTAGCTTTATTTTCCCCAAAATATCTACGTTCAGCAGTCAAAAACATTAAACAACTGTAAAATCTTTAAACAAGAGCACCAAATTAAGTGCTCTTAAACTACTGCCATTTTACTGTATGGTTTACAGAGATTTAGTGTAAATCCTGGCACTTGTTTCTCATTTCTAATCTTGAATAATTTCCAGGAATTTTAAAGAAAAGAACACAGCTCTAAAATTATTTAACTTAATTTGTATTTTACTACCTTTTTCTGCTTTACCACAGCATTAAGAGTGCCTACATTTTAAATGTTTAATTAATTAAACCAATTTGAGCATATTATCTCCATCCAGCCCAAAAAATCTAACTCACAATTTCTACAAGAAAGCTAACTCACAAGCCTAACAGATATGTTTGGAGCTGCTGCTTTCTTGAGTCTTCCAGTTTGTTCTCTAGGCTTTTATGCCTGTTACAGGGATCAATTTGCAATTTACGTAGGTCAGTCAGAGATTCAAATTAAAATTAATTGTATAAACCTGTAAACTCAGGAGTACACATCTGCAGTTCTTCATTTAACATTACAGAATCACAGAATTATTGAGGCTGGAAAAGACCCCTGAGATCATCAAGTCCAGCCTATGACCTAACACCACCACATCAGTTAGATCATGGCACTAAGTGCCACATCCAGTCTTTCTTTAAACACCTCCAGGGATGNCCCTGCACTTGGTCTTGTTGAACCTCATACCATTGGCCTCAGTCCATCGACTCAGCCTGTCCAGCATCTTCCTACTCTCCAGCGGATCGACACTCCCCCCACCAGATTAGTGTCATCCACGAATTTACTAACGGTAGACTTGATCCCCTCATCCAGGTCGTCAATAAAGATGTTGAATAGGACTGGGCCCAGCACCGAACCCTGGGGGACACCACTGGTCACTGGACACCAGCTGGATGTGGCACCATTCACAACCACTCTCCGTGCCTGGTCATCCAGCCAGTTTTTAACCCAGCGCAGGGTGCACCTCTCCAAGCCATGGGCTGCCAGCTTTTCCAGGAGCATGCTGTGGGAGACTGTGTCAAAGGCTTTGCTGAAGTCTAGGTAGACCACATCCACAGCCTTCCCCTCACTCCCTAGGCGGGTCACCCACTCATAGAAGGAGATCAGATTGGTCAGCCAGGACCTTCCTTTCCTAAACCCATGTTGGCTGGGCCTGATCCCCTGACTGTCTTGTACATGCCACTTGATGGTACTCAGGATGATCATTATCAAGGGAAGGGTCTTAAAGCACAAGAGGAATGCTTGTAGGGTGCTCAGAAGTCTATGTAATGTTTCATTGCCAAACTAGCATTGTTTCAGGGAGGATGCTGTCAAAGGCACAATAGGTATTTTACAGCAATTGAATGATGCTGATTTTAAAAACCGGATCTCTGCTTATAGGAGAAAAATATTGCTTTTACCTTACTAATAAGTGTGACGACATCACCTTCTCGGATTGTGAGTTCATCATCATTCTGTGCTTCATACGGAAATATCACTTTGCAATACTCCTTGGCTGAAAGGAAGAACATTCAATGTGATAAATCATCACTTTATAACAGCTGCTTGTCCAAGAGTGAAAATCTTCTTAAAACATTCCACAAGTGTCTCTGTGCTGTTTTATTTTCTTGCCGTCTTTATTTTTGTATTTTAGACCTTTATAAACCATATGAAATATTTTAAAAACTGCACACTGACAAGCATTCCCACACGCATCATCCAGGAAGGTGGCTCTGTAGCCCCTTGAACCATTATCTCAAATGAAATTGCTCCAAACAGCAACCTGACAAATCATTTCTCTTAGAGTAAGCCTGTATCTGACACTTCCTTCTATAGTTCCACTGGTATAGTCTTCCACCAGATCACATAAGCTGGAAGCATAAAGGACCCAGTAGGTTGACATAACTTATCTATTCCTGGTGTGCAAGAAAGCAGGTATTTCTGAATCTATGAAGATGATAAAATAATAAATAATACATTAATAAATGTAAAGGCATTCATATCTAAACTTTCTGTACACTCAGCTTAAAAGAAGAGTTTTGAATATTAGTCTAAAGCTTCCTCTTCCCTTTAATATCTTTAAATAGGGGCATCATCTCAACTTTCATCTGGAAAATACAGGAGCCAGCACTCCTACTCAGAAATCATAAAAAGCAGTTGTCATGAAAAGCAGTTACAACATGTTGCTGTGCAACAGACAATTATGTCAATGCTCCTTACAAATAAAAAGAGAATATGTATTCCAGCTGTTAAATAATGTATAAAAATGTGTGATACTCTAAGACAGCAGGTTTAAAAAGACCAAAGAAACACATGCAGAAAATAGTGGACTCTTTGTAGAAGGGCATATGACTTTGTGCAAGTGTTCACCTCACTTTAAACATCTCAATTTTGATGACCTGTACCTCTAGACAACTACCATGTTTGATGCAGACAAAGAGATACTTGCAGTCCACAGAAATCTGAATTCATTTGAGACAACAGGACATATTCCTTTATACTTAATATAAAGAAAACCTGCATTATCACATTTTGAGGCTTCACCAAAGGGGTCAGTTCAGCTGCCCAGACATTCGTGGGTACGTAAGACACCTGTGTGGCTGGTAATGCACAATCTAAGGAAGAGACAGGTCCCTCTGGCCTGGTGGCTGGAGGCATGCCAAAATACCCTGGGGTATCTCAAGCAGCTCTAGATGCAGGCCGCTGATTTCTGCCCCCAAGATTGGGCCTGGTATCTGTATTCAGATTTGGGCACTTGATGTCAGAAAAGAACAATGTTGTTTTCTAATGCTCGCACTACAGTTGATGGAGATCAAGTCACTAAAGTGAGTGAAACCCTGGGAGCTGCTCTCACCCTAAAAGCAAGAGTTCTTCACCCGAAGAGCAGATACTTACATTCGATTAGCTGAATCATACTCTGACCAGCCTGGACAGCAGTGACAGATCTCTACTGGGACCCATGGGAGCCCAGACACCAAGCTCACATGCATGCACTGAAACTTAGGGCTCTGACTCAGAAGCTATATCCCTTAAATAAGCAGTCAATGCATGTGCGTATGAAGGGTTGCCGTCTGTAAGCACAATCAGCATGAGAAATGGGGAAGGGGAAAGTTCTTCTCCAGTTCACACACAGTCACTCAGAAACAGCATGAATTTTATGTGGCACTGGTTAAAGTAAACAAGAATTTCTTAGGCTTCACAGATCTGTTTTCCTGAACACAAAAATTTTAATTTATCCATGATCATTAGCAGTTGGTTTTCTGATCCTGCCCTGTACTGAGTCTGGCTGGGATGGATTTAATTTTCTTCACAGCAGCCCACATGGTTCTGTATTTCAAATGTGTGACTAAAACAGCATAGATAATGCATCAGTGTTTTGGCTATTGCTGGTCAGCATCTGCACAGCACCAAGGCCTCTTCTCTCTTTCCCCATTCTGCCTCTGAGTAAGCAGGCCAGGGGTGGGCAAGAAGCTGGGAAGGGACACAGACAGGACAGCTGACCCAAGATGAGCAAAGGGATGTTCTGTGCCATACAACTCCTTGCTCAGCAATAAAAAAGGATGAGCTTGAAGGGTGCTGTTCTGGGGGGCAGCCATTGTTTGGAGACTGTGCTGGGCATTGGTCTGCTTGTGGTAGGTGGTGAGTGACGTCCTTTATGTCACCTTTTTTCTTCCTCTTTCATTAATTTTTTTAACTGTCTTTATCCATGAAGTTTCTTGCTTTTGCTCCCACTATTCTGTCCCCTATAGGGGAGCAAGTGGCTGGGTGGATCTTAGCTGCTAGCTGGGGTCAAACCACCACACCCCCTCTTATGTCTCTGAAGAAATAAAAGTCAGATGAAGACAACAAACATCATCTTTGGAAAAAAATATGAGCAAGGTTAAAATAAGCCTCTTTTGCAGTTTCTGAGAGCAGGGAACATTGTCAAATAAACATTTGGTAACACTGCCAAATGACTGGGCATATGAGAACCACTACGTCACAACTCAGATTTCAGGCAGTGAAAGGGATGTCTAACTGCTAGTTTACTGCATTCTGGAGGAAAAGTTTGGATCTCTCTTAATGGACCCAGCTAGTATATTTCACATGCTGACTATCCTGTCTTTTATTTTTACAGTAAATAACATTTTATGTAGAAGCTGGTGGAAAGTTGACACATACTGACTTAGGTAAGGTAGATGCAGAGCAGCCTGCAAGAGAAGCATGAGAATCAGCACATTTTGATACTTCAGTGTGTACGCTTCCTTAAATAATCATGGTGAGAGTTTTTCCTCTTCTGAGTGTAACCACATCCTGAAAAACAGCTTTGCTAAATAACAGATTCAGTGAATTGGTACAGCGATGTTGTAGATATAATACTGTACTAAAGAAGCTGAGTGCTGCATACTCAGGGAAGTCTTTGGTTACTGGAAATAACGCTTAGTGTCTCTTTTTTTCAGATGCAGAATAGACCCAGTCTGAGTTCCTGGAGGCAAACACCATCTGGGCCCAAGGAGGATCATTCCTGAATATCCATTCTCAAGAGTAACTAAGTTGTCGTTCTGTTCACTATATAATCTATACACGGTATAACCTCTAGATTAGATGGGAAGTCAAGCACAATGCACAGCTAATCAAAATAAAAGAACAGCCACTACACCACAGTAACAGTACTATTCTGAACAGATCCAGCTGTTGCTCAAGGCGTGGGTGAATCCCATATATTTCAGGTTAAAGAATGCTTTGAACAGCATCTCCAGGAGGCTTGTATCTCCTGATTCCTGTAACAGGCAATCCTCCTTCAGCTTCCCCTTGCTATTTAAAAACTGTAAATTTGAATCATCTTTCAAGATGAAGACCTCAACAGACAAGAGTGGAGAGAAGGTTGTGGTTTCAGTATTTGAAAAAGTCAGTTGATAATCAAGAAATTAAGTGCACAGGTTTGTTTTTTTTTAAAAAACCCACCTTCCTCTAAAAGTATGTGTCGATGGGGATCTCACATTAAGTGGCTGTCAAAAGCAGCAAGATATTAACCAAAGCACTCATAGTCTTTCATACATAGCAAATGGCTACACATCTTTGCCTTCTAGATTTGACAGCAAGTACTCTGTTCTTCCATGACTTGTCCACCTCCCCAACCAAGTTCTTACTTCATTCGTTTCTTTTTTTTTTTTTTTCTTTTACTTTTCTTTTCTTTTTTTTTTAAAATACCCAGTTAGAAGAGAAACAAGGAATTAAACCAGAGAAAGATGTCAAAAAAACCCAAGATCTTAAGGTCAGCCAAATGCTGATGCAGTTCATAAGGAGCCAGAAGACAATCTTGTGAGAGGCACAAGAAGGAGCTGGAGGAGGCTCATGGCTGCCTCACACTCTGAAGTCTGGCACAAGAACACAGGGTGAAGGCCCAGTCACGGAAAAAAAATTCATGGTTTATGTACAGTAGAAGTCTGGACTCCTTGAGTTGACTCATACTGACATAAACTGAATCCACACATTCCTCTGCCTAACAAAGACCCTGTGGATCACACTCCAACCGAGCTCGGTCCAGATGGATTCAGAACACTGTAAGTGACTGAACAAAGTCAGCTACTTGTCCCTAAGGGAAAGGAAGACTAACATGATTTAAGTAAGTAAAAGCAAAGTCAACAGGACTCAAAATAGTATGAACCTTCAAAATCTTATTGATAATAGCAGAGAAGTATCTAATAGGTTCTATCATTCTACTACTAAAATTGTCTGTACGCAGCACAATATCACACTAGGAAGTAGAAGCATTTAATTTCAACAGTTACGTTTAGGAAGGAAGAAAAGATAAAAGGAAATTCTAATTTCAGACACATGACTGTAGAGACTGCACTGGAACTTGGTGAATTTGGGGGTATTCCAAGTGAAAAAAACCACCAGAAAATGAAAGGTCAGAATAATATACCCTATTACAAGCCTGGTAAATAGACCAAAACCAAACTAAATCTCCAAACTGAGATACCAATATTCAGCATCCCTCAACTGTAGACGATAAATCTCATTTTTACATTTGACATCCAAGGCTGGGTTTATACATCACAGATGGTTCTTCCAGAAGCCTCTCCTTTTTCCTTTGATCTGAAGACATTTAAAAACTATACCTGATAATAAACAACCAACAGCAAACATCTTGGAAACAGTAAAGGAGGAGAAAAGATTATATTCATGAGCTTTTCAGTCCTCATTTATTAGTTTAACAATGATTCACTCTGTCAGAGCACAGAGTCTTTCCCTGCAAACTCACAACTCCTCCCAAGCCAAGAACAACAACCTGCCATAGGCAATGGGCATTGCTCAAGGAACTGAGTGAGCAGATACATCTCACATTGTATTTTACAACTCAAATAGGCTGGATTTAGTGCAGGATGTTCAACTTCTGGCCCAATACATTCTGAGTAAGAGGATCTGGGCTAGTTATAATCCTATGCGAAAATATGTATGCTTGGCTATATCCTGTGATTTTTGAACTCCACTGTTCCAACCAGACTAGGTACAATGACAACACAATAAGCATCTTCTCTGCCCACATCCCTCCTAGTTCTGCCTTTGGAAGGAAGAACAAAGCCATTGCTAACTTCTTTGATAGACCCAAGGTCCAGGGTAAAATGCAATTCCCTTTCCCTGCATCATCCTTGCAGCTCAGAAGTTGGAAGAAAAAGCAGCAGCAAAGAACCAGGTATTTACCACAAGCGGTCTGTCACTGCCCACACTTCATTAAGAAAAAAGTCTCAGGACCATCCTAAACACTATAAAGGGGCTATCCTCTAAAAATGACTGGATGTTTTATGTAGGTAGTTAATATGCATCTCTATTCAGCACCTTATGTCCCACAGTCCATCCCAAGTTCAAAATGCAGCCTATTTGACCTCTCCTCCTGTCCCCAATCACTGTCTTAAAGAGGGAGAACAATAGCAAGAGGTAGCCTTCCTACAACAGTGGCTTCATTACTTAGGCTGTTGCAAAGCACTGTATTTCACCCATAGAATTCAGTGGCTCGATATATATTTACAATTACAGTGTAAACCACTGATTTCAATGTATAGACCTCCTATGTGACTTGGGAGTCCTGCAGTACTGTAGCAGGTAAAATAATTTGTTTGTATTTTGAGAAATCGGTTAAATATTATACTGTTCAAACCAGAGCAGAGCAAACGGCATTTACTGTTATCAGTGGAATCTGTTCACTTTAAAAGTATGCCTCTTCTATTTGTTCTCCTGCCAGACTCTTAGGATGAGCTGTAACATTCAAGACAGCAGTCCACAGACCTTCAAGCTTAAATTTCACCAGGGACCATGACTCTGGAATTTGCTTTTTCTCTTAGGCCACGATGACACAATTTCCTCCTCATATTGCTGCTGCTGCTTCCCTTTTGTTAGGCAAGAACTGTGCCAACCCCCTGGCAATATTTCTCCCATCTCAGGTAACCTAATCAATGGGCTGGATTCACCTTGCTAACTTTTCAGAAATCAACTATTTATTTTTTTAGCAAAACTAGCAACAAAACTGTATAGTTGATTTTTGAGGCCCTTTGATGAAATCTAAATAATACACTCATCATTATAGACACAAGCACTAAGCAAGAGAACAAGCAGCATCATAGTAGTATTCCTTGAGCTTAAAGCTTCTCTTTAACTATCACTCATAAAATGTTTCTGAAATGGAATAGAATGTACAAAGTCTAGTGAAAAATTACATCATTCTCAGCAAAAACACAAACCAGATGACAAAACCCCAAATACGACATTCAGCAGAACTTCGGTTTACTATTACCTGCTACACTCAAGACTCATAAATGGATTGAACTAACACATATTTTCACAGAACTTCATGAGATTCAAACTGTCAAAACACCACCTCATGAAATAAAAAACTAGAAACAGAACTAATTAGGGCCCCATTAATCTAGATTCAGCTACTCTTTATACCTTCTACCATCATGCAGAAAGATTAGTTGCTTGCGAGGATTTTGGTATTCCTATTATGCAATAGGTTAACACAAATCGTAAATAGTCAGTGAGTTGAGTAATTAAATGAAAGGCTGTGGTCCATGCATTCTGTGACTAATTGCCTTTGCTGTTTCGTTGTCTGCTTATTTATATTCCATTTTTGCAATCTCAGTAATCTGCAATAGCTCTCCCAGTCACTGGGGATGCTTTTGCTTTGCTGAATTTTAGAATCCAACAGAGCTACTTAAAAATTTATATGTATTTTCCACAATATAGTCTTTTCACCACAAGCCACTTAAACTAAAACAAAGTGCCTCATAGGAAAAACAACGTATCTCACCCCAGAGATAGAACTATAAACAAAGACAAATCCATGTACCATCCCAGCTACGTAAGAGATGGAAACTCAACAGCACAATATTTCCCCTGTAAGTCTAGGCACCCACAAATCGAAACCAAACAGCTTTCCCCTCTTCTCTTCAAAGATGCATTCTTTCATTTCTGGAAAGTTGGCGATGTTTTCCAAGGGACCACTTAAGCTCTATAAGGATTTGTGTTTTTACTGTGCTCTCCCTTTGAGCAGAAAGTAATTTTTTGGCCTTGAACAGTGATCTGTTTATCCTCCAAAATCTTAAGCCCACTTTTTTGAGAGATTTACATAGCATATTATTGAGAGTGGCACCTATAGAACATACAGCTCTGTCTTTCGCTCTGACCAACTCATCCCTTTGCAGAACTTAGGCCTGTACTTTCATGTACTAAGAACAAATGGCAAGCACATCAACTGCCTTGCTGCAAATCACTGCCCTGCCACATCAGGAACGCTATAGGAAAAAAGCAGACTCAAAACAGGATGTAGGATGGGTCAGCAACCACCACTTCATGCTGAAGCCCCTGCAGGCAGAGAGGGAAGATGCTACTGTTCCCCATTTCCTCTCTCAGCAGGCTCTTTCAAATGCAACTGCATTTTTTATCCACTTGAGACTAAGGAATAACAGCATCAGTCATGGAAAGAAACAAGTTGAAGACGAAAAAAATGTATTATTTCTCTATCAATGTAATCTCTCTCTTAAAGCATAAATCTCCAGAAGTAATCTCAAAGGAATCTAAATCACATATCCAGAAGTCCTCTCTCAGCATACTGAGCTGAGTCTATGGATCTTCTGTATCTTGCTACTTCTCTGGAGAATGGCACAGTATCTGTCTTGTTAACCAATTAAAGACTCCAAAGAAGACTGGGACACTACCATTTCAGGCAAAAGTAAACGTAGCTGAGGTCCAAGCTGGAATGATACTTTTATGCCGAACACTGTGATTAAGACATTCATCAGTATTTTGAGACAATAAACTGCCCTGGATTCAGGCTTTTGCAAGCTTTTTTTTTGCCACAAGTTTTTAGGAAAAAGTAAGAATTAATTTTGGAGAAATGACAAATACTAGGTAGATCATAGTCCCGTGCCAGACTGATCACACTCCTCATGTCTGACTATCAATCAGACATTAACTGTATTATGAAAAAATAATTACTCCACCTATATCAAAAACCAAACCAGACTGAAGTATGTTTCATTTTCACTGAAAGTTTTTTCAATTTAAATGAAGGACAAGTTCAATGGATTGAGAAGTATCTCCTGTGATGCCATTTAAGGCTAAGACAATTAAATATCATGACATCACATCAGACCTTCCTATACATGTGCTTTTCTTTCCCAAGCAAGAACAGAGATGCCAAAAGTTCTACAGAGGCCCCAGAGATTTCAGGAAAGATAAAAATGTCCTAAACAGAAATGTTTATTTATTTGTTATGTAAAAATACACATAGTATGAAAGACACTGTACAAATAAGTGGCCTACCCTTCTCACCAGTTCTGGTAAAAGAACATTGAATGATGTTTGCACACAGCCCTGGTGAAAACAGATGGCAACAGAAGAAAAGGGATTTTCTGACCAAAAAGCATGTCTAGGGGAAGTAAAAGAAACATGAAAGAACAACCAACTAGAGCCCAAAAGTGTCAATGAAGAAGCGTCTCTGTGTCAATCAGAGCTCAATGTGTCACTGCAGAAGGTACAGATCTCTAATTATTGTTCGGAAAGTTTCCAGGTTCATTTACAAGTATTAAAAGAAAGCAAGCCCAGTACCCTGCGATAAGATTTAGTGAGCAGTTTTAGCTGTCAGAAGTATGAGCTGATGTAGAAAGACGCAGCTGTCACAAAGCCTGGCTTACCACACAAGGGTTAGTGCTACATGTGGAAAAGCAAATGACACCACCCTTTCTGATGGAATCTGCACTCAGATCAGCTTATCCCACTTAGCTGCAGGTTTGGAAAGGTAATTCCAACCTGCATTCATTCAGGAGCACTGCCCCTCATTGCCAGTTCACACATTTTTCAGTATTTCAAGTTCTCATTTCTTCAGTACAACTAAGTTCTGGCAGTACTATCCATTAACAGACTTGCGTCACAAGCGGAACGAGTTAAGTGGAAAGTCAATTACCGTGGTGCAGCTAATGGACAACAACTACTAAAAGTTGTTTTAAGGTACTTCTATAACTCCAAGCTGAAAACTTGTGGAAAACCAGGTCATAACCACACACTTCTCTCAGCCCCTGTGTTGCCTGCCTATGTCTGTATGGGTTTCAGTTCTGAGGCAAAATGTTATCTGCTAACTATCTGAAAGGAAGGGGAAGGACAGTTACAAGATTTAAAAACTCAATACTTTATGTTATACTCAAATTCTTTTTTATGGTATGGTTATGTTCTTTTCCTTTTTATTGTTTTTTAACAGAATCCATAACATTGAGTTGTAACTTTATATAAGTTATTTAGTAAGCTAGTTACATATAAGTTTCACATAAGCTAGTTACCATGGTTTAGAGTCTAGAGCATGAGTCTTATCAGGAGCAGCTGAGAGAACTGGGGTTGTTAAGCCTGGAGAAAAGGAGGCTCAGGGGAGACTTTATTGCTCTCTACAACTACCCAAAAGGAGGTTGGAGCCAGGTGGGAGTCAGTCTGTTCTCCCAAATAACAAGTGATAGGACAAAAGGAAATGGCCTCAAGTTGTGCCAGCGGAAGTTTAGGTTGAATATTAAGAAAAAATTCTTCACCGAAAGGGTTGTCAAGCATTGGGACAGGCTACCCAGGGAAGTGATGAAGTAACCATTCCTGGAGGTATTTTAAAGATGTATAGATGTAGTGCTGAGGGACGTGATTTAGTGGTGACCTGGCAGTGCTGCGTTAATGGTTGGACTTCATGATCTTAAAAAGGTCACTTCCAACCAAAACAATTCTATGATACTCTATGACTTTCTAGAACAACACTGAGATCTGTCTGAAAGATTTAAGTAATGCTATTTGTTTACTAACTGAAATGACAAAAACAGAACTGAAGCTCTTGGACACTGTTCATTTCCCATAAAAGAATACCACCCACAAAGATTATTTCTGCTACATAAGGAAAGAAAAAAAGAGGTAAAAAAGCAAGGGTACTCACAAACAGAAATATTTTTCTATGACCTACCTACAAGTTACAGCCTGAAGTTGGATCTTACTCAACTCTGATTAATTTTGAAGTACCCTCAAGGCTGAAAGCTGATCATGCAATTTAATTTGATTTTTGATGGCAGAAAACTCTAGGTAGGATTATCAGAGCAAAAACATTTCAGAGGACTCAGTGAAACAAAGCAATCTGTCTATGTACCACCTACTCAAAGTTTATCCTAAATGTATCTATCTGCATCCTTGCTTTGCATATATACAGGACACTCTTTCAGCCAAAACCAGAGAAATGTGTTCAGCTTGCTTTTAAGAGGTTTAATAGCACAAAGTGCAAAGAAGTAAAAACTATGAAACCTACTTTTTGTTCTGCTGTCCACTTCTACTTTTGTTGGCTCCTGAGTTGCTGTGCCTGGAGGTAATTTCTTCCCAACACTCTGAAAAAAAAAAATTATTCTCCTTTAAAAATATGCAGGTTCAGTTAAAACTTGGGCAACATAAAAAGTTGTAATGGAAATACAAAATATAGGAGTAGAAAAAGGACAATAAAAAGCAGAGGCAAACTAAACTATACTTAGGTTTGTCTGTGGGGATTTTGTCGGGTTTTTTTAATGTTAAAAGAATTCATAAAAATGTGATCCTCAAATTTTCCTGTAAAAAAAAATGCTCACTAACATTTCTAAACAATAACACCTTAACACAGTTTCAGGGAAGACTCACAGAAGTTTCAGGGTGGACTGAATATGTGATGAAATTACTTAAGGAAAGGTGCTATTCAGTACCAAAAGTAAAACTGAAAGAAGAGTGGGGAAAAAAACCCTGCACTTCTGTCCATATAAGGAGTATTAATTTCAGTCATTCCAGACTGAGTGTGATTTTGAAGCTAACATCTCTTTAAATGGTTCCCATTTTTATTTATTTTGGGCAAAAATAACTAATTTACAGAATACTGCAATAATCAGCCTCAGATAGGTAAGCTGAAAGAACTGTAAACACCCATTATCTGTCCCCAACAAAATAAAATAAAATTAATGATGTTAATCTTTATGTATCTTCACCATTTACCATATGCATGCCATGCCCTGTCTCACTCAGCTTTTCTCCCTATCAAGAAAACTGTCTAGCTTTAAAATTCCAGCCATGTGTAGTTGAGGACATAAGTGCAATTATTGCTTGTTTATATAGATACTTAAAAGCCCTAGCTGTAGTTAAACATCTTTTTCTGGTAAAGAATACATAAACACCAAAAAAACTCCTCCATATTCCAGTGATCTTCTGAGTAAAAGCTAAGAGACACAAGAGCTAAGATTTAGTTTTGTAGGCGCTGAGGACCTCTTGGGGACCATGAGGAAAACACTGGTTAATATGAGAAACAACAGGAGTACAGCACTTCAAGTAGTTGAAGAATTTCAAAGTGTATAAAGAATATGAAGAGCTCCATAACAGTCATCTTGTACACTAGCTGTCACAAAATTTATCTATGAAAAGGAGCAAAATACACACAGGGATTTTAAGACTGGTAAAAAGTGCGCCTCTGGAAGGGAAGTAGTTTTGAGAGTTGTGCACAAGTCATCAAACTTATGTTGACAAGTAAGGCAAACTATGCATTGCAATACCCAGAAGGATCCTGTTGCAACCTAACTTGCAGGTGGCAGCAGAAACAATTGACCTGATGAGCTTGCAACTTTACTTACAACAGAGAGTTTGTCAACTGCTGGGAAAGTGAGAGCAACAACAAAACTCTACAGAACCTCTCAACTTTTTTTCTGAGAAGAAGCATTTTCTGAAGCAGTGATTAGGGAGGCAACAGAAAAAAACAGATGATGATGGACTCCTGTAAATCATGAGAGGGCAAAACTAAGAAACGAGCATGACCTTGCTGCGCTGAAGAAGCTTAAAGTCAAGAAGGCTGATGATGAAGACTCAGATCTAGCTGGAAAGCAGTAAAAGCTGTTCTGGAAAAGATATAATGAAGAATTTGAAGCTACTGGGTATTCACACAGATAAAAGCATAGAATGCTTTCAAGATGGAAGCAAAACTGACAACACAGCTTTTGCTTCAGAGGCAAACAGAGCAGTTCAAGCAAGACTGCTGCATGTCTCAGTACATGCACATTCATGATCAAACCTTTATTCACAGTTCTGCTTCATAAAATGGTTTGGAAAATGATGAGAGCACATACTCTAAACTGCTCTGCTATTTAACTCAGAAATAAATGCCTACTAAAGGAATATCTAAAACCTTTAATTTAGGGGAGTTTTTCTTTTTTAAAGAGATGAAGTTGTTATTCAAGAACAATTAATTAAAGGAAAGCTTTATCATATATGAACCATTGATCTTATGCTGTGAAACCAACACCCAGATAAACCCAAAACAAGCTAAAATTTAATGAGCTACAATGAATCATGAGCAAAGAGAAGGAAGCCTTCCCAGTGGGAAGGGCACAGTGCAATATAATTTCTTAATTTATAGAAGCAGATGCAAGTGCAATGCTTGAAAACATTCATTCATCTGCTTGCTCAAAATGAATGCCTGTGCAGGTGATAAATCAGCATGGGAAACCAAATGACTTCTTGGGAACAGAAAAGAGAATACCATCCAAACAAGGTTGTTCTTTTGTTGGAAGCTAGGAGACAGGTCAGAAAGCAGTCTTTGTATGAGTTGCAATTATTTTCAGAAGAGAAGGTAAAAAGCCCAGGGAGCAGAGTGGCTGAAGACATGAATCTTTTAGCACATATAGAAATAGCCTGAGCAAAGAAACAAGAAACTGAACTCCTGACAGGTCTAATGATAAATGAGCAGTGCAAAACTGGGTGTAGCACATGGAACACGCTGAAAGATCAGTGTCTTAAAAGACCCAAAGATCATTTATCGCAGAAAGAGCTAAGCTGTCTGGGAATTCTGTGATGAGGAGAGGAAGGAATGCTTATATTTATGAGGAGGATACAGAAAGTCCTAATTCAAGTATCTTAAATGAGGGTTGTACAGAACCTTCACTCCAGTGAGGAGGGACACCTGAGTTTGTTGTGGGACAGGTAAGACAAGTGGAACTGGTATTCTTTAATTGTAAGGGGACTGCACTCAAGGATTTGTAGGGGTGACACAAGCACCACTGACAGCAAAAGAGAAAAACATGGATAAGCCGTGCAACTCTGTTTTCAGGCGGACTGCCAAGATGTTTTACTCTTCCTGAAAATGGTACTAAAGGAGGGTTGGTTGTTGGCTTTTTTTTTTTAAATATCGCATATTTATGTTTACAATTGGTCTCTATACTGATTTACATATATGTATGGAAAACATACATTACCACTTCCTGAAAACATCTCCATAAAACTTAATAGAATACTCATTTTTTTTCATTAGGAAACATGCAAGGTAAACTCCCCTCACTCTAAGATGCACTGAAACCTCTATGATCTGTTAAGTCTGATCATTCTGCTTTAACAGACTAAAACCTCAAGTATAGCTAAGATCTCTGTGCTAGGAGTCCCAGATCAAGTAATAATACCACAGACAGACACATGTCCTCACACAGGAGCTAGAATCTTTCCTTCTGACTCTCCAACTGTTCTACATCACTTATACTCTCATATAGGTCAAATATCCACCAAATTTACTACTGGATAGGAGAACCAATCAAGGCCAACTTAAATTCTTGCTGATCCAACACACATCTCCATGACACATACTTTGCTTCTCTGGGACTAGTTACTATAGGGTATTTTGGTCTCTTCTCCAGTTGAAGGCCCAGTATTATTTACCAAAATTTCCTTCACTTCTGAAAAACAGGAAACCTGGAACCAAAGAACACTCTAATTGGGCTGAACTGAAGATTTCAGTGTAATTCTTTCTTGTCCTCTGTTCTTCCTTTACATAAGAAAGTTAATTCAGAAAAAAAATGTCCTCCAGGCCCTTCTAGACACATTGATCTGTGCTGCAAAAATACTGATAACCCCAGCTTTCACAGTACTTAATCTTTTACCTGATTCATTCCTACCTATCAGGCTCGATATTCCCAAGAAGCAAACAGATCTCAGCCTTTTGGGACACAGGCATAAGAAAAAAACACATTTAAAACTTGAAGAACTTTTGGGGAATTAGAAACTCCACATGCAAAAGCAGGATCCTCAATCTTGGCAGGATCCCTTTCCATCTCCCAGCATGAACTCTCTCTCTCCATTTACCTGACTCTATCATTTTGTCAATGATGTATGCAATAAAAAGTCACATGCAGCATGAACCAGAACACCCATAATGACAACCTCCCAGGAGCGTTCTAATTGCCAGGTTGCAAGACAAGCAAAGGTCTGCATCTTCTCTCTAGCTCTGTATATCTTGAATTCTTGGCTGCAGGATGGTTATAAAACCAGCAAAATGGGGAGGATATTCCTCTCTGCCTTTGTATCTCTAGCCTGGTAGTTCAGAGACACTCTTGAAGAGCACTGTTTCGGTTTTCCTCTATCCCCCTCCAGCATGCCAATCATCATAAATCTCATTTATAGATGGTGGCAGTCGGCCTTGTCCCACTTAAATTACTCTGCAGATATCACTCAGACTTGGTTAGTCCTGTCACACAAGAAATGCGTAGTGGAAAAAGAGTTTGTATTTCCTGACTCCAAGCCTAGGCTGACTTCCAACACACAACAGAACATAACAACAAAACAGGCAGAATCTTGATCCCACTATTTCTGCAAGGCGAGTTTAATTAATTATTTAGCTGTCAGTCAGACACAAATCCCCCTGATAGCCTGACAAGTGAATCCTAAAGATGAAAGGGGATGAAGTGCTCTCTTCCTGTAGATACAGCTGATAAAAGCATGAATAATGACCATGATTTGGTGTACAAATATTCAGAGGGATGAGACAGCTTTAGCAGCAACCTGCCAGTATTAATTCTTGGTTTTATGAAGCCAATGGAAGGATAGTCTAGCATTAAATAACAGGTTCTGTTGGCAGAAGAGGCCTTGATGGCAGTTTGGTACACTGCAAATGCCTATCAATGCAGACCAGTTTCCTCTGGTACTGAATTAACGGTGATTACAAAAGTGGTTGAGGTGGCACACAAAGTCACGTGAATGAGGTCACAACACAATCTAAACAGCCTCATTTCCTTTCATTTATGTGTTTTGGCTCAACTGCAATTCCTGTAAGAGCAGAGAAAAACACATGAGCAGCAGAGTACATAATGCGCAGTATACAGGTGAGTTTTTCTCACTTGAGGGCACTACGGCCCTTCCCTACAACTATTCAACCTCGACTAGGCGACGAAAACTAGACCTGTGATCAAGATTCCTCCTTCAAGACATTTTAAAATTGTATTTCAGAGAGTTTTGTTGTTGTGGAAAATTGACTTGTCTATTTATTTTTGTTATTCAGGTTTGTGTCTGAAAATTGAAATTGAATTGTCACTTGTGCACCAGCACTTCCATAGAGAAGATTTTGTTATACTTCTTAGCACTAAAGAAACGTACTTATCCTTTGACTCTCCATTAACAAATATAAGCTTCTTGAAGCAACATCTTATTTAGGAAGGAAAAAAAAAATTTAGTCAGCATCTGTATTTATTCTGCAAAGTGTGCTGAGGTCTTTACTGTAGATAAAATCCTTTGGAACTGCTACTTGAAAAGTAACTCCATGAAGATATTCTCAAGGAATACATCAGACCTTAAAAGATTCATAAAAATGAACTGTATGAGCTGGAAATGCTACCATTGTTAAGCTTAGCATTGTTTGTCAGTTTGAACAGTGAAACTATAACAATATGCACCAATAGTTTACACAGGGGAGGAAAACGTAGTTACGTATCTTGAGAACTTCTAGAATTTCAGAAAACCTCAATGATTAGGTCAGAAGAAAAAAAACGTGCCATGTTTCTTTGACCACAGTGCTTCCTCTTAACATTCAACTAGTATTTTTGAATGCTGTTAATATATGTGTGAGAATTTTTTTTATATATAGGTTTACGTGCAAATCCAAGGCCACTATTAGCAACAATATAAAATCTGTATTCCTTAATGTATTTTTGACAGATCATTTTGTAACTGAGAACATTTTCTCACAAAGAAGCAGAAATGGTTACTAGATTCTTCCAGCTCTGGATGAGGAGAAGCCTAAACAAGCTTCTCACTGGCTATGCATGATGCTGGTATTGTGAGCAGGGAGCCAAATTTATTTCTTTTTTTCTCGTATACTTCACAAGCTTAAGGAACATCATCGAGTCCTTTATCATACCTAGTCTATCTTGAATTTTAAAAACAATAAATTTGAAAGAGCCCAAATATAAAAACCCCGAAGGCTTCCAGATGTCAAAATGTCCTTACTCTATCAGAGAAGAAATAAGAGAAATGTCCAGGATTTCATTTTTTTCCCATAATAACAACATTCAACTTCACGTAAAGTACTTTCTGTGACAGCATGATCAAGTATTGCTGTCCTGGGGTTTCCCAAAATGACAGAGTTAACTCTTCCAAAGGGGTCACCACATGGCAATTCAAAGAGTGTAATGGGCATTTTAAGAAACCTTTATAGAAAAAAACAAAAGTCCTTTGGGGAAAGTGTGATTAAGCACCCGCCTGCACATTTGATTTCCTTAGCCATCTAAAATAGCTTCTTTCCCTGTACCTACCTTCTACCAATCTGTGCTTTGGTAGAAAAAACACTCATATGCTTCTGAAGTACCATTATTAATAATTTTTAATACCAACTAGATAGGCACACCTGCCCAATGCATGTCCAGCTAATATAGACAGCCTCAGTCGTCCAAGCTGCACGCATTTCTACTGACATCATCTATGAGGACATTCCCCCCACAACCCAGGGTAATTTCCTTAAAACTAGATTAGGTGAATGAACGAGACAGGAAACAAGCGTTTGTTAAGTCCTCATTTAGAACCAGACTGCTGCAAGCAAAGGCAAGCAAAGTCCTTTTTCTTCTCCTGCTCCTAGTCTACTCTGAGTATGAGCTGAGACACAGGGTGTCTCATAATTGGTGTCTCATAATTCACTTGCTGTAAGCAAGAGAGAAGGAACAGCCTGGTGCCTGCCCAAGCTCACCCACCAAAGGTAGCCATGTCCCTGGAGAGACACCCTTGGCTGCAGATTCCTAGCACTGCTCCTCCCTTCTGCCATGACATTAGTATATCTGCAAAAGGAGAGCAGGGAATTGATCCATGCAGAAGGGAAAGAAGAACAAAAGAGAGTTTTAATGTTATCTGCTTCACTAAACAGCTGCACAAACATTTGGATAGAACGGATGCAGGAAAATCTACGGTCATGGGGTAAAGGTGCAGCTTTCAGTTGCAGCACTCATTTATACCAGCTTAAACTCTTTGGAAAAGCACAGTGAGCACCTCACAATGTGCTTTGGTAATTCCTGGGGCCAGCGCATCACATTTTGACCATGCTCGTGGAAACCGAAGGAAAGGTTGCAGTAGTGTTAGCCTTTACGTCATTCAAAAGACGAAATACAAACAACACTCAAGTACTCGGCTCTACACACCAGATGATATTTCCATAAAGAAGGAGCACCCTGACCACAGGATCAGATCCCACAGAATTTTGTAAGTAAGTGGGATGCTTGGCAAATATTGCACAGAATACAGAAAACAAAGCAATTAAAGTATTTTTAAATTGCATGTTATAGTTTCTTTGCACATTACTTTCTACTTGGACAACTTGACAATAACACATTTTCACACTTAGACCATAATCCAGCAGATTCAAGTGCAGTTTTTTCAAGTGATGTCTATACTAGATGACTTTTGGACTTCGATGAACAAAGGTCTTCCGAATTACAGCATATCTTTGTAAAGAAATAAATCCTTTTTTTTTCTCTTTTGAAAAAGATTTTATCTGTGAAAGGTTTTATCCTTCTACAGCAAGGTTCTAAAACTCTGTATTTAGGCACTGTGAAAGGCCTATCAACCGCTGGCACTTTAATTCTCTCTATCTAGACAAACTCAGCAAATCTCTAAATGAAGCTTAAGAATACTTAGGGATACAGTTTAGTCCTTATGGATATGGTTTTGTGGAGGAGTTGTCAGTGTTAGGTTAATGATTGGACGCGATGATCTTAAAGGTCATTTCCAATTAGGAAATTCTGTGATTTTGTAAAAGATGTCCCTCCAAACAAAATCGTGGTCTTACAAAGCAAAAGAGAAAAGTCTTCATCCCATAAGAGCTCACTGAAAATGAACACTATTTCAGCCATCAGTGTTGACTCTTATCACAATTAACAACTTCGGACAAAGCAGACGGGTTGTCTGAAGTAGACAGTGAAGCGGTGAAGGCTATGTAACTGTTCATGAACATCAGTCCTCTGGGAATTGGCTACTAATGCCAGTACTGCATTAGAGGCAAGCAACATTCACGTAGTCAGCAGGCATATCCTGCTTGAATGTCAAAGGCTTTTGGAATTAGGATGCATACGCAGAAAAATTAAAGGTATCTGGGGGAAAAATGTTTTCCAGTGTTCGTAAAGAAACTGATACATTTTTACCTAATACAAAAGTTAGCCCTTGAATGCAAAACAACAACAACAACAACAAAAGAGTGGACAGAAATAGCATGTCTGTCTAAATCCTACTACAATACTCCAATTCTTATTCCAGGGAATGGTAAACAGGTTGGGATTACATTACACCACACTCAGTTCACTTGGTGCCCTAGAAATAGAGCACTGAACATCAGTGCATCCTACAATTACTGTATTTGTCATCCACTGTCATGGCACTGGAATCCAAACAGACAAGCAAGCAAGCAAGTAAACAAAGCAAAGAAAATAGCACAGATATTCCCAAAGAAGCGAAATTTTAGAACAAAGCATGATTTTGCTGGGGCTTTCTTTTCTGATTGATCACTGATGACTATTCTTGTTATGTACTTCTTTTCAACAGTTGAAAAAAAGAAGCAAAACAACTACTTCTCACCAGTCAGACTGCTTAAACTACATCAAGCCTAAGAACAAATGTTTTGAATACTTAAGCAATAGTCACATTCGTTTTGATTAAAAACTTTTATTTTTCAAAATAATTGTAACTCCTTAAGTATTTAATAAAAGAAGTTATTGGTGCTTTACCTAATTACATCAAAATGTATTTGGAAATCATGTAAAGAGAAGACCTAGAAAATCACTTAGTAGGATAGACAAAGAATGATTTATGTGATTTATGGCAAAACAAAGACAAACCAGCATGCATGTACTACCTTTGGCTCACCACTGTGAAGGACTACATACAGCAGAAAAGGGAGAGAGAAAGGAAAGCCAGGATGATTTAATCGACATTCCTTGACGGGTCAGAGTTTGCTACTCCTTCACATTTTATTTGATAACAACAATTAAATGTCTATATTTTTCAGGAAAAGGTTCTTTAAAAGAAGGGAGAATGAATAAAACCCAAAGATCAGAGTCATAAGTTCTTTGGTAGATTTTCCAGGTGTGTATTCTTTTAAGGAGAAAGCACTAAGTGCTGCAATTAACTTATATTATTAGTTTTATCTTATATTAATCAAATTAATCTATTTAATATGTTATTCACAATTCCTTGTTATTTTAACCGTCATTTAGCATGATTTCTTACTTAGCTATTCAAAAGCTAGGAAATCTTAAAATTTAAGGCTTAAAATAGTTATTCAAAATGGAGTTCATTTCACTTAAATGTCACCTATGAGCCTGATGTGTACATATGGGCCAGTCACTGCAGCCTTCTCTTCTGTCACTGGAGGTAAACAGCCCTTTTAGCATGTAATTCATCGGGACTTCTCCTTTGGGATAAGAAAGGTCATGTCTTAATAATGACTTTTAGTCTACAGACTGTGAAGAAACCTTGAGTATTAGCAACATCACAGACATTCAGACTCAGTCAACAGGATCCCATGATAGCTGCTATTTTTACATATGTTGTGCAGTCCATCCACCCAGGACAGCAGCCAGCTGTCTATAGATCTATCTTCATCTATTTATATGTATGTATGTAAATATCTGTGTCTATCTACCTATATGTATCTATTGATAGATCTATCAAATCTATAAACCCAGCTATCTAACCAATAGATGTTGATATTACAGCAATACAATGCTGTCTTTATGCAAGTCTGATTTGATCTTTTCTGCTTTGCATGGCCAGCAATTTTCATTAAAACACACAAATAAAAAAGCTGCTGGTCCTGGCTCCTGAAGATTGAAATTGTGACCTAAGTGCACACTAAAAACTAAAACTGAGATGCAAATTAAAAAATTTCTTGGTTTGTTTTTTTTTTGTTTTTTTTTTTTTTTTTAAATATTAGCTTGGATAAGTATTGGATTAAAACACAGGAAATACAGGGCAGAATTTCATCATGGTGACCAGTGGAGTCCCTCAGGGATCTAGATTAAGGCTCTTGTTTTCTACATGTTCACAGATGATCCAGAAAAGAGGGTCCAGAAATACAGTTCAGAGACAAGTAAAATTACACATCTGCAGGAGAAACATTATCTTTAGACAGAAATTATGGGCTTTGAAACACACAGCTGTTAATACTCTGGAAAGAAAGAAAGAGCAATGGAAAGCACTATCAAAATCCTGTATAAATCCCAACACCTAGATCATTGTTGCTGTTCTCACCTCCCTTCCCTCTCACACATAACCCACCTCAGTCCCTAAAGGAACTGGAAAATACAGAAAGTCACCAAGAATGATCAAACCTATGAAACAGATTCCTCATCCTGGAAAAAAATATACACAGAGATGATTTAACACAAGTCTATAAAAACCAGGAGGAGCACTGAGAAGGTAGTTAAGAAGGACTCACTCATTATCTCTTTCAGTAATAAAAATTAAGGCCTATTAAATTAAATTAGCAGGTACCACATTCAAAAAAAACAAAGAAAGGTAACTTCTTCCCACTGTCTGTGATCTAGCTGAGCGGAACTCTTTCACAGGAGTTACAGATGCTAACACATTACATGCAATGAAAATGTGACCACTCTGATAAGGAAAAAAAAAATCCATGAGAGTTATTAAACACAAAGTTCAAAATCACTAGAGGCTGTGAAGGCTCACTGCATGAACTTCTCTGTAGGTTTGCCCTGTTCTCCCACTAGCCCCTAGGCTTCCAGTACTAACCTCTGGAGGCACAATATAAGCCCAGGCACAGTTCCCATCTGAACTACAGATGTCTCAGGATCTTCTTTAACATATAGAAATGGAATATTGAATATGGTACACTTTGCAAAGTAAATCTAAATAATGCAAGGTGACATAAAACCAAAGTGATAACACAAGGGAAACCTCAAAGGATTACTCCGACTTCCCTCTCCTCCTACACATTATCAACCAAACTTCATGCTAGAAAGAAAACAAAACAATAGGGACAACAAAGATATATGGGGAAAATAATTAGAAAAGTCTTCAAAATTATAAATCAGTAACTCTTACAGGTTAATTTAAATACTCTGGTTTGTAAGCCACTACAGAAATTTTCAATGGGGAAAACGCTTTATGACATGTATGTCTGCTTTCCCAGGCCATCTTTTGTAGGTCCCAGAGAAGCAGAGAAACCCACTATAAATCTAAAAGACTATAAAACTCAGACACTGGATTGATAGTCAGCTATTGTTATGAAAAAGACAAATCCACAGCACAGAAATATACATTTGCATTTCCTGTTTAGCTACCTCAAACTTTTTCTGGCCTGTAAGGTGCACTATGTCTACCACAACACTATCAGTGAAGTACTTGTAACAACTTAAAAGCCTCCTGAATAAATCTGACTCTGTCAAGCAGATTGAACAGGCTTTAACTGCCTCTGACTTTCTCTGAGAAAGTGCTCTAGATATGTCTTCACACATGCAATATTTCAATATTTCAGTGTATGAATACACACTGCTCTCTTAGTGATTATACTGATGTTTATGCTGAGCTATAAGTGTTTATATTCTCCACATTCATGTCATTTCTGTTTTCGCATTAAAAGCGGAGTCTCAAACCTTCACAGCGGGGAAGACAGCTCATTAGAGAGACTGTTTCACAGATTCCTAACTTTCCACTTACAACTACAAAACATCTTTTCAGTGATTTCAGAACTGCTTAAATGGAAAACTACTTTAGTTCTTGTTTTCAGCTGTTGAGCTCCATTAAGAAGTGACCTGAGCCAAATGTTCTATCCAGCTATCCACGTACTAAAGCTACCAGGTGTTTAGCAGACCACCAGCAGTCTACAAACCACAGATGAAGAATATCTTCATTACTGTTACACAAGTCACCAGAGAAATATGTGCTATCTCAACCCTCTAAATAAGTAGATAAAATATGCAATGCAAAATTTTTGTTCTACCTCCTTGGATGAAAAAGGGGGTAGAAACACAACCATGAATATGAACAGTGAAATATCAATTTCATTAAAACTCTGGGTAGCTTGGAGAGCAGAAGGCTACACATTTTACTTTGTACATCACTGTTCTCCACAGTTAAACTTGTTCTACCAGCAGGTGAGTTCAGATTCTAAAGCTGTTGTAACTTCACATTTTGACAAGTTCTTAAAAATTTAAATTATGGGCAGGGAAGGGAGTGGAGAGGCTTTTTTGTACCAAAATTCTTGATGTGCAGGACAGGAGGGAAACCTAGGTGTCTTAACTTGCACATTTTATAACGTTCATAGTTCTGCATAAATTTGGAATCCTGATATTTGATGTTGTCAGGCTGTCAGTTTCAAACCATTAATGAACTAAAAATCTGCCTTCCTAAAAGGTTAATGGTGAGAAAGTAATGTAAGAGCTGAGATTAGGTAGATGCTGCTGAAACAAATGGAGCAAGATCTACTACATTCACTGATGAGTAAAACCACTTTACCAAATGAAATTAAAAGGAAAAAAAAAAGCAAATACAAAATGAAACTCACACAGCACACTCTGAACTTCCTTCATCTCAAAGCACTGAAAGTATGCACATGAAAATGAGATGTATGAACAAGCTCATTTTCCTTCTTCCTCAGGCTGCAGTTTTGCAATGATAGAAGGTGCTTTTGTAACTAAAGTATTTTTTGGAGCATCTAAGTCTTCTTTCTTTGCTGTCTTATTTACTTTTCATTTTCCCCTTTTTCTGACTGTGGCTCACACAAATGTAAAGGACATAAAGGATGTAAAGGACACAAGCCCCTTGCCAGGAATTTTACCATTTCCAGGTTGCAATTCACGATTAATTTCTATCTCCTACAGGAAGAACTCTTTAGTCAGTCTGCAATGAGTGAATGAAATTCCTTCCTATTCTCCCAGGAGAAACATGCCTGTCTCGACTTCATGACAGCATGATCCTGATTGTACCATCCAGTTTAGAAACTGCTGTTATGAAACCTCCCTCTTTTACAAAAATTAATGAACCTTACAACTGCTGCATGGATCTCCACTTACTTGTGCAGCAGTAAGGAAAGCAGTGCAGCTACTTTCACCTCTCTCAAAATGAAAAATCGAGGAAAACAATAAACAAGGAATGGCTCTTCTTTAATGTTTTCCTTATTTGAAGTGGTAACAATACTTCTTTGCTCTTTAGTGAAAGTTATGATGCTGACAACAGACTGCCAAGTAGCTTTTCAATTACATTTTTCAAATTCAATGATTAAAAAAAAAGACTACATCTTCGCTGTCATGCAGATAGTCCTAAACTTACTGCTGACAGCAAAAATTTCTTCCATTTTGGCATTATATTTCTTCTTTTCTCCTCACATTATCTTTAATTTTTATTTTTTAGTGTTTGGGTTTTTTTACCCACCTTGTGTCACTGAAATCAGGACTGAGACGTAACTAGGACGTATTTTTGTTTTAAACTCTTACAAGGAAAACTGCAGAGCAATGAGTGACAAAGCAAAAACACCTTAGTATCTCCATCCAGTTCTCTTTCAGCTGACTGGAATTTCATTTCTTTTCCTTTGAATGAATCTCTAAAATTTGAAACACAAATGGAAAATGACTAAAATGCGTTTCAGCTTTTCTTTTCAGCAAGTGCTTTGGGTACAGAGATTGCTGCAGAAGAAACTGCCAGCTCTACATATGAAGGTCTACTGCTCTTTGGGTGGCCAAAGTGTGGCAAGTAGCCCAGTGCCCCGTAAAAAGCAGGCACCAGCAGCCTCTGTTTGGCTACCAGTTGCTGTTGCATCAGGACATCCTCCTGAGGAACTGAATCCTCTCTCTCCATCCTTGGTTTTTATTAGGAAGTTTTTACAAAGCTCTTAGTCAATTAATTCTAATAATATAAGCTCATGCCCATGGTATTTAAGAACTATTTTAGAAATATAAAATGCCACTTACCTCCTATAGAAACACAAGCAACAAGGAGTTAAAAAGACATTTCAGAAATAGGCCTATAGACTTTCTTTTCCACCAAATGCTGACTAGTCCACAATCTTTTTGCACTATTCCTTTCTTCCTTCCTCTTTTCTTGTTTTAAGGCAGAAAAAAAACAGGCAGGCATATGACACATTTTAAGAGAAAAAGCAACTCCGTAAACTTTAGCTTCATTTCTGCATGCAACTTACTGACTTCAGCTGTGAAAAGCTTAAATTGAGATAAATTTGTACTTTTCTACTGAAGTCCCCAAAGTATCTGCAAATCATTAAACAGTTTACTTGGTGTCTCTCTACTTAGCTTTCTATAAAATTTTACAAGCATCAGTTGACTCCAGTTTCCTTGCTGTTTCTTGAAGGAAAGGATAATTTCCATTTAGATTTTATTATCCTAACATATTTTTCTCAAAAAAAATCGTTTTTATCAGTTTTCCTCATGTGTACAGAAGACTCCAAATGTCACCTCACTCAGAAGAGGAATTAGTAAAGCTCCTCTTTTTTTTCTGCCAAAAAGAAGTGCGGTTTTACTAGTGCATTTGAGAAGGAAAAAACAGGGGGTGTGAATTTTTGTTTACTAAGCAAACATCTGAAAGCACAACACATCCTAAAGACCGTGCAACTAGTCTTCTCTAACTGTAAAGCTACGTTATTCTTTAGAGTAAGAAAACTGAAACAAAATCACAGAGAAATAAAAAACATCTGTGCAAGTTTAATGGCCAAACAGTCCAAAAGGAAAAAAAGTTACGCTAAACAGAGCCAGGCAAGAATATGTTTTCACACAAAAGTAATCTCCTATTCTAATACAGTCCTCTGTATCAGAAGTGGACTTCAGGATTCCCAGCACACATTTTCCTTCTTTTCATTTTATATACAAAGCATGTAGAAGAATCAAAGAACCCTGCAGTTGAAGCCTGTGCTCTGCAGAATATGTGTTACGATACAGTTTTAAACAGCCACAGAAAAAAAAACAAACAACCAACTAGTTGTAAAAGAAATACCTCCTCTCCCATTGTGAAGCCAAGCTGCCTTTCAGCAGCTCCAAGAGTCCAAGACGAGCTCTGGAGTCCTGCCCCTTCCTTGCATGAGCTCAGCACAGCAAGAGTGGGAGCCCAGCCCTGACACTGACTCACATTCTGGGCCATCCCAGAGAAACAAAGGTTCCACTTGTTTATTTCACAGGAAATCTGGAGCTTTTCCTACCTCTGCTCACTCGCAGGGAGAAGTTTCCTCTCCTTTCCCAAGGCAGAGACAGACAGCTAGGAAAGGCAATGCGAGCGAGGATGTATAGACTTTTTGTGAACAGCCCAGACAGAAATTCCTGCAAATAACTCTACAGGAAAATGAGCTTAGGACAAATTCTAAATGTACTGGTCTCTGTTTTTTAAAAAAAAAAAAAAAAAAAGAAAAGTTGAAATAATTTCATGTAATTCATGTCTTTGTTTCATCTTTTGAGTGTTTGGGTTTTTTTGAAAGAAAGATGATGAAGAAAGTGAAACATCATTAAAATAATGCTCTGTTCCATGAAAATCTTATGAATTCTTAATCCTGCCACCTCACAAACACTCAATTTCAACTGCAAAAGGGCATGGGAGGGAAACACACCATTGGCTTCTCAGATAATTTGGAAGAAATTAAACTTATATTTAAGCAAACAACAAGATACTACACACTCTCAGCCCCACCTCACCTTATATACTATTCAGGAGGCACTTAAACACAAACTTAACCACTCTGGATATGCTTAGGCACACTCAACATTCCTTATACACACACAATCCATTCTCTACAGAGGCATTCTCATGGGAGTACCAACACAATTATGGGACAAGCAAAAAGCCTCTGAAATCATGCATTAAAAGATAAAAAGAAAAAAAAAAAAAGCTTCTGTCTAGTTTTAAGAACCAGTGTAAAGACATGATAAAATTAGATCATACGTAGACTTTAAAGGCGAGGACAATAAATTATTCCTAGAAAACGAACACGAAAAGGGTTAATTAGCAGAGCCAGGATATTACAATATATTTTCTGCTAAAACGGTGAGGTATGAGAACATAGGAAGGATACACAATTTTCTTTACTGAGTGTTCTTCTAAAAAACAGCCACCCCCTGGGGATTATTTACATATATATTAGGTCCTAATCCAGTTGAGAAGCTTGTTTTAGATACCTCTGAGATTCTCTTTGGCCTTATACTGAAAGCAATCAAAACTGCTCTGAGTAGGATATTGTAAAGAATGGAAAGGAGCAAGAGATGATGGCTCACAGAAAAGGCAACATCTTTTTCAGAAACACTCCCTATGCCTGCACCATGCTGCAGAACAGGTTCAGCAGTGATTCAGAGCAGTCTGAAGGTGTACTGAGCCTGCAACTTCCTTCCTGAAGATTTATGTTGTCTAATCACAAATTATTTTTAAAGTTTTATTACATGTCATTAGTTTCAGTTCCAGAAAACACACAATTACTAGTATTTGTTGTAAGAGAGAAGAATAATCTGCAATACATTTATAGTTATACAGTTTATGAGTATATAAAAGTACAAATAGTACAATCAGGCAGGACTTTTTAAAAATAGTCCTCAACTAGAGAAAATTTTAAAAAGGAAACCATTTCAGAAAAATCCCACAAACTAATGATGGTAACTAGACAGTAAACGATGAATGCAGAAATTTTATTTTACAGATTATCTTGAGTTTGGTTTACATTCACCAATCTTTTAAAAGTTATTTACGTAATTTCCAAAGTCCAATTTTTTTTATTTTTTTTTTGCATAACTGTAGTTGTTCTTTTAGTTTTCAAAGTTCATATGTGCTAAGAATATCAAATATCATTTCATTAGATTTTTTATAATATTTTAAAAGTTTAAAAAATTTAACAACTCAGATATAACAATTAAAAATTAGTTATATTATCCAACAAAATCCAAGTAAAGCAAGGGGAAAAAAAAATCATTTTACTTAGAAACAGTCTATAAAATTGTTTATAAAAAGTCTTGATTCCACTAATGTAAATATTTTTGTATCAATTTATATCAATTAGATTTTACTTAGGTAGATTTTACTGTTGTTATTACACATGTTATATTGTATTAATTAATGAACCAGTTCTCTCAAAGTTCATGAAATAGCAAAAAAACCTAAATTGCATGTCAGTACTGTTACTTTCTGAAACATTTTTGCCATACTGAAGTTGAAACAGAAGACAAATGTTTCCTAGAAATTCAGTTTATGTTTCCATCAGGTATCTCTGGAAGTCAGGAAATCAAATTTAATTTAACCTATGAAAGCACAGCATTTTGGGAGTTTTAACAATTCTTTTAAAATGCTTGTGTGGATACAAGGCTTGGCAATGGTACTGACAGGCTCAACTGGAATTCAGAGATTTACTGTGATTAACAAGCTGATCCAGAGCAACTTACAACATATATATTTTTATTGTCTCCCTATTATGAAATACAATTGTATTAGCTTAAACCTACACATCCTGTTTTCCAGACTGAAACATCCTAAGATTTCTTTATCAAAACCATGACTGAAAAAACAGGAGTATCCCCTCCCATAGAGCACTCTTCCAGAAAAACTCATTCTGGCACAAGTCCAGCACTGCGCCCCAGGAGAACAGACCAGATTTTCCACATTGCTTTTAGGAATAACTTCTAGTACTATCAATACTTCTTACACTACTTTGCTTCTATTTTTAGATGTTCTTCAAGTAGCTCAAGTCAGGAACATCAAGGTGAAAATGTTTTCATGCATGTGCTTCATTTGTTCCTTTCATACAGACAAATCTCTTTCGAATAAAGACCAACAATATACATGTTGCCCATGCCGGGAGACTTTACAACTAGCTTGCATTTATTTAGAGTCAAATAGCTATGTATTAAAAACAAAAGCCTAAAAAAAGTCACAAGTAGCACAAACCACTGTGTGCACTACCTCCTCTGCCAAAAACTGCTAGTGCAGATGGATGTGAAAGCTGAACCACATCATCAATACCTGGACAACTCTGTGCAGGCAGCTTGAACATTTTACAAACCAAACTGAGAAAAGATGAAAGCACAGGTATCTAGTGGGGTAGCAGGGAAGGGCAGGAAGTGTACAGAAGATAAGAAGTCGCTCTTCACTCATGTTCAGTGACTCAGAGACTCATTGTCAGCCAAGGTTATCAAATTTGTTCCTTTCTTTAAACTGAAGTTTGCATTTCCCGTTCCATTCCCTTGGTACCAAGTTCTGCTTTGAGTCAGCCTCCCCAAAAGGGGCATGCTGCTTTCCAACTGTCTCTCATTTCATCAGCCAACCATATTTTCCCTACCGTTCCTTCTTATTCCTGTGAATTAGTTACTCCAGAAAGAGTAACAACTGTCTGAACAATTTGTTTGTAGTGTCCACGCTGCCGTACAAGTATCAGCCACCACTTGCAAATGTGTGCTATTTTTTTTGCATAATGAAAGAACCACATAAATCCTGTTTCCACACTGAACTCAAGCCGTGGAAAGTTACAGCAGTGAAGGGGCGAGCCCCTGTTGCAGGCAGCCTGGCTCTCATGACAACTGTAGAAGAGGTCAGGGTCCTTCTTCCCCTGTAGCTTTCCTCACAAGATGGCACTAGAAGGAATGGTTAGGGCAGGGATGCCAGATTATGGCAGACAGCAAGCTGAAAGTAGAACACAAATGCTGCTTGAACAGCTGAGTGCTTTCCCCTGCTCCTACACAGAATTTGACACACTGCTGATGGTTGCCACGATTGCTGCAGCCATCACTGATGGCTGTCTCTGAATAAACGAACATCAGAATCCTGGGCTTTCAAGTGCTAAGCGCTACACACACAGATCGTACGCTCTCTGCCTCAGCAGGTGGTTTTAATAATGTTTGTATTCAGTACCAGGTGGTTTCTTGCGCATCCGTTTTTTTTCACCATCTCAGTATTTTGAACACTAGCTTCAACATTTCCGTTAGGGGATCAAGCACCTCCAAAGGCATCAGAAGGGAAATGTAAATAGCAGCGAGCCACGCAATACGAAGGCCAGCACAGACTGAGGCATGCAGCACCCACAGCCACTGCTCGCCATGCTCCATGGGTGGCACTGGATAGTGCTGGCAGAGCTCGGGCATGTCATTAACTGGAGAAACCTCCAATTTGCATCTTATCTCTCATTCTTTTTAAATGACAACTGAAAATTAAGGGGGAAAAGCGTTTTCTACAAGCAACCAGGCAGGAACTGACAGAACAGATGTGGCGATGCTGTGACTGTCAGCACAACGCATTCACCACAGTTTCTGGGTCCCTAGATCACCAGCTCAAAATAGAAACTCAGACCTTGCTAGCACTCAGTCTCAGAGCTTACAAATTTCTTTCTTATTCCAAAAGACAGGTAGACTTAATAATTGACATGAGCTTCTAGGCCTTCTAGCCCTCTTGTGTCTACTTCCATTACTTCTTCCCCATTTCTCCTCTCGCAAACATACTAAATATATATGGAAATAAAAAATTCTGTATAAAATCAGCATTTTGCAGTGAGAAGGATCCCTAAACGAGTTAACTAGGTCTTACAAGTCATCTAGAAGCATGACAATCTCCCCCTTTATATTAAATCATTACAGTGCCTGCAATAATCCCCAGTTTGAGCATATAATTTATATTAAATTCTGGCAAACACTAATGTGACCTCATCAAAGGCTGTTAATGAAATCTAGCTCTGCTCAAATTCACCACTGCTAGCCAACTACAAAAGTCTTGCCTGAAGAAAATTACAAATGGAAAATGTAAAAAATACTCTTCTGAAGTAAGGGCGGTTTACAGAGAGATAAAAATGGGTTTTTAAGACTTTTTATTTTATATTAACCTACTATGGTCTTTAGCAGTTCCAAGCTGAAGCCATAACTCATGGACCAACCTAATACAATTAACTCAAACTAAGAAATGTATTGGTTGAAATAAATTTCCTATGCTTTTAGAGCTTTATTTTTATATACAAGAGAGGAAGAAATGATAACTTGTTAGAATAACAGAACATCATATAGATCGTAGTGAAAGGAAGTCCAACCTAGATATAGAAGTTTTAGATAACCTACTATGAAACGAAAAAGAAGAAATAAGCAAAACCACATCTTTACATATCTTGAAGTTGCATAAGCAGGAGGAGGTCATGTGACATAGGCACTTCTATTTGACCATAAACTTTTCTCAGGAGATACAACATGTCTATACACATACTGTATTTCTTCTAAAAATTAATGTGTCAGCAAGCTATGTCTTCAGTCATATGCTGCACTCTAAATTAGTTCACTTGTACCTATCATTAATGGGAATTTGACAGAGTCAAGCCTCAGGAATGCAATTCTAGTTATACATGATCAGTGGTCAATTCATCAGCATAAATGGACAAAGAAAAGGACTACAAAGCATAAGTATTTGATTTCATTATGTCTTTTTAAAAAATACAGCACTGATGACTCTACTCAAATTAAACTCCCACAACTGCATCATTAACTTCCCTAGAATAATCTGCTACTGTGATTTTTCGAACAAAGAATGGCAAAGCAATGAATTCTGCGTATCAATAAAACCAATGGGGTTTCATGCAGTTCCTCAGTTTTGTCTTTAGTTAATTTATTGATCACCTTAAAAGACAAGGGCCACTATATCCTACATTGTTACCACTAGGCTAACACTTGGAGCACATCGAACTGTCTGGTGATTTACAAGAGCCTAATGGATTTGCTTCTGCTCGACTGGAAGCAGTCCCTTCTGCCCTCATACTCCTGCCAATATTTGTGTAAAAGCCTTCTTAATTTAACAACCCAATAATTCATATTACCTCTGCATGAAATATGATCCAAACTTATGACTCATGAAACTGAAAACACATTAGAACACAAAGTGATAATGCCAACAAAATGAGACCCTGTTGATTCTACTGTAAATGGGACTGACATTTTCCCTGGGAATTATCTCGTTCTAAATAATCATAGAATGGTAGGGGTTGGAAGGGACCTCTACAGATCACTGAGTCCAACCCCCCTGCCAGAGCAGGATCACCCAGGGCAGGCCACACAGGAACGCATCCAAGCGGGTTTCAAAAGTCTCCAGAGAAGGAGACTCCACAACCTCTCTGGGCAGCTTGTTCCAGTGCACCGTCATCCTCACAGTAAAGTTTCTCCTCATGTTGAGGTGGAACTTTCTATGTTCTAGCTTGTACCTGTTATTTCTTCTCCTATTACTGGGCACCACAGGAAAGAGACTGGCTCCTTCCACTTGACACCCACCCCTTAGTTATTTATAGACATGAATAAGATCCCCTGTCATCCTTCTCCAGACTAAACAGCCCGAGGTCTCTCAGCCTTTCCTCATAGGAGAGACGTTCAAGTCCCTTAATCATCCTCATAGCTCTCCATTGAACTCTTTCCAATAGGTCCCTGCCTCTCTTGAATTGGGGAGCCCAAAACTGGATGCAGTATTTCAGGTGTGGTCTCACCAGGGCAGAGTAGAGCAGGAGGAGAACCTCCCTACACCTGCTGGACACACTTTTCTTAATGGACCCCAGGATACCATTTGCCCTCTTGGCTACAAGGGCACCTTGCTGTCCCATGGAGAACTTACTGTCCACTAGGACTCCCAAGTCTTTCTCCATGGAGCTGCTTTCCGGCAGTACAATCCCTAATCTGTACTGGTGCCTGGTGTTATTCCTCCTCAGATGCAGGACTCTACACTTGTCCTTATTGAACTTCCTGAGGTTCACCTTTGCCCAGCTCTCTAGCTTGCCATTACAAAATCCTCACAGTAATTTATTGATGATTTAAAAAACATTAGTAGTTGTTAGGAAATATTTTAAATCGAAAAGATAACAGTATCATTACAGTAATATATAAAATGTTCCATCAATAACTGTATCAAGAAGAAGCAACCGAGCGAGTTCTAGGGTCTCCAAACTTCAAAAAGAATTTTTAAAAAGCAAGAGAAGGCATCAAGGAAAGCCTTGTTTCTGCTTCTTTGAAGAAGATTACAAGTTACTGAAAAATTGAGACTTCTTGCAAATGAGCACACTAGGGCAAAGATCCCTTTAAAAACTACATGGCTAGAGCGCAACTTGTACCAGTACTCTGCATCATACATTGTGACATTGTTGATCCAGTATGCAGAGCTCTCAAGCTAAATATGACTTAGCTTAGAATGACAAACCTAACAGAGGATTCTCTCTCTCAGTCAGCATTAAATGGCAAATAACACGGCAATGATGAGGGAGGAATTTCTTGCAGCCAGAAGAGAAGTACTTGGGCGGTTAACGTTTTGCAATCATAACCAAATGTTGCATCAGTGAATCACGTTTTGGTGCTATGAGCAAGTAAAGATCACAGTGCTGAAGCCTGTGAATGGTTTTGCTGAAAGGTTAGCCATTCTGACCATAGACAGGAAAAAAGCAATGACAGCAAAGAAATGCTGCTTTTCGTTACCTACACACTTGTAGGTAACTAAAATAATGGACTGTGTTTACAAAATGAAGGCATTACTTTCCATTAACGATGCCGACTTTCTGAGAAATCAGAGAATATAGGAAGGAAGGTCTGTTGGTAGGATGGAAAATGTAAGAAGCTTTCTGAAAATTCTGTATTTAAGTTTTGGCTGGGTAACAAACCTGTTGACTTATGCTGCACAAATATTTTGAGGTTTTTTGTGAAATACAGGGGTAGGATTTATTATTATAAAGTGGAGTAAGACTTTCCTTCAGGGAATGAAGGCCACTTCATAAGCACTTTGTGAACACTTCACATTAAAACATGGGACTCCAGAGTTCAAGGAATACATAATTTATTTTAATCAGTTCCCATTTACAGTCACTACTCTAAAGACAGCTATAGTTATAGTAAGTAAACTGCAGCCATAAGAAATCCTTCATGTTATCATTTGCAAATTTTCATTGGCCTATATCAGACTTAGGAGAATCGGATTTTGTGGAACACTTGAATTCTGGTCAGTGCCTACATATGCATCAACCTTACAAGTGAATGCTTATGTTACACATCAGTTATAAATACTATCATAATGTAAATTATAATAGCACGTTTATCTTAGATTACTTTCTTCCTGTACCACATATTTCCTTCACATATTGAGATGTAGGAAATGAATAATTTAGGACTCACTTCTTGTGGAATTGCATTATAAAAAAAACACATTTCCTAATACTACAGGACTTTTTATGTCCTGAGTCAAAAAAAACTCCAAAAGGTTTAAGTACAGTCATGTGTGAGTTTACGTCTGCCTGCTATCAGGTGCTTCCTATATACAAATATACAAATTTTCCTTACACTGGACTCATAAGAAAAGACTTATGATTTTGTGCTTGTATGTACAAGACTGCAGGCAGCTATCAAATTATAAAAATAAACGTCCACTGAAATGGGGTTAAAAAAAAAAAAGGAAACTTTTTATTAACCAAGTTCATGTTCTAGTAAGATTCTTTTTCAACACATTTACAAAGCATTCATAAAGCCCAATCGCATCTTAAACACTGCCAGGTTGTCAAGGTCACAAACAAACCATGCTGCGGAAAGACACCATGATGACTCCGTGTAAAGCTGACTTCACTGCTCTCTACTCCACTCCCTGAATCTAGCAGGGGAAGGTTCATTAGCTAATAGTCAGTGAACACCACCAGGCCTGGCCTGTCCCAGTCTTGCATCCAACGGGGGCTTCTTTGATGAAGTGCCATTGGAATACAGCTCAGCTGCTCCCAGCCCTGCATGTAAACAAGGTCCCACAGGAGAGTTAAATAGCCCACCCAGCAGCAGAAGACAAGCAGAGTATCACATAGGCTTTGAAGAAGTCAGCACTGGTTAAAGAGTACTACAATCTAGGGTTTTCCTTAACTTAGATTATCCCAGATCTTCACTACCCTTCTTATACAGAATGCAAATTGCAGTCTCTTGTAAAACATTAAACAAATCTCCCTCAGCATAACTAACTTAAGAAATTTTTATCTTGACTCTGCAGGATCTCCCCTTCTCCTGTACCAATATAATTCAGGGTGGATGTGGGGGTAGGTGCTGTGCTATAAATCAGGTCACTGAAATGATATAGGTTAAAAACCAAAAGCTTTGTGGGCCAAAATATGTAATTCCTGTAATGCCTGGTTCTACATACAGCTGGAAAAGCACAACTGAAAAGGTGAGAAGCTGTCACACCAGAGAATAAGAGCAGCTGCCCAGGAGTTTCTTAAAATCACTGTGGAGCCAAAGAAAATGCGTTGTGTAACTATGCCCATAGCAGAACTCCAGGCTGTGGAAGCCTTCTAACACTTCTCAGTATATCAGTAATCCTATGCAAATCTCACTGTTCACTTAAAGGAAGGATTTCACAGATTTTTCTTTAGTTGTTCCTTCATTAGGAAATAATGCACTTACTTGTTTGTTTCCCTAATGAACATACCTTAAAGCAATGAATCTTTGTTTTTTTTGTAAAAAATATTTGCCTCTCCCTGTTTAGTAGAAACATCTCATTTTGCTTTCTAGTGTCTCTCTAATTTACTTACTGGTAGTTTGGCTTTGGAACAAAGAGTGCTCTTTAAAGACATGGTCTGTTTCAGTTTGTCAGAAAGTAAATTTTTTCCCCAAGTGTTAATCTCAAAACTTTCTTTATGTCATGTAGAGCAAATCAATAAATAATATGCTTTCTCTTTTACTAATCCCTTTAAAGAAGCTAGATGATTCTTGAAAGCATCTTTTAAATCACCAAATCCAGTACTAAGTTGAGGTATCTTTTTTTTAAGCAAACTGATGGCACAGTGACAGTAGCTCCCTCTTAGTTTACAAAAGAATTAGCAATAGGGTTTTTTTTTCATAATACAAGTGACTGAAAACCTGAAGAGCCTCTCCAGTCTTGTTCTCTAAAGTAATACTTTCTTCGAAAAAAAAGGCCAATTAAACAGATGGAGGTACAAACAGAGGAGCAAATCTTTAAGCAAAGTAACAGTTCTTACAGGCAGGGAACCTCACTGGAACTCACCTTCTGGTGTGCAGCAGAAGGAAAAAAAGCAGAATCTTGAACACAGAAAGATTAGGAAATAATTACCATAAAGCTTAAAGTTTGGCCAGTGAACAGAATTTAGCACTTTAAGGTGAAAACTTGTTTATACCAACACCAAGAGATAATCAAGAAATGACACGTACCTTTTCTACCGGGAGAAAGTCATTTTCAACTTCTATTGACCTTGGTCGTAGTTTTATAGGTTTGTCTTTGAAGATATCTCCAAAGCCAACACCCTTGACCTTTTTGGGTTGGATTGTCGTGCCTCCATTGGCTCCTTCTGATTTTGTGCTGCAAGAGTCACCGCCATCACTCTCAGAGCCTGTAGCATCTTTCAGGCCTGTGAAACGGAGGGATGAAAGAAGCAATCTTAGATGTGAAGTTCACTATTTTCAAAACAGTGACTGGGAAATGATCCCTCCCATCATCCTCTAATGGAAAACGAAACCACAAGAAACAGGCAGAGAAGATGCTCTGTGCCATGTGCTCATTTTTGAGTTTTAAAAAATCATTTTATTTCATCACATTGGTGTACCAGTTAGCACTTACACCAGTCCACACAACATGCATACTCCGGCATCAAAACCTCATGAATGAAGATGGCCATTCCTTGAGTAGCAAGAAAATCCTTCCACCTCAGACAAAAATTATTTGGAAGAGAACTCAATAAATGAAGGAGTTAAATTCAGTTGTAGGGTAGCTATTGTATAAAGCCACTTAAAGCTAACAAGCAGTCAGACCAGGCATGCTCTACCTTAAATATGTGTGACTCATATCAAGCCAATTATGCAATTAGTATCTAAAGCTACAATACCTAACTGGGAAAGAGAAAGCTGAAAGCTGTTCAAACAAATTTGCAATCAAATAAGCTGCATAATATGTTCCCGGCTGAAAATTAAATCTCTTTGCAGCATAGACAGCCTCATAAAAAAAGCACCCATGCACACTGTCCTCTAGGAATATAATAAATCAAAACTGACATTCTGATTTGCATTACTTCAGTGAATAGGAAAATTTATCTGCACTTATCTGAAAATGTCTGCTGTTTATTGCACCTGTGAATAGCAGAGGCCACAGGTGCACTAGTGATGTTTCAGCCACTTTACAGAACAGTGCAGCATCAGGCCAAACAGTCACTGGCAGCAGAAGTGACCCACTGAAGTGTCCTCCAATTGAAACAGTCTCCAGGATCACTTAAATCTTCATTCCTACATTACAGATTGACTTAACTGTGTTTCCAGGAATACTGCAGCAGTTGCTGCTACTACAGCACCAATTCTACCTAATAATAATAAACTTAAATCCTCACATTCCCCTTATAAGCATTCATGGTGCCACAGACATGGATCTTCCAAGTCAAAGAGAAAAAAACTTCAAATAAGCTTATGTTCTTAATTAATTTTATACCAAGTTCCACAAAGTGACTGCAATGGATTTGCATCATAAGAGGCTGCCAGTAGAAAAGAAAGATACTTCTGTAAAATCTAGACACCTCAAATAAAGTAGACATTATATACAGCTCTGTTTCCTTCTTCCCTTCGGTAGGCAATGTTACCCAAAAATTATCTGTATTTCTGCCAGAAGGAAACAAATGACATTAAGATGGTGCAAAGTCTACTGGATTCCTACAAAAGGGCTTCAAGTTGTGGAGCACATGGGAAGTTTCATAAAATCTTCATAGTGCCTCAGTTTCTACAATTCTCTGATGTGTATACACAACAGAAACAGAATGAAGCAGTGTTTCGGAGCTGAAAGCATCTCAATATAATTTCCAGCCTACATTAAAACAACTCTTTAAAACCAAATAAAGGAATTACCTATAGAAAAAAATATTTTTAAGTCAATGAAAATCTTTATGAATAAACTTTTTAATATTAATGATTGAATTCTTTGCTTCTGCCTCCCTGACTCAAGTGATGCCTTTGGTTTTAACAAACAGACAGTTTCCACCCAACAACTTTCTTCCATGCTAGTGAGCTGCAACTTGTTTTGCGGGGCAGGGGGGACACTTCCTGTCTTCCTGGCAATTCAGTGTTTAGCATCAGAACTAGTCAGTAAAATGCAGCATCTTCTTCAAGTGCTACTTTAAGCTTTTTCTGATGAACTACAAAATCCAGTGCAAGTTCTGAGGCCTGGAGGTAGAACTCCACAATCCAGGATGTAAGGGGCTCATCTGTTAAATTTGTTTCAACATCAGGGTGCTATTAGGAAATAAAATCAGGAATAATGTGTCAGGCCAGGATTTTTAGCAAAACTGTTAAGCAGAAAAGTCATCATATGCTGCTCTGAGATTTTCTGTATCCAAAATATGAAAGGAGTACAATGTGGAACTAGAGAAGGTTCTCAATGAGAAACAAACAAAAAGACTTAAGACTAAGCAAAATGCTATGGCCTCCTGAGTGGCTCCTACATCTACCTCTTGAACTAAGTCACATTTCTGTTTCTTTGAGCATTCAATTTAGATAGCACTGAATGAGTTATTTGTTCCATAAGATATGCAGGACTGGAATTTAAAAGAATACTAAATAATAGCATTACAATTCTTTTCTTAAATATGCAGGGGTCTTGATCTCTTTACTTGGACCTTTTTATTTTCCCAAGAAGGGCCATGGGGAAAACTTCAAATCTGTTTCCACTCATTTTATTATGGTAGTATTCCTGCCATTAGTAAAGTAAATTCTGTGCTCTTCCACTGCTCATGAAAGCAACCACCAGAGAATTCAAGCATTCACTGTGATCTTGCTCTGTGCTGTGGTTGGCAGGAGGTGGTTGGTTATCCAAGGCACAGCCAGTGCACAACGCAGAGCCGCTTGGAAACGTAAGGGTAAATTAATTAAGCCAGTGAAGTATAAATCTCTTCAGGCAATAAGGCAAAGTCATTGGCTCTTTCTTATTCCTACACCTTGTTGTGACTTGGGCAGTAAAAGAAGCAGCTGTACATTCTACTAGCTGGTCCTTCTCCGGCTTTGCAGAGTATCAGTCACTAGGGCCCTGGCCAAGAGAGAGGCTAGAAGCAACTTTATTGACTACTTCTAAATGCAAAGAGAATGGTCACCAATGAACTATATTAAGTTACAAATAATATTTCTGAGTATAAAACATCCACAACTCATAAACCTCAAACAAATCACAGTGATCATAGTCTCTTTGCTGAACAAAACAGCTTCTTGATATGGGATAGGAAAATTATCCCCTGGCAAAGGTTCCTCCTTTTTTCCTTGCCAAAAATCTCCTTGAACTACTCTATGATGGAGGAAAGGAGCACTCCTGAGACCTTCCTCTATTAGTGACTGTATTCTAAATAATAGAACCAATGACTGCTCTTAGCCACTCCCTGAAATGAATAGAAAAGCTATCTTTAAAGTAAATAATTAAAATAGATTTTCTACATCAGCAATTGCCAGAGAAGAGGACCTGGACCTTGGCCAGTGGATAGAAGTAACATATGGAAGTAATTATGGGAATTACTCAACAGTTCTCCTATGGACTTCCACATCTTTGAAGCCTACATAAAAAAGAGTTCAGTAACCTCAAGGGGCTCTAACAAGAATTAGGGTTTTGTTTCTATGTCATCACTTGGTTTTGATTATGGCATCTTCATCTTTCATGTCCATTCTTCCATGATGAGACATCACACCTCATATCAAAAACCTCATCTCAGACAGATTTCCCTAGCATCACCCATCTGTGCTTGATGATAATCCAAGAGTCATTTCATTCTCTGTGCTGTCACAGACCTTTGTCTCAGCATACAGTTCTCATAATGAAAGCAACATAGGAAATAACAGCTTTTGGGTGTGTTTTTTTTAAAATGAGGACAGAATGGCTGAAGTGATGCCTGTCCAAACTAAACTGCATTTGACTGGCCAGATATAGAGGCCAGCCTTAGAAAGCTCCTTCAAAGTTCAAAGAATTCTTCCTGATCAACTGGAAAAATTACATCATTTATTCTTTTTTTTTGACTGACACAAACTGAGGAGCCCTCTGGACTTAAATAAATGAATACATAAATAAGAATAAAAGTTGTTAAATGGGCACTGAAAATAGAGGAGCCTTTCAGTTGGCACAATTTGCCCCTTCTGCTGCTGACCAACACACCTACTCAGTTTGAAACAGCTGTGGTAGAGCTATAAACTTGAGCACTAAGGTAAGGCCAGCCGCTCAGCAAACTGCTAATCCTCAGAAACACTGAGCTCATCTTTGCTTTTCTTTTAAGCTTAGTTTTAAATACTTCAAATATAGTCAGGATAGGATAAAAGCTACAGGCCTTTCACTACCTTTTTTTAAATTTTTTTTTTTAACCGTAACTTTTATAGAATCTCTCAGCTCTTCCTCAGCATTTGGAGAGCTGACAAGCCAAGAACGTAACATCAACAAGGTGCACACTAATGTGCCTACTATCATACCAGTCATAATAGTAGGAAAAGTTTTCAGATCTTTAAAATTTCTCAGGATAAAGTATTTTGGGAGTGTCACTTCCCATTTCTGGGTATATAAGCAAAGACACTACTCTTTTATCTAGATTTATTGTTGCTGAATCATGTGTAGCACCACAACAGAGAGCTTAAATCCAAGTGTAAGCAACTTGATGTCCGAACAAGGGCAGCATCAGCAGCAAGAAGTCAAAATTTCCACGAGATCACTGCTCCCAAGTTTTGGCTGGGACAAGATGTGGAACTACTGACATACGGCTATTTAAAAATGCTCAAGAGCTCTAAGATTCTGTGTTGCTTCATGCTCCTTACAAATGCAAGCTAATTTAGTATTCATGAAGATTAAATTTTCACAACACTGTCTGGAGGAATTTCGCACTTCACACAATATTTCCTCTATGAGTATATAAGAGAGATTAGTTTTCTCAAGACATTTCAAACACACCACACTCCTGCTATGCCAGTTACAGGTCTTTTGAGAGCAACATTCTGAAATGTACCAAAACATATTAGCTCAAACAGGGATTAAAAAGAGACCGCAACATCTGACTTAATTCACCAACGGCCTCAGAGCTGCCCTGGCATCAAACCAAGATTCTAAATCAGGAAGATATTTAGGGATGATAAAGGACTATGTAAACTAAAGCTGTTAAACCAAAAATAAACAGTTGAGATAAAATTAACTCAATTCAAAGCAGGAAACAAATTGTTTCTAAATACCTTAAAATGGCAGGGGAAAAAAAAAAAGGAATACATTGTGAGCTTTACAGAGTTTTCTTTTTTGAGCTGTGATTTAGCAATTTAATTTTTGTTCTTTATTCCGGATTGTTCTCTCCGCAGACAATTTATGTCACTGAGCAAAAGATGGACCACTGTCAATGCAGAAGCCAGTGACTCTCCAGCCCTCTAAGCACTTCTCTTCTCATGCTAGCTCTGTTAAGTGATCTAAAGGTCAGCTGTTCAGAGGCACACACCTGAGACCATGCAAAGGATCTCCTGATTTGGTCTGGCAGCCAGAGAGAAACACTGTCAGCTGTGTTTAATAGAACAAAGAACTGTGTAAATGGAGCTTATTGGGATTTTTGCCTTTTACAGAAGGGAAGGAAGGTGAGGGGAAATACGTCCTTCCATTCTATTTAGAGAATAACAGCACGGAACGCTTGAGTGAGCAATCTGAATGACAAAGAAGGTGAAGTTACACGTGGCAATTGCAGTAGACGAGACAGGAACTGTTCCTTTTCCTCATGTGCGGGAGAAGACAGCACAAATAGCTACAGTCTATATCTTGAGCTTGCTTTCTGTCAAAGTCCTGTATTTTGTTAAAGCCATCCCCAAAAACATTCCATAGTGTCATAAGAAAATCAAAACCAGAAAAGGAAGGGGGTTTTATAATAAATACTGTAGAACAAAGCCATGTTGATTCTTCACAGTTTAAAGGTTAATAAATTCACACTTTCAAAAACTGAATTTATGCTTCTCTACCAAGAGTGCTTATACATGTACAAATGGCTGAGACAGGTTATCTCAATATTAGTCGTTATTTGTTATTCTCGGTTATATTTCTTGAAGAAATGTAACTGTGTAATCAAAACATTTTTTATTTCCTTTCAGCATGTTCATTTTCCTTAGCAGCACAGTTCTTGCCATGTAAGAAACAGCGCCAAGGTTTTTATGCTTGCACAAGAAATCATGCAGGGAAAAGGGGAGCGGTGTCCAGCACCACACAGCAACATGCACTAAGGAAAACTGAGCGCAAGCATCCTCTGTAGCATAAACACAGAGCCATCAATACGGAACTTGGTGGCTTCACCTCATTCCCAGCCATTTCCCTAAGTACTGCAAGAGCAAATAGAAACAATCATTCATTCAGGAACTCTACAACTGTACCATGGTTGTCTCCATTTTGGAACTATTTTTTCACCACTCTTCTTCTCACCAAGTACAGGAACATGTTATTACATGTGAAAGGACGGGTAAGCCACCGCAGCTGAAAGGATTCTTTACCTACCACTCACCTAAACCCAGTCTTCTCTGAGACTGATGGAAAATCACTTGGTAGTGGGAGTCCGAATCAACGGAAGGATTGAATGTGTTTCACCTCAGTCAACATAATTCTTGCACCCACCACCCCCAATCCCTCACCATATGTACATTCATTCTGCAGAAAACAAGATTCTTATTTTTAATCACAGAAATTGCCCTCACTCAATTTCAGCATTGTTCCTTCTCAGGTGTTACTTTTCATAGTAGCAGCTGTGTATTTAATGTATGTTCTTCTTTGTAAGCAGGTTATAAGATCAGGTGAAATAAAAAATTGTATCTGTCCTCTCTTCAAAACAGCTAAAATCCATATTTGTGTTTCTCATTTAACTTTGTTTACATTCAAACATTCTTAAATGGGGTTAACAATGTCATAAGTACATCAAGCATGTTGATTTCTTGAAATTCTGACAACCCATAGTTCCTCAAGGATTAGGGGGAAGGGGAAAAAAAGGCAAAACAAAGAAGAAGAAAAAAAAGAGTGGTGTAACAATAGAAAACACAATTAAGGTTACTCACGAATATTTCTGTTTCAACGATCCTGTCTCATCTTCTTCCATTTTATCTAATATCTATTACTGACAGCATTGTGGATCCACATACAAGGAAAGAGTCAAATATTTGTCAAATGAAGCATTGTATCTGCCCTGTTCCTCAGTTATAGCATCTTCGAAGAAAAAGAAAGCGAAGGAAGAAAGAGAAATTAAACCAGTAAAAATAGAAAAATTAGAAATCCAAGAAGTGTATTTTGTGGAGGTGCAGGAAAAGTTGCAGGATGAGAGAAAAAGAGGGCTGTGATCAGCAAAACTACATGTAATTTTTTGTTGCTGTGTGTCCCTCTTCACCCAGCATATGCAGTAATAAAGATTTTTTGACAGCAGGTTGATGAGCAGAATGCCAAAGGAGTTGGAATTATTGCTGAGCGGAGCCTGGCATACCTAATGACCAAAAAAGCCATGTCAGCATATGAAGGCAAGGCCAGGTGCTTATGCAGGAGACGATCTTGCATATATCCGTGGAAAGTAGCTCTAGAAGCAGCTACACACTAATTCTACAGCATTTAGCTACTATAGGCCTTGGTTAAGTAAGAAAATTTTTTTTCCAACACAGCAGTTGCAAAATGGCTTTCAAAATAAAAATATTTAGCACTAAGCATATGTTTGTAAAGCACTAAGCTTGCTTCAAAAGTTGAGCAACGCTCCATGCAATGTGATAGAGGTGAATCCAAGCACCCTTTGGACATAACTAATCTAAAGCTATGAATTAACTCGAGCTTAATTTATAGAGAAACCAGAAAGATTAAATTAGAGCAGCTGCACGTTACTTTGAACAGGCAGTCTTAAACAAAACCAATTTTGTGGAATGCCTCCAAATCATTTTCACTGGAGACAAAAAGCACATAGACATCTGTCTAAACATAAGGACCAGAGGTCAGATATGAAATGGAAGGAGCTGGCCACACCTTCAGTAGGCTTCCTTGGGAAGAACATGAGTATGCAGGAAGTGCGCTGCCAACAGATGTAGCAGGAAGAATAATGAACCTTCCTTTTTATATGTTAGTCTAGGAGATAATATCTGTGATTGATAGGATCAACAATGCCAACCCTCACCTTGCTTAAAACTTTCCCGGATGACCTGATTTTGTGTACTGCCCACGTCATTCCCAGTTCCAACCCAGTAAGCAACAAGTATGGCAAAAATATAACTGGACATCTGGCCTTCTGAGATGCAATTTTACAGAGCAAGCAAAATACCACTGCAGCAGGAAAAAAACATGCAAGTCTCTATCAAATGCCAAGGGAGGTGGCATTAAACAAGGCATCTTTTATCTGCTTTAAAAAAAAAATTAAAAAATTTAGATGGATATTTGTCCAGAGCAACATGAGACAATCTACCACAGGTTAAGATGTCTTCCTGCAGCTGGTTAGCAAGCATACCTGTAGATACCCATCCAATCCTGCACTCCGTAAAATCAGTTTGATGAAATTTATTTTCTGTGACATGGCACAACCACAGGCCAGTATTAATAAAAAGGAGAACTAAATGCAGCGCTCTAGCACAACTGGAAAGGCGACTGAATTCTTCCTGATTTCACTTAGGCGCACTCTAAATTACTTTGGAAAAAGGAAAGGGCCATTTGACTCTTAATAAAACATGGGTTGGGCATGGAGAGCAGGTTTCTGGAAAACTCTGAAAGATAATTTTAGAGCATCACTGCCCAGAAAGACTAATGTGAAATCAAAGGCTCCAAAGGCAGACCTTGCCTCCGAATTAAAGTTAGATTTGAAAATCAGAAGTCAAGCATACTGGAGATTTACTTCATAAATTCTTATCGCTTATCAGATCAGTGAATTCAAGGATATGATGGTCTAAGAACTCTACAAGAGGCATGCAACTTGAGTGATGCATAAGCAGTCATGAAGACTATAAGGTGAGAAGCAGCAGAAAAATGTGAAGACCATAAGCCACATGGTCTGCTCCAGCCAGAGCAAGAGCTTGGTTGGAAGCTTGAGAAGAGCTGCAAAAAAGAGATGAATCCTGGTAGAGAGGGAGATAATTCTCCATGAGGGAATACTCAGAGCTGTACACATTCACAAAGGTTTTTGTTTTAAAAAAAGAAGGCGTGAGTGCAAGTTATCGTAATATAAGACTACCATTTCAACTGCTTCATCCTTTACCATGAACGTTCATGAAACAGAAGTTCTCAGAGGTAGGAGAGCAAACACTCCCACCTGAAAAGGAGGAAGAAGAGCAGTGCAGCTTGGATCTTCTCAAGAGAAAACTGTCTGTGACAAAAGCAGATGCCAAAGTTAGCACAACATCCTGTTCACCAGAGGACAGGACTGAACACTGTACTTAGTCACACTGAAAGTGACTCAGAAGGATCTCTTCCTGCTACATTTCTCCATGAGGAAGCAGGTGGAAGGACAGATTTCTGTCTTTCTTGCTTCCTCTGTCTTGCATCTGATGTAAACTTCTCTCTTCTGTATTAACAGGGTAGTAAAAGCATATGAAAAGCAGCATGTTCCCTGCTTCCAAAACACAGAAGGCAAAAACCTGAACATGAAATGAAAGTAGCTTTATATTGTTGAACATTCTTGGCAGAACAAACCTATCAGCCAAAATGCTGTGAGTAATAGCTGTCAAAGACAGAATGCCAAAGGAAGAGCATGCAGTAAATGAAACCAAACCACACCAAAACCACACCAAAAAACCCAACAACCCAATCCCCACAATGTTTAAGAAAAGCAAAGCATATTTTATGAATTCAGCAATCACAATGGGAAGTTTATTTTTAGAGCAGAAGGACCCTTAGTTCAAAGATCTGTGGTTATTATCAACAGTCTTCATGTTTCAGGTGTCAAAAATGATGGGGCTAAATGGTCTTAATTTCAATCCATAGCTGAGACCCAAACATCCAAGGTAATTCACAATTTCTTGTGGGCTTACACACATACATTATATGGACACAGAACATACACATGCACAGAAGGAACGAGTGCATTCTCATTGCGTTAAGGCTGGGCAGTTCAGCAGCAGCAAACTGACTTTAGCTTACGGACATATATGCATGTAGAGTGAATAAGTGAATAGCAGTGGCACATTTTACAAGTGTAGATAAATCAAACAAGTACAGAGGACTAAAGCTATTGCTTGTTGATTTTGAAACACACTCACTGTTATAGCGTCTGTAGCTGTCAATCTTTGCCGGTGCCACTCTGTACAGAATTGTCCCTTCAAAGGCAGATTTTCCTGACAGCAGGCAAGAGAAGGAAAGACGAAAAAAAAAAAGAGAAGGGGCAGGGTAGGGGTGAAGAGATCGAATGATGGTAAAAAGAAGGGAAAGGAAGAGGTTTTAATCTGTATTTTCAGTCACCAACATTTTTAAAGCCTCATTAGCAAAACGAGAATATTAATGAAAGTATCTGATCGTACATGAAGCTAAAATATTCTTACTGCATGTATGTCAGATAAAAGAATCTCATGATTTTGCTAAAGCTGTTCTTTACAATGTCCAACAGAATGCATTTTCCTTAGGTTTTGTCTGTTGTCCATCAAGTTTTGAGCCTTGCAAATGAAATTACTTGTCTATTTAGCCTCCTGATGGAGCATAGGGGAAGCCTGAAAAAAATCGTTACTGCAATGATGTACTCACAGTGGCTCAACGCTCCTGCTGCAGATGTAGTGCATTCGAACAAGCACAACTGACATCGAAACAGGGCAATTAAATACTCACTGTTCTTTATTTGCCAGGATCCTGTGAGCATCATAAATACTGGATCTTTCCAAGATGACTGATTAGAAAAGTTTTGGACATGGGAACTGTTCTTAAACAATGCTTAGTTGAAGAAATAGGACACTAAACCCTGAATAAATCAGGTTTTTAGCCAATAGCTTAATCAGGTGTTTGACTTGGCACACACTAACAAAAACAAAATACTAAAATGAAAAAAAAAGAAAAAAAACAACAAAAACCCCCCAAACAAATCCCACTTCCCATCTTAGATGTTTAAGATAACACTTTTATTATCAAAACCATTAATTTCTTGTTGTTTTTTTTTTCTTTGATAGTAAGATAACTCATGTTCTGACATTTATGATATGAAATTCAAGCGAAGGTAAAGTCATGAGCAGCTCAAGTATTTGGTGTGTTGGTTTTTTTTCAAACCCAAGGTACCTAGGCAAGCCCAAGAATATACCAATGTCAGCTTGTTGTCAGTCACACCAAGGTATATTATCATATAAATTAATGTCTTCAGTAAAAGTTTATAGTAAAATAGCCAGTACACATGAATTGTCCCAGCATAGCATCACATCCATTTTGGTACCAAAAATGTGTATTTTTCGACCCTGCATATCATTCTGTTGGACTTTCAGAAAACAGAAAGCTATACTCATTTATGTATTATAAAGAGTTTTCTTTCTTTTGTTCTTGCAGTTTAATTAATAACAAAAGTTTTTCCTTGCCTTATTTTTACATAATAAGGAAGCAAAAAAGCCACAAATCCATCTTTCCAAATTGTCTTTACAAAATACCGTTAAAACAATGCCATTAAAACAGTCAAACAACAATTAAGGAACTGCTACGAGAAAGGTATGTTAAGCTTCAGGACATTGAGGAGAGCCAGAAAGAAAGTAATGGACATCTTAAATCTTAAGAACTCAAAATACAAGAGGCTGCCCAACTAAACCATCAGCTGATGAGTGTTTCATCAGTTCTAACTCCAGCAGTCAGAACTTCTCTAAGTGGCCATCACTAACACGTTCTAAAAATATTTGATATATATCATGAGGCCTAGCAATTCCTGAACAGACACATACAAAAGATAGCAAGATATATAAAAGGTCACCATTAATGTTGTCATGATATTGCCATGAACATATTAAAATGCTTTCAAAATCATCTTAAGTTTTGATTCTCTCAGATATGATTTATTTGACTACGTAACAACTTTTGCTTCTTGACAGGCTGTAATGACAAGATGTGGTATTGAAGATGTTCTTAAAATTAATACAAGATACATGAGAAATCTACAAAATAGTCTTATAATTCGTGTATCCTTTTAATACAGTGAGAAAATTCCAATGCATGCTTCCTGTTCATGCCATAACAGTCAATGAAAAGCAGCATTTTAATTTAAGAGGATGCTTTAAAGAACAAGGAACTGTTGTTTACTCTAAGGGTACCTGAGCCTGTCCATACTTACATTCTGAAATGTGCCTTTGAGGACAAAACAATTTGGCTGTCACCTTACAGCTTTAAAAATAAATAGACAAACCCCCATGCCCCGAGCCTTTTGATCATGTAACAGTTTTACTTTCCAATCTGCTGAGCACCCACCATCTGAGGGGAAGCACTGGTTCCCAACCCTTTCAAGTTAAGGGGTTGGTAAGTAAGTAACATGCCACTGCCAGTATTCAGAAAATTTTGGCACTTCCAAAACAAGGCCTAGACATTTTCAAAAAAGGAGCTTTTTGTTCTGATGAAATGTCTGAGGTTACTCTATGGCAGAGTGTGAAAAGAAAGCAAAATAATTCCTTCTGGACATTTACTCTCATCTCCCATAGAATTTACATGGACACAACAAAATCAATCAAATCAGACAACACCTTTTTCCCCATTGGGCTTGTGTAGGTCATAACAGAAGGACGCAGAAATCCACATTTTTATTAACCTTATTCTCAAAAAGCCAAGTTATACAATTTTTCTCTTCGTATTTCTTCCACACTGAGTTCACCACAAATTACATTTGCCCTTCCAAAAAGGCTCTCTTTAAAGAGCGTCAGTCAAATATGATTAAAAGGTCAAGCTTAACTAAGTTTAACCAAAGTATTATATTGAGCTATTAACTAAAAAATACTCTTGTATGTTTTACAGTGCCCCTTCTCTAAAAATCCCGTGCTGTTTTCCCACATCTCACAGTAAATGTGCCAACTATTACCTTATCCATTTTACAAGTTGGGCTGAAGAGTTCAAGGTTACTGCTCAAGATCACAGAGCCATACCCCAACCCTTTCTAGGCTCTTCTAGAAGCTGTGTAGAACCAAAGCGATCGCCCAAGCTCCTAGTTCAATGAGCAGGAACAGCCCTTTATTAAATTAGCACCTGTGTGCTAATTCAATAAACTAGAATTCATATTCAAGGCTTCTGCCTTACCAAGTCCTGTGATGCAGACATATTGAAGCAATGTTTCCAGAAAAGAAAAAGGAGTTACTGCAGATTCAAAGTGTCTTGTCTTGTCACCCATGAAGGAAGGAGTTGATCTGAGGCATAAATGTACACCCTCTTGAGATCTTACCTAGAGTATTTCAACAGTAATGCTAGCCTGATGCCCAGATCCTCCAGAGTTTGTTTGGTTTTCATATCGATATGTTTTAAGACTAAGCACAAGTACTTGGAATGAGATTATCATTCCAAGTCAGTTGTATAAACTTGCTGAAATTTCTGCAATCTCATTATGGAGTTTTTAAAATCCTTATAGTCAGTGTACCTGAATAGAGCTTCATAAAGCACCATGTGTTAGAGAGCAAGACCTATAACAATTACACAAACCATATAGAAAGAACCGAGTTGATGCATATTTCCCTTAAGTCTGCTACGGCAATGCAGTTCTTAAATTGATGGGTTTACTTTTAAGAAAAACAAACTTAAAAGTATCAAAACCCCCATAAGAATCTCAACATGCCCTGAGGCCCTGTCTCTCTTTAAGGTTTACAGTATTCTTCTGTTTTATAGGAATTTTGCTATTGAGAAAATAGCTCCTAATAACACATGATCTCAGCCAGCCACAAAGCACCTCCAAAGAATTAAATTACACACAAGAAAGGAGAAAATCCATCTCTCAACTACAGTTATTTTCAATTCAGGTAAAAAGACAAAAATGGTATCTGTGTTACCAATTATTTTCTCAATACAGCTATCACAGGTTTTAGGTTCCACTGACTGTCAGAATCGTCAGAAACATCACACAAAACTGAGTTTGAACTAAGCATGAGCCATTATGTACATCAATGAAATCAGTTAATGCTTTGTGTCTGCTTTTACACACTCCAATGTACACTTTTGTTAAAATAGAGTTGTAGGATGCTTAATATAAAGTAAATATTACCAAATTACCTGGGGAAGGAATATTCATTCATTCATACAGATAAAATCGGGGTATTCCATCTTGGACAACATCACTTACCTCGTTCATTTATAGAGTACCAAACATTACAGAATCCAGATCTGAAACTACTTCTACACAATTAGTTCTTCCAAGACTCACTGTGTTTATAGTGAATAAAATTCATGATAGCATATACAGGTTATAAAACACAGTTTGCAATCTCACTGAAATGTGCAGCTTCACTTAATGTCATTTTTCCCTTTCAATCATACTGAAATTGTTAACTTCCTTAAAAGTATTTTCATTCCAGTCTGAAGAAACATTACCCGCAAATATCTTTAGCAGCTCTGACCACAAGACTAGACCACCAGTGCCACTACACATGAATAGGCACTGTGATACAAAAACAATAAGAAAAATTTTCATAATTGCAAAAGTTAGTGGCTTTAGGATCTTATTTCTATGAGATGGAATAAAGATGATAAATTTGCCTTAAATGGAAAAAATGAGAGAAAAAAGGAGAAAAAAAAAGAAAGTATAACTTTCTACCTGCTGCTGACAGAGTGCACTATGTAGGCTTGGGTAAATTTCAGCTGAAATAAGCTTACAAAGCTCTTGGGAGTCCTTTCACTTTTGCTTGTTCAGAGATCTCAGAAGAACACTACATAGCAATGAGTATCTGCAGCGCTGAAAATAGGAAGACCTTGGCAGGTATTGTGTGTAAATACAATTGACTTTTTTTCCTATTCACTAAAGCTTCAGAATTGCCCACGGAATTAGAAAGCAAAAAAGAGTATCTCTTTGAAGGACAGAAAAACCATGAAGACCGAGAAGTGTCCATTTCATGTAACAGCATACTTTGATTTAGGTTACTCTCCAAGGGAAGTTATAAATAGGACAACCCACTACCATGCTTATACTATTGCAAACTTAGTTACCAAACATGCTTTTCACCTGCAGCAGTACTGGCCCACTGTAAGTGAGAGAACAAAGTCCATGTCCCAGTTCTGGCTTTTTTCACTTTGGCTGCTGGGGCAGTGGGTGACGAAGGTGATAGTAACATGCTCAGCACCTGGAGGGAAAAAGTGCCGCATGTCCCACACCAATAATTATGAATCCTAAAATCTACTGGAGTCATTATAGAAGGCATGGCACTTTAATCCCTTGTTTAAAGAAGCACAGCCACTTTGTAGATGTTTGGTTACTTTGCTCAGTTTCCACATCTAAAGACAAAAAAAGGCCTTGTAATTCATTTTGAAATACAAATCAAATAATGATAATTTCCTTCTTTCTTCTTGGTCTGTTGCAGCTCGACAAGTCTTAAAACAGGGAGCACTGCCAATATTACAACTCAGGTAGCATTGCAAGTACACACTTATCATCATCATGTGACCATTTAACAGCATTAATTAAGAACATGGCATTTAAAACAACTTCCAAGGAAGAGATAAGAATGCCCTACCAATGTGTTAGGGGGTAAAGACACAGATATACATACAGAACATCAATAATTTTTTTTTCCTTACTTGGTTTTACTTGCTCGTCCTGTGCTATTCCCACATCATCAGAATCAGACAGTTCCTTTATGAAATTGGAAGGAAACATGCCAGTCTTTCCATTGAGTATACCTTCCCACCAGCCCTCTTCTACCTGCATCAACACAAAAACAAAGAATAAGGGTTTTAACATAAGCAACACTTTACAGAGTTACGGTATGTACACGATTTTCAATAACAATGACAGTAATGATTTTGAGCCGTTTGTATTAATTTCAGGTATAAGGAGCACATGCTATAGGCCTCAGGCCAGACCTCTTTTTTTTTTTTTTTTCCCCCACAAGTGAAAACAGGAAAGATGCATGGACCCATCTGTAAATGTCAGCAGTGCTGACAACAGTCAGAAGCATGGAAGAGCATTAAATAAAAGGATAAAAGACCTAGAAACCACACAGTGTTCTCTACATTTCCATTTTTATGGATATCACTTCAATCACTAAACTTTCAGTGCACACTGTACACCTATTCGTGACCATCTTCTTAATGGATGTGATTGCAGATTATTAGTTTAAATTGCCTAAGTAATCAATAGTGAAAGAGAAATGCCTGCAACGGACTATTCAGAGCATCTAAACTAGGTATCATATAAATTATGTGAATATTTGTTAATGTAAGAAATCTATGGAGAACAAAGAACAGTACTAATGCATATTTTACTATATTTACACAGAGCTGCTGAAATACATAATGATACAGTCAGAAGAAGAGACACTTCCTACCTCAATACCAAGAGAAAATACCACTTAAAAATTACAAACTTCCTCCTGTATAACCCAGTCAGGATTGAATGGCAGTGTCAGGCAGTGAAACGACAGCCCTCAGAAACTAAGATGCCTTTAGGTCATAATGGAAATGCAAGAAATGACTTATTATATGCATCAGCTAAAGACATCCTTGACAGTTAAATATTTTTCATCTGTCAGGCACTGTCCATTCACCAAAAAATGACAGGGGAGGACAGCATCAGTCTGTAAAACACCAGTCTCCAGTAATGTTTGACCCATTTCTTTCCTGTCCCTCAACAAAAATTATGAAAACAGAAAGGTAAATTTTAAAGTTGAGAGTGTTCACATTTACTGCTACAAAAAACAACTCCACATCTTAAATGGTACTAGTTACTTATTATAAAAAAGAGATCTGTTTTGTATCACTTATCCATGAAAATCTCAAGGTCTTAGAAAACAAATATCTTAATATTACAAGCAAATATTCATTGAGAGCATCAAAAGCTTTAAGTATTTTGAAACACGATAGCTATGAGCTACATACCTTTAAGTCTCAAAACACACTAGCTAGAGATTAATCCATACAATAAAGAATACATTAAAATACCCGCAGGGTTTAGTTATTCCAAACTGAGGCCATCCATTACCGTATGGTTTGAAATGTCACAACAATTCCCAGCTAATAAAACCTTATAAATGAAAATCCATTATTCATGGGAGTAATCCATCTGGAGGTATGAGCACTCAATAAAATTTGTTACTATATTACTATAACAAAATGCTTTCAAGATTTATACATCTAGGTCCTAGTTTATGCCCAGCATTGATGTGCTGAACCAAACAATCTAAAAAGAGAATTTCGTTCAATAGTTCGTATCCCTACACCAGAAAAGTTCTACTATTTATAACAGCCTACACACCAATTTTAAGTTCAGTCTGAAAACAAAGTTTTTTGGTTTTAAGTTAAAAGAAGAATCTTCCCAATCTGCCAAATGTAAGTGGCTATAGCTATAGTTATTTTCAAGATGTATTTTCAGTTTATAATATCTGTTCACTGCCTTTTGGAGAGGCACAGTGCGTCCTCATCTTGACAAGCCCGTAGGCTGCCAGTACTGCTGTCACACTACATTTGAAGAGCAACAACATACAGGAAAGTGACTGAAGATACTTTATTACTCCACTTCATATATTTAAGGAGGTAACAACACATGCACCCAACTGCAACTCAGATGCTGCCATGCTGGGGCAGGGACAGATGCAAGAGCAGACAGCTATATGCAGTCCAAAACCTGGATGTGATTGAATGAGATACAAACAACAATATTACCAAAGAACAGTTCATCATCTCTAGAGGAATGCATCCCATTAAGAAGCCTTGCCTTTAGGATTTAAAAGAAGAATTAACTATATAATAATTATGCAAAATTCAAATATTCTTCCAAGATCATTGGGCTTTGTGGTGGGTTTTTTTTTATATTTTCAATGAAAAAAGAATATCTGTATGTTATTTTTAATTGAATACTCAATCAATAGAGTCTTCTTTGATGTAAATGAGGTTTGGAAACTATAAACCAAATACAGACGAAAATAATTCAAAATACACTGTTTTACTTTGTGAATGAGTGTTTATAGGTGAGCATTTAATCAAACTGTGAGATACCAGCACACAATAACAACAAAGACTAGGAAACACAGTAAAAGGTTGTAAGTTAATTTTACTTACAAATAATAGAATAAATAAGAAATAGTAACTAAGTGCCCATAATAGATAGTACGGAAGTGGACAGATAGGAGAATAACGCAGAGAATTATATGGGTGAGACATTCAGACACAGAAATAATAAGCTCTCAAAAAGATACACAGATTCTAGAATATTAAGCTTTTTAGAAATCAAGAAAAATGTATTGAAATCAGCCTATTTCCATGTTTCAAGTATCAAAAAAAATAAAATAATAGAATAATATGACAGCAGTTCAAGCCTTCAGGCAAACATAACAGTTCTATTTCAGACTAGGAATACAGTTTCATTATGTAACCACAAAGCAACCAAAGAAAACAAAATCAATTTAGTAGGTCACCAGGACTACAAGATTAAGATATTGCAAAAGCTAGGAAATATTACTTCTAATGCTCTTTAAGTTTTCTCTTCATGGCCAATACAGTCTGCAACATCCCCCTTTAAAGAAAGAAGCGTCAGAGAGAGCAGAGGGAGTATCAGCCTGACCTGCAGTGTTACAAACCTTGGTGCTACAAGCCTAAAAGCACCTTTCCCTGGGGGAACTAGGCGGCCATCCCTGGAACTCCAGGACAGGATAGCCAAACAGAGCAGGAAATACTGAGGCCACCTACCAGCATCTGCTTGCCAGAATATCTAGGACTGCCACAGCTGCTTGCTTATACCCTGCTATATAAATATCAGGCTAATGTTAAATGAGTAAAATGTTCAGCCCTTTGGAATCATTGACTTAAAGTGTATTTCAAATAAACTCCTGTGTCACAAGCCTTTCTACAACCTGTAGCTTTGCCTATTAGGTTGACAGACTACTTGCAAGTCAGCTAGGGCAAATGAAGGGAGGCTTTGAGTCAGGAAAGGTTTCAGGTGGAATAAAGTCTCCCTGGATCACAACAGTCTTTCTGGTCTGTTAAAACGTAACACACAGTCCCAGGAATAAAAGTAATGCCAGAGGCAGGCAACAGAAAGGAAAGAAGCTCAAGGTCAGTAAATTTTCTTTTGCTTAGAGAGAACAGCACAGAAAGAAAAGGAAAAAAACTCCAATATTTTATAAATTATAATGGAAGACCTAGAGCACAGAAAGAAAAGGAAAAAACTCCAATATTTTATAAATTATAATGGAAGACCTTGAGCCTGAAGGACAAAAGCAACAATATGTTGAAAGGAAATTAAAAACATAAATTCCCAAGAGGCAAAATTAAAAAAAATCATATTCACTGCCAATGGGAAAAGAAGTTTTGGAAATAAGACCGCAACAGAAGATGGCGCCTACAGTGCCACTTCATGGCTCATTCTGGGAGTGCATTCAGAGAGAGCAATACCCAGGAGACATCAAGCAGCTCTTGGGATTCTACTACAGCACATCTGGAAGCTGTTTAGTAACTCTGGTGCAGAAGGGAAGAATTAAAAAATGCATAAGTACCTTGTATTATGGGATCTTTCCAGATTCAGAGTTCTTTATTTTACAATGTCAAAAGGTGCTGTGGGATTTTTTTAGTTTGCTTTTTTTGGTTTGGGTTGGGTTTGGTTTTTTTTGTTGTGTGGAGTGTTTTGGGGGGTTTGTTTTTGTTTTGTTTTTTTTAACATCATCTTCTAAGTAAGAAATTGAGGGGGAGAGAGAGCAATCACATAGAACTAGAATGATCCTATAAACAGTCAGAGGTGTTTGCACCCTTCTTTCCATAAAAAAGCCTCCCATCACATGAGCTAATCAAACAAGCAGTAGTCATAGAAATCCATGTAAATCATCTGTTGGAAGAGGATTAGGAAAAACACCTTACCTCAGCTTTTCACAGAAAAGTAACTGAGGGACATGGAACCCCAGAATTCATTTCCAGCTATTTTCCTGCAGTATCAATCAGCTCTGTACTTGTGGTACAGACCATCCCCTTGCCACTATTAAATATTCCCCTTTCAACTCTACAGCTGTCAAAATAAGGGACTGTAAGGGAAGTCCAGCTCAAACCCCCAGTGTTTATCCTGTTCTTGGAAATGGGTTGAACCACTTTATCCCGTAACAACAACAAAAAGCCCCCATTAACCTTGCCCAAAAGGAGCAACAGATTTGTAGGAATTCAGTCTGCATTTTTATAGTTTCAAATCAGTTACTTATAGGATTTGATCATGTAATATATGGCAAGGTTAAATTAAAGTCAAAGAATAAGCTCGGTGGTATTACAGCACGTCGCAGTCAAAGACTTAGTTGTGAGCTTAACTCCATGCACTACACATTGCCAAAAAACTGACTTCTCAGCAGTCTGAGGCCACAAGGTATATAGCTGCACAATGACAGATTAATCCCAAACGAGAGCAGGCTCAGAACTGTTCAATGACATGCCAAATGTCCTTGCTCTGATGCTACAGGTTAGTTGTCTGGCATTCCATGAAAGTCTAAGGGTGAAACATGATTGGAATTCAGATATCTACTTTTAATAAGACAATCAGTTACAGTTGTATTTTGGGACAAATGTAATTAGAGTTATAGCTAATGAGCTAGGAAAACGACAAGCAAAAAGCTATCAATCACACATTAAATGTGAATGTAAACAATGATGAAAATGCTTCTCTTGTCAATTTCAAATGTACTTTTAATTTAAGTCTGTTAATTAATGTCTCATGGGCATCAGTGCAGTTATGGAAATCTCTAGTTTAACAACAAGCATTTTATCTATTGTGATGAATGTTTGATCTTATTATAATTTCTAACGATTTAGAATAAATAGGAAGGAGCTGTGAATTCAGAACATACAGAGCTTCCAAGGATAGCTATCTGGTGGCAAGCCTAGCATCTCAAAACTCACACTTGCTGTTGCTGTTGTTTCAACCCTCTGTACAGCCCCAAACCACTTCTGCCACAACAGGAATTTCCAATAGTATCTACCACTATCGTAGACATAAAAGCCCTTTCAGAAAGTATCTTACCCAATCTGTTGGCATCAGAAAGAAGAATCTAGAGCAGCTCTACATGCTATTACACCTCAGGTGTTAGTTAGCACCCTGAAGCAGAAGTGGGAGAAGGGAAGACATCCTCATTCCCAGCATGTCACCATGTGCCATCAGCGTAACCCATTTTCACTGAGAGCCTGGGGAAACACGTTGGGCACTGACGGAGTCATGTGAGAAGACTTACATTCACTTTCACCAACCCTGTATACTGGAGGCAGTAACCTTAAAGTGGTTCAAGAATGGCAGAGTCCATTTCTTTAAGATGGAAGCCAAATTAGCACGGTACAACAGGAACCAGCTTTTCTTTGCAACAGAAAAAGTTTAGTAAGTCGTCAACCATAAATTACATCTTAAACACATTTTTTGCTAAATACCTGCAGAAAGATAAATACAGTTTTTTTACCTAGACAAGGTCTGGTTTACTTTGCCATAAGTCCATCAGGAATCAGTTTATTTTCAGCTAAATGGAAATCCAAAGAGATTTGAAAATATTAATCTAAGTCAATTTTAAAATAGGTAATTCAACTGATGCAACTCGCTTAGGAGGATACGATAAAACACCACCTGTGGGAATCTGAGACCTTCTACTCATGGCTAAAGAGATAGAGTAAGAGGAAGGAGCAACTGGAAATGGAAAGTGACTGACCATTAGGGTTCCAATTATACACTGAATCACTGCAAATAATGCTGAAGATGCTGCCATCCAGTTTTTCATCTTGAGTAATGATAAATAAAATTGATAATTTGCAAGGATTGCCTCCAATTGTTGCCTGTGCAGGAGAGGTTTTTTTGCTGCTCTTTACGGTTTTTGTATAATAACACGACATGATTTTGGCCCTTGAAAAAGAAATGCCCATTTCCACAATTGAGGAAGCTGTAGTTTTCAAAAAGTAAGCCACTCACATCAGACTTTTATCATTTGAAATAAGGAGCATCATATAAGGACATAAGTACCGTGAATCTTATTTCAATGCAATGATTTTTTATGCAGGATTACCTACAAACAGAAGGGTAAACAATGAATTCAGTACATTGAGTGGTACAGCTTTCTATATTAAATGAAGTTCCCATTTCAAAAGAAAAATTCTGCCATGCTTTTTTGAGGAATTAACACTACTATGATAAGGGCAGAAGAGGAAGTAATAACAGCAAGCATTCAACATTAACTGCTTGGTATCAATCATGATGGAAGATAAAGGTCATGCAACAATTCCTGAGGTGCTTGGAATTTTTTCTCTAAATTCCTTTATTTTCCCTCTTCCACCAGCTAATCCAGTTCCACCCAAGAGAGTCAGACAATGTCCTGGATCACGTGAATGCACCAGATGATGCCTGAGGCAGAACTTGGGATTCAGTAGCTGACAGAGTAGGGTATTTCGTAAAGTCAAAGTGGGTACAGCCTCACGTGTGTCAGCTGTTTGTCTTTGGCCAGCAGTTCAAGATAGCCATAAACAATCTTATTCCGTGCTACTGTAAAACTAATTGCAGTATGACTTTCTTTAGGATTGCAAATGAAAAAAACCAGCCCTAGACAATATATTGTCTTAAATCTTAGAATCAGCAAGTTGTAGTAATCAACAGTAGCAATTCAAGGTACAATTATGAGTTTAAAACTACAAAGTCTGTAATTGGCAATCCAAGTGGGTTTCAAAAAATGCCCTTAACTATAAGGACACACATGCAAGTACAGGAATGCTTCACTTTCATAGTTCTGTATCTTTCAATTTTAATGCAAATGTTTTTAGTCTCACTTGGATTTAAATAAATCTGTTATTTATAATTCAGTTGTTCAAATTTATAGGAAGACAACAGATGCATTTCATAAGAGAAAGTGTCTCCTCTGAATTATTTAATCGTACAATTCATTCGGTAGAGTTAATTTGTTGGCTGGATACTAGGAAGAGGTTTTATTCCATCACTTTACTCTTGAAAGATACAGACTTAAAAGTTTTAAGTAGGGCAACTGACGGAAGACATTTATGTGGCCATGTGAGGTCAAATATACCTCAAATGCGCAATGAAACATCTCATGTGCTGCCATGAAACTCATTATTATAATACTGGGTTTACACTGCCGTCAAAATAAGCTCTTAAATATCTTACAACCTTGACATCCCCCATTACAAATCCGCTCACAGACAGAATAAGGTTAGTTAAGTGACACATCCTGTCTGATTCCAGGAAGAACGATGTGCAGAGCTGGCATGTGCAGCTAGGTTAAAGGAAAACCAGTGATCACTAAGCTTCTTACATTCAGATGTGAGAATTTAATCTCTCATAAGAAAATGCTGGATGACACACAAATTGCAGTGGAATTTCTATTCTTTTAGAACTAATTACTTAAATGAGAGATGCAGAAAAAAGAAAATCAATTATATATTCTTGACAAGAAAGTAAATGTTGACTTATTAGCTGCTGAATCATACAAAAAAAAAATCCTACAAATAAATGATACAAGCTGAAACACACCTTTTATTGCTGCTTGAGCAGACTACGGCCTTACAGCCTTTTATACCTAAGTAAATAAAGACCAAGTGAATTTGAATGCATTCTACATAAAAGATACATATTGGCATTCTGACTTTTGGTTCTTGTGCTATTAAGCTTGAGAAGACAGTTCTAAAATGTCTAACAGAACAAAAATGAAAGTATTGGGAGTAAATAGCATCCCGTAACTAGATTCACTCATGAAAAAAAAATAAATCTGTATCTCTGTCCAAGCTTTCCTAATTTGTTCCCAGTCCTTCTCAGAGATGTGCATTCATTTTCCACACCCACTTCCACCCCAAATAAGTGCATCTTGAGTCTCAAAAGAAGAGGACTTTATTGGAGGTTGTTGTTTGTTTGGGTTTGTGTTTTTTTAAAACTGATTAGACTAAAATAAAATGGTTAAAATTTGCAGGCAAAGATGACAAAAGGTGAATGTCATGGCTGAACTCCAAAGGGCTTCAAGTAAATTTCTTAAATGTGTTTAACTCTGTAAAGATAATTCTTCCCTGTGGCTGGCTTGCTAAAATAGAGAAAAGCTTTTCATGCTATAATCTCAGTTTTTCAGACATATAAATTTGATAGCCCTGTAGCACAAACTTTGAGCTTTTTCCCTGAACAGAACTCGGAAGCGTCAACTGATAAAGTAAAACCAGCAGAAAAGCCTCAGAGGCAACAGCCTCATGAAATCCATAAGTAAACAATCACATCCTCTCATCCCTGACAGTAACCCAAACCAAACATATACCAGAGAAGAAAAATGTCTGGTTTAAATTATATCTTTAAATGCAACATATCTAAGAGCTTAGCATGCACAAGATATGTCAGAACTGCATGCATGTACATTCCATCAAAGATCTGCTCACCTCTCCCACAACTTCAATGATGTCACCAACTTTTAATTCCAGTTCGTCTTCATTTTGAGGCATGTAACTGAAAGCCACCTGACATCTTCTTCTTCTGTTTCTCTCTCCTGGTGGAAATGAAGGAAACAGGGAAATTGTAAAATAATAACACAATTTAACTCAACTGATTATTTTGTCCTGTATCTTTATCTCCTTAATTTTTTCACGGGTGTACAAATATCTCACAGACCTGCCCCCTCCCCCCTCTTTTTTTTCCATATTCTTTTATATATACATGTATACATACATATTTGCAAGGTGTATATTTATGCATTTTATCAGGTTAAAGAAAATAGAAGGAAAACCCATCCCAAAGGACCCTCAAAGTTAAGTGTGTCATTGGGTTAGTGTGGTTAAGGTAGGCTAATCTTGATATTCAACCAGCTACTAGAAATTATGTTACTGGCCATCCTTCTCTTCAGATACAGGCTTCTATGGGAAGCATCTTCAGAGGTATGACAGGAGAGAGTCTTAAGTTCATAGCTCTGAATAAGAGTAAGGTCCCTTCTTGATCCTTCTGCCATCACAGTTTTAAGACAGACAGTTAAATGAAAAGATTCAGTTCCAGAGTTTTGTTTACCAGATCTGCTGCCAATTATAATTATAGTCGTATGATTTGTAGCAGAGTGGAGAACTTCCCAAAATTAAGTTGCCAAAGCTTGCTGTTCAGCTTCTGTTAGCTGAAGGACAGCTTACTGATACAAATCATGACCATGTTGGAATGTGGTGGTGGTGAAGGTACAAAGAAAGAAATCACTCAAAACAGGATTGACTGATTACTCCTTATTCTCTAGAAGATGTGCAGTGTATAAACCATACTATGCCACATAATTTATATACACATATCCACACAAACATATATACACAGACCCTACACAAATAAATGTCTTTTCTCTTATACGATTTCTCTTAACTGGTAAACATAGCAAAATCAGTTGGGTAAACACTGTTCAAAAATGGCCTTAATTCTGACATTAAATTACAGAAATGGATCTTATGGTCAGTCTGTTATTTCTCCTCCAGTTTTTCTTGATAATCCTGCTCTGGGGCAAATAGTAAGAAAAAGTTACAGAATTTTCTTTTCTAATCTATTAACTGGAACTAGAAAAAGAAGGAAGAAGGGAAGCCATTGAATTTGGCTTTCTGGAAGTATTTTTCACAGCCACTGAAATTCTGCATGAGTGGCAGCTTTCTGAATGTCAAAATTAATGCCTTAATGCAATGTAACCAAACTCGCTCAAATTGGCTCTTTTTCCACCTACGGATGACTGTTCGTTCTTCACCATCTAAACTAAAATGGTGCTAAATTGACAACTTTACATAGCTACATTCAAAATAACTTAAATATAAAAAATACCTTCCATATTGAGTGCTTCTTTCCTTTTACAAGAGGCTGGCTATTTTCTCCAAAGATAACATTCTCACTATGATTTCAAACATCAAGCAGCAGCTGATGTGCTGATATTGCCTGATGTGACAGATGTCAGTTGCCACCCTATTTAATAATCAGTATTGTATGACTCTTGGAGAATACTTTTGAGATTGCTATGAGAGTAAGAAATAAATGCAATTCTGGATATTAAAAATAGAATTGTATGAATCCTTTTCCCTCCCATTCCATAAAGTTTTCTTATTACTGTATAGAAAATATAGAAGAAGTCTACATTTATCTCCGTTAGTATCATGGTTGCCTCACTGCTTTTCCTCTCCTCCCAAATCTTTGTCTAAAGGAACACCTAAATGGGAAGTAACAAGCCAACAAGAGGCAAATACTCTACGCATCAACTACTTCCTCTCTCTGACCCAGTGCAAGAGAACAGATGCCACAGTGAATCCCTCTGGTTTTAAGGAGAAGGTGATGCTGGACCCCACGTGTACACAAACGACTGGAGAATCTGAGCAGAACACGAGTTATGTGGATGGCTCTACAGCCAAGGGGTATCTGGTTTTTCTTATGCTGAAGCAGCCTGGGTAATACAGCAATTATGAGTTTTCTAAGAAAACAGAGCTGACAGGAAAAGAAGTCAGAGTAACCAGGTCATGCATATACAAAAACAATTATTAAAGAAAAACTCTGGTTTTGCAGATGCAGTACTTTCGCTCCAATATCACCAGTTTTTTGTCTGTTTCTTAACTAGCACAAAGTGTCCAAAGGCAGCATGGACAGAAACCTGAAAGACCTACTGGGAAAACTAACACACAGTTCAGATGGAAACACTGCAGCCTTTGTCTTCTCTCATCATTTCCCATTTTGTTTATATTGCCACTTACTGCAGAGTATTACTAGTCTATGCTTTAACTGCTAGTTACCTAAGATCTGCAACTTTAAAATATAAGTAGTTTCACCAACTGATGTAAAGTTAATTTTAAACCATACAGGGTACTGCAATGAAGACTGTTGATACCATCTAATCTAATCCATGTTTTTCTTACTTGTAAATTGATGAAGAAAATCTTTTGTGGGAGGTTTGGGGGTTTTTTGGCATTTTTCTCCACACTTGAGCATAAACTGAGTTACTTTCAAGTGAAAAGCTGTCGTGTGGTGAAAAGGCATGTAATAAACCCAGTACTTTAAAATCAGAAAAAGTGTGCTGCAAATTCCTCACTGGCTTTTGAAAAGCTTAAAATAACAAAAAGAGGATCAGTGAACTTTTACTGGCCGATGGATAGTAATTTGTAGCAAGCAACCTGCTGCAGGCAACACTGCACTCCGCCTTCTGGTTGCAGTGCTAGGCTTTTTCAGCTATTGTAGCTGTGGATCAACATCAGAAGAGTTTTGAAGGCAAAAGGCCTGTGAGCTGCAGGTCAGGAACTAAGTGAGCTCCATTGTACTCAGAACAAGCTATCATACAGAAATAATGTTGCGCACTCCTGTAAAAAACACTGGCTCCCATTTACATAGTTAAAATAAACTTTGAGGGCAAAAAAAAAAAAATTTCAATCACATGCCTAGTTTGTGCAGGCAGTTCTGAAAACAAACCAGGCAGGTATAGGGAATTTGCTGTGCCTGTACAAGGGGGCTAACAAACCAGTGCCTGCAAAGCATATTGCATCTGAAGTGATGACACCAAGACCTCGTCGACTGTGCTGCAGAGCATGCCTGACTCTGTTCTGCTCCTTGTTAGAGCTGTGTCAAAGGCACTGAACGCTTACAAAGAGCCTGCAGATCTAGCAAGGGAGGAAAGAAAAGGGACCTTGGATGCACCTGTGAAAGGTGTCATGCCATGATGCACCTTAAAAGCAATGCTGGCCGCCTCCTTATTTGCAGCTGTTGATTGCCAGCTCCCCCTTACCCTACCTGAGGCTACTGTTCCCTCTGCCCTGAGAGATAAACTTCTCTGATCATTCCTCAAACGCTTTAGCTCAGCGCAAACTTGGTAGCTTAGCCGTGTAAACAACAGACTTTGCTAAACCAGCTCCTTCTGGTCAGATTCACCTCTCTCATTGTAAATGTGCCTGAGTCAGATGTCTGAATTTGAGCTCATTGCTCAGGAGTGCAGACAACCTAATACCTCCAGAGGGTACTTAGCGTCACTGTAAAATAGACAATTAAAGTACATCAGATGAATGACTCTGGGGGTGCATTTTTTTCTTGATGTGGCTAGATCAGACCTCATCATCTAACTTTAAAAAATCTAAAGTTAGGTGAAATGGAAAAAGGAATGAACATACATTTAGAAACTTGGAACAAACAAATCAATCTTTGAGGGCACAAATCTAATTAATTTCAAAGTGGCATTTGATCAGATTCTAAATATGGTGTAGTTGCCTGTGACAACAAGAGACCATAAAGGGGCTTCCTCCAGCTGTACACATGCAAGAGAGAGCAGCATTTCTAAATATTTAAACATCCCTCTGGCATTAGCAATGAAGAAAAAAAAAATAAAAAAGAGGCAATGACAACACATTGGCATTCAATGCTTACCTTTGTAAGGGGCATCAAAAGCTAAGGCAACACTACACAAGAAGTCACACTGGTACCTACATGCCACCAGATCCAGGAAAGGTCACCAACTGACAACAAAGGTTTAGATGAAAAGTGCGGCGGCAGCAGAATAGATAGGAAGTAAGCTATTTCAAAATGAACTGGCAATATGGAATCCAAACCACTTTTTTTAAACTTAAACCCTCTGTCATGAAATAATGTTTATATAAATGTGTGTACGTGTGAATGGGTTACATGGTGGTTTCTACAGGGCCTACTTTTCACTGCTGTCAATGTCTTTGTAGCTTGTCCTGTCAGTGAAAACCATGTGGTTAACTTCACTAACATAAGGTCCATCATCTCTACATACTAATACACTTTTCCCACCACAAGAGAACAAGTACAGCAATCTGTTTTGTTACACAGTACAACTACTCTATAGAGTCAAAAAACTATATTCAATAAAAACCTTCAGAGAACAAACCCATGGAGCAAAAACGTCTGTCCCTCTCCCTGCTGATAAGAGGTATACCTAAAAGGCTGACAATCTCTTCAAAACTAGACCCTGCAGTTTTGTAACTGGATCTGCTTTAATATGATACTGTTGCAGCTCAGACAAACAATCCAACCCATTTTTTAATAATTATCATCTTTTAATGATGGAGTGTTGCTATGGAACTTGAAGGGGTTAGGCCCGGGACCAAGTCAAGGTTTGCAGCATGAGCAGCCAAAAGATGTTTCTCCCACATCTAAAAAATTTCAGACACGTTAAAGGACATAGCAGCTCCTGCAGATCCATGGACTTCCCTCTACTGTGGGTTTGCTGGGCAACCTCAGGTGAGCCATGGAAGGAAACTGAGATCCACTGGGACACTCTTCAAGTAGATGCAAAGTGACAAGTTTGAGGAAAATGACAAGTTGGAGGAAAAGTTTCCTGTCTTCTTTTATAGATTTCCCTGCATGTGGCATCATCTGCCCATCAGCCTCAGCTGCACTTCCAATCCTTCCAGCTTTCAAAGCTTTATCTGTAGCTGGGGGGAACTGGTTCAGTGAACAGTGTCTCCTGGTTAGACAAGCTGGACTGTGATATGACTCAGCTAGAAACCAATTCTAAATTCAATGTGCAAAAAGACAAAAGGCAACTACTGCACAACTAAGAGATGACATACATGCTCTTAGATTGCAGGATTTTCATGGCATTCTGGTACAGCTGTTTTGGACTACCAGCCTAGATGGTTACCGTATCACCTCTCTGGTTTGTTTTGGCTTTTTTTTTTTTTCGTTATAAATCATTGAATTGTGTATATTAAAATGCAAATGGTAAGAAAAAGGCTGATCTACAAGCTTACTTTGAGAAAAAAATCTTTTTAAAACCATCTTCAGTAGATGTTTTTGAGAAATAGGAGTTACCTAAATAAAAGCCAATAGATAGCATTAAAAATGCTAACTCTTTTTTTTTAAAGCCTATTGAAGATACTGTTAAGAGAATTGGTGATACTCAATTCTAAGGTGGATCCTGTCATTATCTTTCAGAACAGGAGGACCCCATCATGCTACATCCACCCACTAGTAGAAATGCAATTCTGATTTTAAGAGGCACTGGAGTTGTCAGGTTCCAATTTCCTTCTTTTCCTGGAGGATTTCGGCAGTATTTTTCTGACCTGGGATGTGACATGTTAATTCCAACTCTCTCATCACCCACATGCTGTTAGAAGGGTGTATGCTTTTGGATGGATGACAAAAAACCTGCAATGTGCTGAGGTCTTTTTGTTCCCCGTCTAGCAGAAAACAGAAGTAAGCCCAGGGTGCGTTGTTTGGGTTTTTTTGAGTAGGGGGGAAGCGTTGTTTGTTTGGGATTTTTTGTTTGTTTGGGTGGTTTTTGGTTTTGGTTTTTCTTTTGAGGGTTGGCTTTGTGTTTTGGGTTTGTTTTTTTTTAGTTTGTGACATTAATATCCTAGACAACAGAAAGATAAACTGCAAAGAGGAGTGAAGGGAGATGGAATATCTGAGGTGCTTCCAGTACTCTACCAAACAGGTTATGTAAAGCTGCTGTGTTTTTCTGTAAGCAGACAAACTGGGAAGTGGCCTGCTTTGACATGTGCCATTAAATCATGGAGATTGCAGGACTCCATTAAGCACAATTAAGCCACAGTGCAATATGCCATCACTGCTAGGAATACATTACTCCAAGTGTGTTAATGTTCTACTGTTACTGAGGAGTAGGTCTTCTCTTGCTAGACTCCACAGCAACACTTCCATGTTTCAGCCATCTGGCTGCTGCTCTGAATTTTATGACCAAGATTTGTCTGTGAGGGACCTGAATGCCTGGAAGATACATTTTTGTTACACCATCAGAATAGCAGAAAACCTCATACTCTTCAAATAATTAATTCCTTTGTTAAAAACATTCAGCAATATTCAGGCCTTTTACTGTGTATGAGTCTTTTGCATAACAGCAGTAATTACTGGAAGCAACTAAGAGCAGCAATGCAGTACCAGTGGTCATATGCTTTTGGGAGAAAACCATTAATTAATAGAGAAGTACAGCACTTCTGTATTCCACAGCAGGAGCCAGGCTTGTGCATTTGACAGACAGAACTGAAATACTAATGAAGTCAACCAAGATCATTATTTAAGTGTAAACCAAAGCAGAACGACATGCTAGAAAAGTAACTGTAAACAAACTCAAATGACATTTGTCCAGTTCAAGAGTACACTACCAAAATGTTTTTCTTTTTGAGTCTGAAAGCTTTCAAATGCATATCAAAGGAGTAGAAACTTCATTGAGTGCAACATCAACAATGCAGACAAATCATCACCAGCAAATTAGACAAAGCAAGTCAAACTCCAACAGGGACACTTGGCCTTGCCATACAGACCACGTATTTTATACTCTTTAAAGGGGAAAGTGTAAAACACAGTATTAAACTACACATTAACTCAACCACATGCAGAACTGAAAATATGTACGTTCATCAAAGGTACATGTTCTAGTATCTGTATCTCCTAAACTTCATAGTGTAAATAATCATTTTGGATTAGCATTACAGGTAGAAAACTCCATCACAAGAAGAAAATTGGAAATTGGTTACAGGCTTTCAAACAGGCTTTTCAAACTGTACTTTAAAAGCTGTTACACAGTCCTGGTAGAGACTGGACATGCTCACTCAGCTTCTCACCTGCTTCCAGAGATGAAAAGTACTCCTCAACAGCAAGTGGTGCCTTTACACCAGCTTTTGCCAAATGACTCATTTTGTAGGCCATTCTCAACAATAACAACTTGCTGCTCTCATCTAATGCCTTTCACAAGCAGTACACTCCAAGGAGCAGCAAATGCTTCTGTCATTGTAATGCTGGGCGAGCCAAGGTGTGGTTTGCCCCAGCCACCTGTAACTTTGGGACTTAGTTCACTGCTACATAAACTAGGTCCCACTGACTGGCACTGAGGTTCCCCACCATACCTTATGCACTTGACATGAGGAGGGCCTGTTAACCAACAGAAGACCTTTCATTTGCCTATATATTCAGTTTTGTTTCTCATGCTTGGAAAACAGCTTGCATGGATACATTAGAAAAACAGTTTGTTCCACTAGCTAGGATAAAATTCATACAAAATGACAGTATAAGGAGCTTTAAGAAATACTGCAGGCAATACATATCTGTAGCAATAAATTAGTTTTTTCTAAGAACAAGAAGAGATACACCAACTTGAAATACTCTTTCTTAGAAGGCAGATGAAGTTTCAAAATGTAAGAACAGAAACACAAGATTTACAAATGGCCCACAAAAGGCCTTTACTCTTTCTGCTCTCACTACATACGTCTCATGTTGTCATAGGAAAATTCCAAAGTATTATCCCCTTAGGTTTTGAGATAGTAGTTGACTACTTTGCTCTTTGCTGCTTTTTTTTTGCATTGATCTCTAGAGAAAGCATTTGAATAAACTAAATCTAAACATGAATGGCTGTTGCATCTTTCCCACTTTTCTTAGATTCCACCACATAATTCACACCACTTAATTTGCCTATGCAGAGTGGCACTTCACAACATACAGTAAATGAAGGCAAATAGCTCTAATTTGTAGAACAACTGCTCACATTCACTCTATTTTGTGTTCTCCTCTCCATAAATAAGGCCATTTAGATCTAATGGATTCCTACACAGTAATCTACAAAAACATTAGCCTTGTACTACCAGCTTGCTGTCTTGAAGCAGACTTCTGTCCAACTTAACTACAAAAAAGGGCATATTTCCAGAACAGCTTTAAAAAGTATGACTTTTCCTTAAAGAATGCTAACACCTGTTCTACTTCATTTTTAGCTACCAGAGTATCAGTGCTTTTTGACAAATTCTGAGTCTCTGTAATGACATTAGATTGCAGGTTTCACTCTGACCTCTTCTACACTAGGTTCAAGTAAGCCTCTCCTATCAGGGTGTAAAACCACATTGTCAAGATTTTATTTTCACTCGAACAGGTAACAACATGCATTAAACAAATGCCTTGAGAAGTGCTGGAAAGATGCACAAAATACATCAATCCATTCTCCAGTTGCTGCACTCATGAGAACTGTTATACAATGAACACATGCAATAAAAAACGCTTAACAAAAAACTAAACTCTCCTTCGTAATGAGTGCTTAGATTTTTAACCTAGAATCTTGTTTTTCTCTAGAATATCTATACAATTTAAATATTCATTTTGAAGACATAGAAGGCAACAAAGTTCAACAAAAAATATTAACACATCCACAGATGGAACAGACAATTTACTTTCCTTTTCAGCCAGGTTCCTAAAATCTAGGAAATTACATTAAATTTGCCTTGGAACACAAGCCCAGAGAAATTCCAAATTCTAGGAAGCTGATGTGTGAAGCTAGAAGCTGTCCTGGTAAACTGGGAAAATGACTCACCCAGTCTGGTGTAATGGGTCTGATTTTGCAACACTTACACTGAGAGTAGTTGTCACTTGGGCAGAAACACTCAGGCATGTGTCTCCCATGGCAATTGGGCCATGACATTTTCAAAACCTTGCAGAGAACAGAGTTGTGACAGGGCTGCTCACTGGGCTGCTGACACGCACCAGCTCAGCGTGCAAGGTTATACAACTACCTGTCCTCCAGTTCTGCTAAAAGGAAAACACACCAGTAGGAGCCCTCAATTGCACTCTTCGTGTTATTATTTCTTAGCTACCATTGTGAAAATGCTATAATCCAAAATAACCTGCTGTTTTAAAGGGCATGTTATGCTATACTTTGTTATTTGAGGGTTGCACAAGTGTCGAAGAACACATGTTTAGAAGAGTAATAAATAAATATGATAAACCGAAGTAAATCAATTATTCTTCCTGCTGCTGGCCCTCTGAAGCCCCAGGCACCATTACCTCTACAACAGCTGAGCAGAAGAGAGGTTCCCCAAAAGGTATCTCTGTACTGAAAGTGAAAATTAACATTCGCTGTTCCACAGCATCCTCAAAAACGAACAGTGCCACAGTATCCACACAGCATAGTTCATTCCACGAGTGCAGGACTAGTATTTCTGTATCAGGCAGTTCAGATGTGTATCCTCCAAGACTGAGCAATAAAGGGGGAAAAAAACCCCAAAACCAAAAGGCTTTCTGCTTTGGCAAGTCACCAACCTACATGTACAGTGCAGGGGCAGAACAAGTTGCCCCAGGCAATGCTGGAGAAGAAGGGGAGGCAAGCATTCTACAACAGCCGCATCTAGCCAGGTCTGCAGCATCTCTAGCTTTTGGTGGTGAGAAACTCTGAATATCACAGAAATTTTCCCATATTTTCTTAGTTGTTCTTGCCAGTTAAACAAGCCTCTTATAAGCATTCAGTTTTACTAAATGAAACTGATGAACTATGAAGAGTGATGGCTCATGGTAAGAAGGCCGACACCACTTCAATTCTTCAATACGGTGTCATTTTCAAAAGATGCCACACACTGATCATGTTCTTTTGGTCTTCTTCCTTTTACTTTTTTTTCACAAGATTCTAACACTTTGAAAAAGATGTCATTTATCAAGAGGTATAATGCTCAATTCCCTCATTACTGCCTTGTACCTTTAGTTGTCATGGAAAGCAGGCTTTATACCTCCAAGTTCTCTGCTACTAAGCACATCCAGAGGTTTATAGCCCTGAGTGTAAAGGCTTTCCTTGACTGTGATCATTAATGCTAAATCAACAACACATATCACCAGTAAAAAAACCAAATTTCCCATGATAAGCAACCCATTTCCTTCAGTGATGGAGAAAGAAGAGCATGACACTTGGCTTGGCAAACCACAGAACGAGATTCGACTTCCTGAAGTTAGTTTAAGCACTGAACTTTATATTGTTGATACTATGCTGTATCCCAGTTATTTCATGTCAAACTCCCTTAAGATTTTCTGTATTGCTTCCAGGCATGCTCAGCTTAATTCCTCTACTCCAACCTTCAGTGCTTATCTTTGATACATCACCTGTATCAAAAAAAAGTTCTTCAGGACAATTTAGCTGTTCAGTTACACCTCTACAACTTCATCACCTTTCAAAGACTCTGACAAGAGTTCCTACTTAGGACTGTAGATAAATCCCAGGCAGAAACTGAGAAGCAAACTAGAAAATCATAAAATGGTTTGGGTTGGAAGGAACCTTGAGCATCATTTACTTCCAACTCCCCTGTCACGGGCAGGGCACTTTCCACTAGATCAGGTTTCTCAAAGCCCCATCCAGCTTAGCCTTGAACACTTGCAGGGATGGGCCATCGACAGCTTCTCTGGGAAACCTGTTCGAGTGTCCTGCCACCCTCACAGTGAAGAATTTCTTCCTTATAGCTAATCTAAATCTACTTTCAGTTTAAAGCAATTACCGTTAATCCTGTCACTACACACCCCGATGAAGAGTTCCCTCCCATCTTTCCTTTACACCTACTTTAAGTATTGGAAGGATGCAACAATGTCTCCCCGGAGCTTTCTCCAGGCTGAGCAAGCCTAGCTCTCTCAGCCTGTCCTCACGGGGCAGGTGTTCCAGCCCTCTTGATCATCTTCATGGCCCTCCTCTGGACCCACTTGAGCAGGTCCATATCTTTCTTGCACTGGGGGTCTCAGAGCTGAATACAGTACTCCAGGTGAGGTCTCATGAGAGTGGAGTAGACAGGGAGAATCACCTCCCTACCACATCTCAGTCTTTCAAAGTATTGTCTATGCTAGTGTAAGTCCACCTGCAACCCCTGATTTGCCTTGCTTAAGAGCATTTATCCAAACACAGGACATTCCTAAAGGTCTGTAAAACTCTCCAGGTAAAACTTGCATAGAACAAAATGTAACTATCATTGAATAACTCCTGTGCCACCCCCCAACAGCCCATTGCTAATAAAATTGGAAGTAAGTGTAGAAACTACATAAAGTTGCTCGTTAGCATATCTAATTGCACCTTGTACCTCTCAGACATCTGCATTTCACTAGACAGTCTAGACAGACAGAAGCCAGACAGACATACTACCATTTCTTCTAAAGCATGAGTTTTATTACAAGAAACTTAAAGGCACTACAGGCAGAACTTTTTTATTTTACTATATCCATTGACTTATATTCCAGATACTGGCATGCAGGCAGCACTTTTCTCCCTTCTGATGATACCTTCATTTCATTCCATTTCATTCAACTTTCACATGCATTTGCATGTCACTTCACTGCTGAAGAACACCTGGAATTGAGCACGATTGTTGGCAGAATAGTTAGCATGACCTAAAGGCCTGTTGCTAAAATACAAATGTATTTTTATATACAGAACACCCAGAACACTTAAACAATAGTTACGAACACTTCCAATACCTTTTTAGTCACTACCTGATCTCCCTTTCTGCATTTATCACAAGCGAGTAACCTCTGGTTCCAGTACTGAGATTCCCATTTGTCTACCACAGAGGCTTAATTTTGCTGTAGCAGCCAACAAAATTAAGCAGTAATAACATGGGGAAGATTTGCAAGGACAGTTAAATATTCAGACACTTAAAAGGTTAAGTTCACTTTAAAAGACCCCTGCTCCTACATCTTTCAAGGACTTTGGAACATCTTTTTCACAGTTAAATTTTTAACACAGCACTGGTGGTTGTTGAAAACGAGTATTCAAGGCAAACAGCAACAAACTGCATGATGGAATATGTTATAATCCTGAGCTGTATTAAAAAAAAAAACAAAAAAAAACCCCCCAAAACCCCCAAACAAACAAAAAACCCAAATTGCTCAACATTAAAGAATAGACAAAAAGGGCCTCCAAATACTTGCTGTCTTAGATGCAAAAAGGGAAAGTCACTCAATGTTAAGGCAGATTCAGTCAGGAGAGCAGGGAACAGGAGCTGTTCCAGCATAAATGGAAAACCAAAACCACAGGATCATAGAGTTGTTTCAGTTGGAATAGACATTCAAGATTATCGAGTCCAACCATTAACCTAATACTGCCAAGTCCATGACTAAACCATGTCCCTGAACACCTCATCTACCTCAAGAAAAGATACCAGTACAAAGTGATACAATAATTGGCCCCTGTGTGCTCAACTCAAACACTATCGCTCACAACTCTAAAATATCCCATTTCCCCAGCTTTCTCTCAGCGCTCCCTCATCATTCTGTATCCCTGCATGACCGAAAAAAAAACCCTGAAATCCTGCAGGATGCATTTTTCTCTTTACAGTAACAAAAGAAAGCAATTTAGAAAAACAGGGACAATTGGATGTGTTTTGCAGGTACACCCTATGTTTACAAGGGCAGAAAAATTATGACACTGAGGCTGTGTGATCAATGTATCACTCATGCTGCTTTAAAATGTTAATACAATGAAACATTCCTCTGTAACTTCTCCATGACTAAAGGCAACCACTACTAAAGTATGGAAAAATACACACAACTTGTCATAATATATTCATGGCACTTCATTACCCACAAGATTTATAATTACTAAATAATTTTCCAGCAATGTATTTCCCATTCTGTATTTCTTAGTATTATTCAATATACAAATTAAGACAGCAGGGTGACATAGTCCCAGTGTTAACCTCATATTCCAGCTGTGCATATGGTCACAATTATGCATAATCAGTCTACAATTCTCTTCCATCAGTTTGGAAGAACCTGTACTAAAAATGCTTCTCATTTAAGTATTATGCACAGGTAAGCCTCTGAAAAGCTTGCTGCCATGTCAGCCACCGATCATTCATGACTTCACCTTTACTTTCATATATATTACACAAAATGCAATAGTCAAACGTTTTAATTGCTTCATCGGTCACCAGATGCATTGCCACATCTCCACATGGTATTTGCATTTTTTCAGAGAGGCCCAAGTACATACCCCAGTACCACACTGCACACCTCTTCAAATGTTGAAGCTATGATACTGGAAGTTGGTCTTACCCAAGGGAGCTTCTTGACATAGAGTAGAAAGGGACACTGGAAAGCAGATGACCACAGAAGCAATGACACAAGAACAAGACACGCTCAAAGGGATGACAGCTGTCAGTGACTCCCCCGGTACTAAGGGTTCAAGAATTTTGAAAGCCCTTGTACTAAGTGCTGCATCTGACTAATTCAGGTATAAATATCGACGGAAATCTTGCTTTAAAAGCAGCTTTTTCTGGTTAATCCTTGATGCTGCTCAGAGAAGGGAAACAGGAGGAGTATGCAGCTTCCATAGGCAGCCCGTGTGTGACCAGGGAATTTGAACTTACTTCCCCCAGATGCCTTTCAGTCATGTCTTGTGTTAACATGTACCCCCACAGCACAGCTGCAGCCAGAGACGACTTCCACTTCCAGGCTAATGTTCACATTTTTTTCCAGGGCTAAAATTATTTTCTATGTTATGAACTTCAGCAACACGTTAGCTTACTACTAGGAGCTACACAATATCCCGATACGGTAATCAGCAAATATTAAATCATCTACTAATAACAGTCTAAACACCTTCACAAAAAGCAGCACCTGGGAACTAATATGAGTCCTGGTTGTTCTTATGAAGTGTGTGCTGCTTGCATTATTGAAAACCAGAGAGTAAGGAAATCTATATCAGTAACTAAGATGAATAAAGTAACAAAACCAAATCTAAGACTCCATTATCTCGGACAAAATTTTAAATCAAGCACCACACAAAAGATACCTGATATCTTTGTGCTGCAAGGAAAGATTAATATAAATATATGTAAAGCTTTGCGTAATTCATTATCTTTTGCCTTTGAAGATAGATGCTGAAGCATGCAAAGCATCTGATAACTTTTTTGCCTCTGAGGTAATTCATACTTTTTTATTTACAGAAATATCCATGTAAGTAACTTAAGTCAGTCTTCTTTATTTATTTTTTTTTGAGTAAATTACATTTCTTTATCTGCTCTTAGATCACTCATCCTGTTTTATTATTTTGCAGCGTTCACAGATGTTCAATATCTTAAAAACCACTACGAGAGATGAACCCTGCACTGAAACTCAAATTTAAACAACCGTTCATAAAGACAAAGAGAGTATTTATACTTTGAAAAGAGTGTGGTAAGGTAGGATGATGACTCAGCAGCAACAGGCAAATGCAACCACAATACTATTTAATCTCCTTTTTCAACAGATCACATTTAACCTGAAGCTAGGATGACAACAAATCTGAGGACCATTTGGCCTTCACTGTGACACTGAGCATGCTTTTGCAAATCAATTTGCAATGGATATGTATGCATGTAAGAGACCTCTGAACTCCAAACAGCTTAGTCAACAAAGCCAAATTTGTATGAGGAAATAGAAGACAGAGCTGCAGTCTGTTTAACTGAAGACCACCTCTCCAGTACAGAGCACAGGACTTCATGGCAACATGTTTGCTTGCAGATAAACCCAGAGTGACTATGCAAACACGGTCCCTTCTTTTACAGTACATAGTATTGGCAGACACTGCAGAACTGTCAGTCCTTCAGTTTTCACTTCAGTTAGCACAGAGATCCACACGAATGATAAAATATTCACCAGTGTATCTAGCCTTTTTCTTAAAGTGGGAGTATATAAATACCCCCTGAGTCAGAATAATTGCTTCAAATCTTATTTCTCCAATATTTTAAATGCAGTGTGTTCTCAGCGTAGAAACCCACAAAGAATATGTTGTCATGTTTGGTTTGGGTTGCAAAGGTTTTATTGCAAGGAGTCTCAGGTTAAAGTATCCTTTGGCATCATCCATACAGACCTGGGTGGTGGGAGTTAGCGATCCCTGAAGAGAGGAGCATATTAAGGCAAGAAACTCACCTAGTGAATAGTGACTACAGAGAAATAGCCCCATATCAAAGCCGAAAACACAGGGTCTTCTGAATTAACTTTGAAAGATTTCATACAGTTAAAGAAGACAAGTGTCCCTTGGAATTTGTTCTCGCCAACGATCACAAAGTTCTGCAAAAAACACTACACTGATGTACAGCAAAACAATCAATCTTCACATTTCCCTACGCCCAGCTGACTTGCCTGTAACCAAAGGCTAAATTACAATAAACAAAACAGATTATAGTCCAAATACAGAAGAATTGCTTCCCCTCAATGAAAGTCTCATGAAACCAAAATGTTTGTGAACAAAGTCTTTCATTGATAAAAGAGCTTTTCTAGATTTTGAGATCCAACAGGCATTCAAACATAAGAAACAAAATATTTAGACTATCAGAATATGGTCTTGGCTGTCCATTGTCTTGTGTTATTTTCCCATGAATTCATAATCTTTAAGACATCTGTTATCTCAAGCTGGTAAAGAAAAGAATTTCAAGGAGGAGGCAAGCAAATGAATCATTTATCATCTGCCCTCTCTCCTTCTGACTGCTCCTCTGCTAATTTCAAATGATACAGGAACAGTTTGTTTATAAAAGGCACCGCTAATACCTTCTACTTCTGAATACACATTAGCTGATTACTTTCTTCTCCTCATGCCACCTGTCCCTATTTTAAGGGCTGTATTTACCTCTTTGTTACCTTGCACATATTCAGATTTCTCATTATTTTAATCTTTGGTCTACATACATAGATCCTTTGTTTTAAATGGCTACTGTGCTATGAAAGTGAGAAATAAAAGACTGACAGCATGGTCACCCAAAGAAATTTTTCAAGACAGGCAACTGAAAACTAAACTGCTCCAGTGCTGTCCAGCATGGGAGCTAAGTAGTTTTAAAAGAAATACATATAAGCCTCCCAAAGCTTCTCTGTTTCAAGCTGCCAGTTAAAAGATGCAATATATTACTGGGACCAGCTGACCATATGACAGTTACCTGAGTCACCTATGCTAGAGACAATGCTCTAACAGGAGAGCACTGGCAAGACATACTTGAGCAATGCTTGACACTTCTTTGACCTCCCAGTCTTCTGGCATCAACTAACGGACTCTATAGCCAATGTTTACTTGTGTGTGCTTTTTCAGCTGTGCTCTCACCCCAAGCACAAAATACTCCCACCAGCCTTTCCTGACATTCTCTTATTCTGTCCACATTTGCCTTTTTCTTCCACATACTTTACTTCTACACTTTACAGAGCACTCCTCTTCAAAAAATCTTTGTAAATATAGAGTAGTAAGTGTTCATTTTAAGAAACTAGCCTAAGACATGGTGTGGCATCATTCTGCAATAACTTATGACTTGGGTCTTGAACATTCAAGACAACAAGCCTCTGTCTGTACAGCATCTTGTTATTTGGCCAGTACCCAGAAAAGCAGGAAAACAAGGATTTCACTGGACCAGGACTGGAACAGGATCACCAGTTGTTAATGTTTTATGTATTCATAAAATGTTGCCCCTGTTTTTAAAGTGCTAATGTTCTTATTTTTTTCACTGGGCAGGTGGTTAAACACTGCTGCAGGTTGCCCAGAGCGGTTGTGGAGTCTCCGTCTTTGGAGATACTCAAAACCCAACTGGACATGATCCTTGACAACTAGATTTAGCTGACCTTGCTTGAGCAGGGGGTTGACCTAGACCATCTCCAGAGGTGCCTTCCCACCTCAGCCACACTGTCACTCTACTTTAAGGCTACCCTTTAAACCCCCTATGTCCAATGATTCTATATTATTTCTCTGATATTAATTTCGCTCTCTGAGGCTCTCTCCTTCTGTGACAGCCTCTGCCAGTTGAAGATGCTAAGAGTAAAGTATATTATTGCAACTAGGTGAGAGTTGTCAGCAAACCTACAGAAACTTTCATATATTTGATGCTCTCCTTGTTTACAAAGCTCATGTTAGTACAACTCATCTTCCAGCTCACCAAGCTGAATCAAACTCCCTTAGGACCTTATCTGCAGTAAATGTCACTTGGGATCAGACAGTAAATACTAGAACTGCAGACTATAAGGACTGGCATTTCACTAGGAATCTGCAGACAGCCTCTCTTTAGCACTTTTCATTCCCCTTTCCTTGTTAACGGTTAAGACTTCCATTTAGGTAACTGAAATACAAGGGGAAATGAAGCCCTCATCATTATACGAAAAATACTCCAGATCAACTGTTTGTTTTCATTTTTAACCTCAAAGAGAAATCAGGAAGACAAGCCTCCATATTTTTGCTCCTCTTTGTATTTTGACAAAGGTGGCATAAGGTAAGTGAAAAAAAAATAATTGTTTTGTATGCTTAGAGATAACACAGAATCACAGAATTATTGAGGCTGGCATAGACCTCTGAGATCATCAAGTCCAGCCTATGACCTAACACCACCATATTGGCTAGACCATGGCACTAAGTGCCACATCTGGTCTTTCATTAAACACCTCCAGGGATGACAACTCCACCACTTCCTTGGGCAGTCCATTCCAATGTCTGGTGAGGAAGTACTTCCTAATATCCAACCTAAACCTCCCCTGGCACAACTTCAGGCCATTCCCTCTCATCCTGTCTCTAGTTGCCTGGGAGAAGAGCCCGATTCCCACCTGACTACAACCTCCCTTTGGGTAGCTGTAGAGAGTGATAAGGTCCCTCCCTGAGTCTCCTCTTCTTCAGGCTAAACAACCCCAGCTCCCTCAGCCTCTCCTCATACGACTTTCCCTCCAGTCCCTTCACCAGTCTCATCTCTCTCCTCTGGACCCTCTCCAGCATTTCAATATCTTTCTTGAAGTGAGGGGCCCAGAACTGCATCCAGTACTCGAGGTGAGGTCTCACCAGTGCCAAGTACAGGGGAAGAATTACATCCCTACTCCTGCTGGTCACACTATACCTGATACAAGCCAGGATGCCATTGGCCTTCCGTGCCACCTGGGCACACTGCATATGTGAAACTTTCATGTATATCTGCATACTATTAAATTATTTCATCTTTGTATGAGAAAAAGGGCATCCAAAATCCTCTAAAAGTTCTTTCATAAGCAGCAGAATTAATGAAATTCAGAGAAACATGGATTTGCACCCAGAGCCTTCTAATAACCTCAATCTCTACCTGCCACCATCACCCCTTGCCTCAGCTTCCTCTTGTATCCTATATCCACACAGCTAGGAAAGTGACAGTAGATGCTACAGAGCAACACAGGTACTGAGCAACTGGCCAGTACACCTATGTGACTTGGCCACTGGCTGCTGCCTTTCAAAATTGAGGGTTCCTTTCAGTTAGGAGCACTAATTTATGTCAGCCCTCTACTCAGCTTTCCATTTGAAAGAATTATTATGTTCCTATAAATGTATTAAAGATCTCTACTCTTCTGTCAACTCTCACAAGTATCTTCCAGAGGGTTCCAAAAAATCAAAGGGAAGAGGGCAAACCAGCAGATGCTCTCAAACAAGAATTGTTCCATCAGGAAATCAGAATAAAACTCCTGGTAGCAAAGGCATCCAGATTGTCACAGGGCAGCCCTCTCTTTGCTGTGTGATTCCAATGTGACTCATCCCTCATATGCAAACCAGATTTGAGCCTAGCTCCTCTACTAAACCAAGAAAGGAGGTTGGGGCATATGCCAGTCACTTTCTGCAGATGGCTTCTCTGGAGTGGCACCTGGAATAGCAACATGGAGGCTACATCCCCTGTCTGCCTCTTGCGTTAACCCCTTCATCAAGGGTAGACAGCTTGAAGGGGGAAGGAAACCTCTTTCTTCCTTTACGTAGGCCTGTAGGGTAAATAGCAACCTTCTCAAAACACAGGGATCTCAGCAGCAACAATTTAACAGTTTATATATATTTAATCCATAAAATGACATCATAGCCTTTACATTCGGAAATGAGTTTTATAGCAGGCTTCCTATAGCACGTGAAAAAGGAAATTTTCCTTAAGATACATGGCATCTACCTCTGTATGACAAATCTGTATTTTTCTCTCTAAGGACTCAGTTATTTTTCTTATTTCAAAAGCAGTTCTATCTACCACATCATATTTTGAGTTTGAAGAATCAGACAAGAAGAGTAAGGAAGAATATAAAATCCTCATAGTTTTCTGTATCATGTGCAAATCAGTTGCCTGCTTTTCCTAAATTTATTTAAAAAAGACCATATTCTTCAGTGTGGTAGCAGTTTCTCTATGTTAGGTCTGGTATTTATTCTTAAAAGCTTAGGTACAAATCTAATGTAATCTTTAAACATTACATAATGAGACGGCTACTAAAGAGCTTACAATGAGGGACTGCAAAGGACAGAAAGTGTTAATTGCATATTAAACATCTTTTGCTCCAAAAGACGCTGTAGCTTGCTTTATGTTTCTAAATAAACTTTAAATAACCACTTGAGTTGTGTGCCACTCCTGCATTAAGCAATGAATTTCACAATGTAAATGACAGGGAAGCCCCAGAAGCAAAAGCAGATAGTTCAAACCTACGCTCTGGATTTTAATCACTCTGCTGTCTTACAGATATGGTCAGTTTACACCTGTATCCTGAATTTTCTGGCACACAACTTCCTACAATCTGATTGCAGAACATCTGCTTTTCGGGTTTTGTGTCATCAAAATCCTGTGGTTCAATTTCTATAATTTTATTTTCCATATGTGGCATGACAACTTCCCAAAGAGAATCTGGTACTCTGAAGGGATTAACAAATTAAACATTCTATCTCCTAGTCAAGGGATCTATTGCCAACCATCTTTCTATTGATCTTCACGTACTTTGTATTTTCGGCTTTTTGCTAGTTTTCAGCAGGTTTTGAATTAGACACCGCAAGGTTTCTATACAGAAATAATCCAGTCTTACTACCTCATTCCAAATGCCAACTTCCCATCAGAAACCTCTGTTGCTTTGCTTGCTGCAAATCCTTCATCCAGTACCTAATCCAAATTTTCCATGATAAAAAAAAATGATAAAAATTTTCCATGATACATCAGTGATGCCTTCATGTCAGTTCTGATCTGTGCAGGGATGAAACTTCCTGCCAAATTAACTAATTCCTGGCACCCAGTTGCACAGCTCTCTTAACTCTATCCAAGGATGTAACTGCACCCAAGATCCCTTACCAAACATGCCATCAAAACTTTCCTTAATATTTACTTTTTTACCCCGTAGCAGCATTCACACAAACTACTTCTACGCCTGTGTCTTAACACTGGGCCACCTCCACAAACTTTCACCAGGACACAATCTAAGCTTCCTTAACGACATGTTAATCTCCAGGTTGAACTAAGCAATTTCTTCTAGTTTACTATCCCTCTCTTTTTTTGTTCTATTTTTCATAAACAAGCATTTTCCAGACTTCTGGTACCAGGTAAGGCAAGCAGGCTGGTTTCAATACTTTGCCATCTCGATGGCATTTGTATACCCATCACTACTTGTCTGCTCACCCTCTTCTTCTGAATCACATACTATTAGTAAACTATCGTGTCAGCTGTTATGCTGATGCATTTGTGCAATAACGTTACTTTTATTTGTGAAAATAAAAGTGCTCAGAATGCACTTTGTGCATTTGAAAGTAATGCATCAGGTTTATTATATTTCTGGCACTATTAGTTTCCATATTTTAGTGGGGTTTTCATACTATGCATAGGAGAATATCAATCTGCACAGAAATAAAAACATAAGCTGAGGACTACTCAAGCTTACATGGCAATTGAGGCACAAATTAGAAGAAACAGCTTAAAATAATGAAAATAAACCTGTCTGGGTTTCAAGTTTGTAATGTCTCGACATCTTTTTTTGTTTTTCTGGGATAGACACTATATTTTGCTAAAAATAGCTGTCAAGTTCCTCTTGTCTTTTCCATTACACTTGCTACACGAATGAGAAGTTACTTCCTCAAAGTTAAAAGCTGTGAATAAATATGCCTCTGTCTCAAGTCAGCTGTGTCTGCAACAAAATCCATCTCTAAAACGGTTTTGTGGTTACAAACTGAAGAGTGGGGAAGGGAGAAGGGTTCTGTACAAGAAGGACACTGTATACAACTGCAATACTGTCTTTTTGGAGCCACTGACAAAGTCATATACCTCCTCAACACAAGTGAAGAGCAACACTGACCATTCAAATTGACAAAACATCAAGCCTGTTTTCTTTAGCAGTCAATTTGATTGAATGACCATAAACCATGTTTGAAAAAGTTTGACAAACCATCACTGTCTCACAGCACTTTCAGAATGATTTTAATCTGCAACCAAATAAAAGGTAGCACTTCTGCTTCCTCTGCTCCTCCCAGTCCCTGCCACACTCCTTGCTGTCCTGTCAGATCCAGTGCTCATGCAGCAGTGCGAAGAGGCAGACAAGTGAATTCACCTGCTAATAAAAACAACCCCTGCATTTTTCTTACTAGTTTAATGTTAACCTCAGTCATTCTCCTTGTCTGGCCCACCAAGCAGCCAAACGTCTGTACCAGAACATGGGAAAAAGAAAGACAGGAAAATGGTTCTTTTTCTTTCGTGGCAGTGCTAGCTTAACATCTTTCTGAAACTACAGCCTCAGGCTAACCTTTCAACATTTATTACTTTTATTTTCCACTATTCTATTTGCTCAATAACTGCCAGACATTGAGTCAATCTTTTGGTCTTCCTAAGGTCACCAGAGCTTTTTTTTATTTAAATAATTTCCTGGACACTTCCTGACCTCTTATGAATTCCCAGAAGCAACCATGACTAGTGTAATTTAGGATACCACTGCTGAGTCAGTAGCCTAACAGAGAATTCCTAGGCCTAAAAAAAATAGTAAGTCTTATGATTGTAGTTGCAAAATGAAGTAATAATGGCTGACATTGCAACTTGCAGCTTTTGCAGAACTAGATACCAGATTATACTGATCAGGGACATCTGGAATCTGGTAGGAGTCTAGCCAAAATCTACACAAAGTATCCATGGTACTAAACGAAATAGGAAAATAGAAAAATACAGCACTTAAAGTTATTGAAAATGAGTATCTGGTGCTAATGACTAAAGCTGGAGTGAGGGTACTTTAATTGGTTATTCTACGACTGAAATATCCCCAATGAATGCATGACAGAGGATGACAGCCAACAGGAAAAGACATGACCTAGTGTAAAAAAAGAACTGCTTACATGGTGACTGGACAGCTAGGATGCTACTGTACTCTATCTGTTCACTAAACACAGCGTTACCCCTGTCACTCAGTGTAGTGCACTGCTCAAGAAATCTCAGCAATGAATACAGTGCCAGGCTGAGCACTGTAGGGGGAAAAAAAAATTATGAAATCTGGTCCCTAGAGAAAACAGTATCAGAAACAGATTCTGGAGCAGCCAAGTATTTCTGGGGGAAGTAGGTGTACTCTGGGCTGTAACAGGTGGCTTGGGATCCTTGCAGATGTCAGTGTTCTCCGGAATAGTCTGCAGAGTAGAGTGGCAGATTTATGAAGATGAAGCCACAACAGATGCTATAGTAACAGTTAAGACTACGAGGGGCTTCACTGAGGCAATGCAGATCAGGCAGAGGACCATGCTAGGGGAACTACACCTCTGCTAACTTCAAAACTCGTTCCCAAATAATTTAGGCATCTGCAGGGAGATACTTCTCACATAAGGACCTCTGCCCAGCCTCCGCTTCAGTTTCTAAATAAAGTCGATGGTGAAGTTAGGAAATAACAGCTCTTGCTGTGTGACAGATAATAATAATCTTTCATATCACAATCTTGAGCTTGGGGCCAAGAATCAGCAATCACCTACTTGTCAACACTTCCACGTTTCACTTGCTTGTCAAGCACAATCACTCAACCAATGAGTCTGGAGACCAAGCACCATCAACAACATGCTTTGAATTTTTAAAAAGGATGATATTACAAATTAAAAGCAAGCAAGAAAGAGGCACAAACATGTATTTATAATTGAAAAGGGAGTGCAGAAAGATATAGAATAGAAACAACTGCAAACTACCGGTGCATCTTAACTGTGAAACAACATTAGAAAGTAGTGAGATAACCATAAAAAAATACAGTAAACAGTGTAACACATCACAACACACCACCTAAGAACAGCACAACTTTCCATGCTGTGAGCACCTTGATCATGGTGGAGTAGACTGTAAAGAAGGAAATTTTGAAATAAGATAAAATATGCATGAAGTATTCAATGAATAAAATTCAGGAAACTATGTCAGTGGAAACAATAAATATACCTTTGCAAGCATAGTACCTTCTTACTCAGGTCGCTGCACCTACGTAATATCTGAAAACTGGAAGTCTCTGTAACTAATAATGTGATCCTACCCAGAATAATACAAGCTATGCATCAGCAGCACCATCGTATAGATACCTCTACATGTTTTTCAAATCTAGTTAGAGTAAGGCAAACTTTTCTAACTTCAGGGCTTTCAACTAGATGAATTGAAGTATTTCACACTGTGTGTGAAAAATAATTAAAATGAATGCAGTGACAAATTCATTCCAGGCATGTCGCTTTATCAGAAGCAAGTTTTTTAAGTCTATATCAATTCCTGGACATAAAATGTTTCATGGGATCTATCACAGATTATAAAACAGCACAAACAATGTGCCTTATGGGCAATACTTTCATGCAACTTTGTGTCACTTGCACTGAACAGCAAAGCTTTGAATAAAGTACTCTAGATTTTGCATGCGTGCACACAGGGAAGCGAGTCTAGGAAGAGAACAGGTAAAAAATATCTGTGCAAAGCACATTTAGAGCTAAATTTCCTTCCACAGACACACACTCCTAATCAAACCCCAGACTGGCAGCTGGTTGACAAAGGTCCCTCCCACAGCCTAATTCTAAGCAGAACTCTCTGCTCAGCTTTCTTATACCACCAAGGCAGTTACGATCCTTCCCCCCAGCAGCCACGGTTCATTTTTGCTGTATACGTTCTTGCCACTGTCTGCAGAAGTTTATGCCAACTCCAGTTTATAAATACTATTCTGTCAAAAGAGGAAGCTCTTGAATAATGGTTGTAGTTTCCTTCTGGTCCAAATACACAGAAGTCAAAGAGTTTCCTGTACTGAAATGATTCAACAGCAGCAGCACTCTATCCAAATGCAGAGAGCACAAGTACAGAGCTGTTTTTTAAAAGAAAGACAGTCATAGAAAAAAGTACAAAAGCATGTGTTTACATCGAAAAATCTTCTTTACAGAGGAGTGCTTACTGGATTAAAACAAATTATCAGACCAATCATTTATACAAATTATTCAGGTCTTCAACTCATGTCACGTGACACTGCAATTGGAAGGAGACCCAAGGGAGCTCCTGACAGACCCCTCTTCTCACCCACAACCCCAGGAACCATTCAAAAGTTTTTATGGTTGTCACAGGAGCCAGAAATCTCCAACTGTCTCAGTTTACTGATTAGTGCTGTAACTTACCATAGCACAGCTGGCTCTTATCACAACCTGCAGGTGATGGAGGAAAGACGTCAGCAGCCACAAGGCCCTGATCCCAGCCCAGCAGGGAAGGCTACCACCAGCTCCCTGACCCCATAAAAGCAACACAGCACCATCCCAGCAACCATCCAAGCAAGAAAAGGTAAAGCAGCACTGAACTAAGGATCTGTCTGTCAGTGTGAAAGCACACTACATGAGTGTATTTTATTTAGCAGTTACAAACTCATCAAGATTTAACTACAGGAATGACAGGACAAGCATTCTTGACCCAGTTTAAAATACAAAAGGAAAGCTTCAGAGCTGATGGAAAAGATACTAGCTTACACAGTAAAAGTATACTCTCTTGACCCCAGATTTTCATTCTAGATAGGGCTGTTTCATATTCCACAACAGTATCCCTGCATTTCTCCTTTGCTTTCATTATCTCTAGCACAAAATAGGAAATCCGACTCTCTCCAACCACAGCTGCCAGATATGAGGCATAGAGAGCCCAAGCTAAGCACGAGGAAATGTACAGTGATCCGAATGACTTGCTCCTAAGCTCAGTTTCAGGTAAGGCACCCCGCCCATCTTCTATCCCTACTTTCCTCACAGAAGGTTGTGACAGGACAGAGGAGAAAGGTTGTTCTGCTATTTTTCAAATGAAGTTAGCCATGCTGTTCTTGAAAATCCCACACCACTTACATGAAAGGCTAAAAGAGACAGACACAGACAACTCCAGGCAGAAGGTCAGGGATAGACCTCAAAGGCAGCTGGGCCTTGCTAGGTGCCAAGTGACTTATCCTACACAGCAGCAAAGAGGAGGGAACTGCTGGCAGCAGGGAGATACTTCTCTGAGGAACCTTGTGGAAAAAACGAACAGTCTCTTTTGTGATGGGGAAACTTCATTTTAAGAGAAGAGGAAGTTTCAAACTCATTGCTGCTACCCGGGTTTGACAACACATTTGCTCTTGACTAGTACCTATTGGACAAATATAATATACTGTGATAAAGCGAACTAGCAAATTATAGTACGAGAAGATATATCTGACTTCGTTCTGTACTTCAAACATGTAAAACCTGCAAAGCTTTAAGAAGGGAAAAAAAAAAATCCTTTAACTGATTAAATAAAAATTCATAAGTGTTCACAAAAGCAGAGATGCAACTCTGTTGACTGTTCCTTCTAGCATAGCATTTTTTAGATATTTGCATAAACTATTTGTTAAAATACTTTCTTCTTGTTCTTTCCACTGTCTCTGTAGCCCTATTCCACCACTTTACCTGTTCCCTCTCACAGTCTCCCTTAAAAATTCACTTATCTCTGTTTTCCTATTGATACAAATACACTTTTGGATCTACTTTAAAAAAAAAACCAAACAACAAACCTAACTCGTGTCCTCATGCCTCCATAACTATCTCCCTGTGTTTCATCTGTAAGCTGCTCAGAATCATGATCAGTGACTGCTCTCCCATGTCTCTTCAGACTCTACATGAAAAGCTCAGCTTCTGCCTCTTCTCTGTCCTGGGTGTCAGCATCCAATAGTGTCTGTTAAATTTTAAACCCAGCAGTGTCACAATTTTCTCCATACTGCCCTCCCAATCCAAATGCAGACACAGAATTAAATCTGTCATTAAAATAAATGTCCTCTGTCTGCAAGAAACCTGAAAACAGCCTGCTGGTAATCATCCAAACAATGTATCTTCCCTTGTATGCTGCTTTTTTTTATGTTACCTTGTTTCATATATATATATCCACATATATGTATATATACACACACACATAGGTGTATATACGGTTAGTTACTTGATGCAGTGGCTATATTTTGGTTCAGTGTTTTTTACAGCATGGACCATAAATGGGATTTCTAGAGCTAAACAGATAACATACAAGAAGATGGCGACCTAGGCAAACAGAAGATGCCCAGAGGATAGAATTAACTTCGAATTACAACTTGAAACAAGAGGGATGTCTACAACTGACTTCTACAGGCTGCTCCTGTGCAAAGTCTCATGATAACTCACTAGAATCCCATACTAATGGCTGGATCCAAACACGAAAAACTGCAGAATCTATATTAGAGCTTAGCATTTGTGCATTTTGCAGAGTACCCAGAAGGAGTAATTGAAAAGAAAGGGCAGGCATTTAAGATAAAAGAAGATGAGGCACTGCACAGTAACCAACAGGAAAAGAAATTATTTCACTGGAACAAGCTATTGGGATCCCGATAGATAATGAAACCTTAACTCAAAAACAGGGCAGCAAATGACTATAACATATAGGAAAAAAGTTTAGATTTTACATATATTGTCATTTTTTTAATAGGACTTGTAAACAAGATCTGCATGAAAAGTATGAGTGAGCACCCATTCCTCTGTTGCCAGGACAGCATTGAGATGTTTCTTCCAAGCCAAAAAAAAAAAAAAAATTAATAAAAAAAAAGTCAATGGTCAACAGACTAATCTCAAATTTAGGACAATGGTAACACCTATCTCTGTATTCCTGTTCTACAGAAAAACTCTACTTCAGGTAGATTTCACAGTATAGTTACAACTACAAGAGAAATCCCAGAAGAACTAAACTCATTTTATGGCATCAGACAGATAATGCAACAATTTTAAATTGCTCTGTGTTATAATTTCCTTTACTACATAAATGCATTTATACAAAATGATATTGAATTTAAAAGCATGGGCTCATGATGCAAGGAAAAAGATTCACACATTAGACAACCACCCCTCATCTAAACACACCTTATGCATCAGTTCCAAAATTAGCCATATTCCATGCATTAAGTGCCTCCTCACTTTCACTGTTTTATTATTTTTCATCAGAAGAAAAAAATCATAAAACAAAAATACCAGAGAGAATCATCATTCTTCCATGCATCCTCTAAAGGTTGCATATATAAAATAATATACTGTTTTGAATAACCAAAAGGGAACTTTACCAAGCAGAGATCTTTCCTCTAGCATGAGCTAGAGTCCTTCTTGCCTGCCTCCAGAAAATAAAAAAATTGTTCAACTACTATGGATCACACAAACCACGCAGACACATCAAGTTTCTTTCTGGCTGCCACCCACATGTCCAGCACAGACTGGTGTCTTTTCCTGCCTCTATGAAGGGAACACAGTGCCTCTCAGTGCACTGCAGCTTACCCCAGAGTAAAAATTATCCAATTACTTCTTTGCAAGAAACAGTACTTTTAAAGGAAGTGTGCATTATCTGAGACACTCCTTATGCATATGCAGTTATGGTATTTTAAACTCGAAGAATAAATATTTTGCTGAATTCAAGCTTCGTTTGCCATTAATTTTTTACGTCTCATTTGGGTTTGTGTCATATGTTGTATGCATATTTTAACCTTAATAAACTGAGAAGTATGTTCATGTGCATATTTCTGTAAACCATATACTGATTATACACCAATTAACTGAACTTAAAAAGGATTTTGTTTTTTTTCATGCTAGCTATAATTTCTCTGAAGTTGGAAGCATTTGCAAGGGAACACCAAAGCCCGTCTGTGGAGAAGGCCTAAATGTATAAACAGCAGAAAGATAATCCAACCAAAAGACAGATCAATGCCTTGAAACTTCCTGTGTTTGAAAAGAAAACCAAAGCTGAGCATACTGAGGATGAGACACCTCATCAAACACAACTGGCCCACGACAAAGGCAGTTGTTTGCACTAGGTTTAGTAATAAAAGATTTTATGAAGGAAAATTTGACGTGTGCCCTTCTCTCGAAAAATATGAGCAGAATCATAGCGTTCATACATTACTTAATATAACACTCAGAGCCAATAGTCTCACATGGTGAATTGCCGTCAGCTTGTCTTTGTATAAATGGGGTGTCGTCTCCTGGCATCCAAATAATCATAGAACTATTGAACCAAATGACAAAGTATTTTTCTTGTAAAATACTTTTCCCATTTCTCTAATTTAGAGAAATAAACTTAAATCTCAGTTATGCATACAACGGACTTGTCATTTATTCATAAGATAAGCCTACTGTGTCATCAAACTTACTTTCACAAAACCCTTTAGGATAGGATACAAATTCTTTTTATTATTTAAATGTAGGATGGAAGGTAAAATAAATCATTCTCAAGAGAAGTAGAAAAAAATATTTCCTTGCTTTCAGTGTTTGGCTCTGATTAAGAAAATTTAACATGCGATGAACTGTTCCAGATTTGCTGGCTTGAATAACCTCAGTGCAGACTGCATTTACAGTTTATGTAAAACAAATACATCTGGCAAGGCAACTTATCTTTTCCTCAAATATGTTTACTTGTATAACAATTGTTGTTGGTTTACTTACAAAATACAGCCTATCAACTCCAGTTCTGCAATTTGGCCTATGTGACCAGTCTTCCTATTCCCAGATACACAAAATAACCCAGTGAATAGGATACTTAAAAATGGGGTACTCAAAAAAATCACAACAAAACTATCCTAAAATACCCCATAACCATTTAACAACTAAACTCACTGCATGTAAGTTTCCATTATGTCCCTTTATACCTGGATAAGATTATACTGAATTCATGACAATCTGAAACAGTTGCACAACTTTAGGTCTGGTTTTAGATTTTGAAATTTAATTCAGAAAAGATGGAATTTTACCATGTTTGAAAAGCATTTAAAGAAAAAGAAAACAAAAATATCTTTCAGTATTTTCCTGTTCCAAGACCTGACTGTAATTTTCTTATGTTATTAAATAATCGTAACAATAGCAAGAATTTGGTTTTTTTCAAACAATCTGCAAATGTGCTCAAGGAACAAAAGGCTTTCCCAACCTGCTAGTACCAGGGTGCAACAAAGCCAGTTCTAAACGGAAAGAAAGATTTTATTTTTTTTATTATTATTTTTTTTTAAGTTAGCTTTACAGACATTTTAGAACAACAGTTCTATATGTCAACCAGAAATTCTGGAGCAGTGAAAAGATACATTAAAAGATCCATACCCAGCAAGGAAAGGATTTTCTTGGCATACAAACTAGGACAAAGCAAAAGAATGACCTCTCCCCGGTTTTGGTAAAGGATATGCAAGCCAACCACAGCTGATATTCATACATCTTCAAACAGGTTGTTCAGGCCTTTTACCCTAGACAAGGGTTGATAATGCAGCATCTGAAGCACTCATCAAAACTAGTCTAGAGCTGCTGCACCCCTGGGAACTGTCAGGGGAAGCACAAGGACTTTGTTTCCCTAATCCCATCTGTACACTTGAGCAAATGGTCTATTTTTGAGCCTTTCAGAGATGAAGCATGAACTCACAGGAATGCCCTATGAAAACGCTCAGTTTCCTAGATTGTTATTGCTATCACTACCATGCTATAACAGATCTCAATATCTTTATGAGGCAGGTATAAATCCAGATTTTGCCAACAGGCAGCCTGAGGCAGACACACCTGAAACACCTGGAAGTTAGTAATAAATTAGGATATGCCACTGCAATAAATCAGAAAAAACGCCTCCACTTGTATGAAAAATCAATACATTTTAAGATATCTGACCTTGGAAATTACAGTGTGGTAACTTGGCCATCAGAGTTTAAGTCATTTAGCAAAAGTTACATAGCAATTCTGCAGCAGATATAGAAAATAAATCCATTGTTTCTTAGGGGTAGTCCTAACTTCAAGATCATACTTACAACCCTGTAAAGAGATGAAATACCCACAAATATTAACTCTTACAAATACAGCACGGCCAAGTGTAAGACTTTCCTAAATTAGGTCCACCACAGCAATCATTTCTACTGTTTGTTTCCATCAGGTCACCAGTAATTGTGGTGAGCAAGAAACATTAAAGGATGAGGAACAACCCGGTTTTACTGCCCCCAGCGAAAAGTGGACAAAAGATCCATTTTCTGGTCTTTCTAACAAAAACCTGAATGTTTCACAGATGATGACCTACAACTAACAATACCACAATCAGTTCTCACCCTCACTACATAATGGAAGTTACTAACCCAGGTAGGCTACTCCTAGTGGTATTACACCAACTTTAAATTGTTCCTAGATTACATCTGTAATCCAAAGCACCAATATTCATTACTTAATTGATGAAATGAGCCTTTCTGAGAGGCATTCCAATTTACACTGATTTTATTGTAAGAATCCTTAACTTCAATACAGTGCTTTGAAAGAATGAGCATGAACAAATAAGTCACAAAGTAAGTTGGATCTTAAGTATCTTTTTTGTTCAGAAATCAAATTTATTCCTTTTCGCTACTTAAATGTTTCTTACAAATAATTTATCTATTTTCCTTGAATATCACTGTTGGACACTTGCCAATATTCCTCAAGGAAAAACTCTCTACAAGCCAGACGCTGAAGAGGCCAAGATTCCTCTGCGCAAAATGTAAATGCCTGCTAAAGTACTGCCACTTATATCAGGTCAACGAAGCCAAGTAGTAAAAATATATAACGTAACACCACAGCAGTTGAAAAGCACTTATCATCATCTTGGTAACAGAAACAATGCACCACCACAGAATGCTTCACTCTCACACCACTAGATCTACTCTAACATTCCAAGCAGCAAGATTACATTGCCCAAGCAAATAAATAAATACTACTGCCTACTAATTTCACTGCTGAATGGTGGCTAAAGACCTTTAGATGCAACAGTCTCCTTCTCCCTTCTTAACAAGGAAGAAGGTGGGGGGGGAAGTACCCTCTCTCAGGTCAGGTCAGGTCACATTCTGTGATCAGTAACCAGGCTGAGGTGGGGTTGAATAAAAATCACAACACAAGACTACTGAAGAAAATAACCCCTGTGGCACTTAGGCCTGACTCTTCAGCAAAATATCGCAACACTTTCCAAAAGTAGATTGTCCACCTAGATGTTAGAAGACTCTTTATTACTGAGCACAACAGTAAGTACTTGCTTAGGGGTTCTCACTTAAACAAGCCTACTTTGGTACCAGGCTCAAAACGACCACAGAAGAAAAGAGGGAAGCTCTCTTGGCCTGTTATGCTCGATGTGTCCTTAGCTGTACAGCAGCACGCAGAGCATGCTGCAGCTGCTTGCTCTGCAGCAATGGAAACAGCTGTGAAGAAGCAGTCAACAAGAAAAATTTACTAACACCGTCACTACGGAGAGGTAGCCATGAGAAGTGCAATCCCCACCAACAAAATCGAATGCACTAACATCCTAATATGAAATCTGCCACTTCCAAACATAATCCCTTCCTCAAGCTACAGATCTTCACGCCAGTCATTGCTTCTCTCATTTCAATCAGCAAAAAGTTTTGTATTCTCCAGCTACAGACAGAGAAAGAGAACTTCTTTCTCTCCTGTATCCTTTAAAGCTTCTGAGCCAGAGGGAAAAAAGAGGAGGAGAAAGCCTGTGCTCTAAGTATCATATTTGGAGTGTTATCCCCTTGTGACTGAACTGAATTTCTGCATCTGCCACAGCTATTAGCCTTCTCCAAATAGTAGCTGTAGCAATATGGAACAGGCTTGGTCCCTAGATAATTTCCCAACTACTCATATGGTTCTGTATAGCAGCCATGAAAAAGAATAATTCTTGGTAATTTAATTCTGCTGTTCCTTGAAAAACTTATGACTCAAAGCAGAAATGTTGGACGTGTCTCCAGACTCAAGACGACATTGCAAACTCAAAAGACAAAGCTTTCTGAGATTCATTTCCCATTTTTTCTTTCAGAGGACATCAAACCTCACAAAAGAGGTGGAGATTACCTCCCCTTGCATTTTCAAGGAAGTCATACATTTTGCAGAAATTATTACGTCTTCCTCATTTGCAGTTGCAAACCTTAGCTTTAAAACCTCTCATCAAACTACAGCTCAAATACAATATTTGCTAATAATACAAACAAAGAAATTTCCATATGCACAGTCCTAACAGCATAGAAGACATGCCAAAATGGAAATTACACTACAGCAATGACTAATGACAGCAGATTATTCTGTACAAGACAGCAAGCAAGAAACAATCCAGTGAATTTGCCAGGAAAAAATACAGCCCCATCTCTTGCACATAGCCAATTGTCTTTCCACAAAGAAAGGGGAGCATAAACATAATTTAATGAAAAATCCAGCTTTTATATTACCAATTTTTGCTGTTTGTGGGGCTTTTGGGGGGTTTGTTTCATTTTGGTTTTTTTCTGATATTTATGACAGCAGGACTGTGAGGAAGGAAAAGAGACAGAAGATCTAGAGGCTTTCATTTTAGTAACTCAAAATCATACATAGGAATCTGCATTGGGAATCAAGCCAGAGTCTGAAACCGAAGAACAATGATAGACACTTCTCAGGAAACTAATGTGTTAAGCTTTATGTTTTCCAATCTTTTTTTTTCCCTTTTTTTTTTTTTTTTAAGTTCTCTGTCAGTAACCAGTCTCTGTCCCAGATAGAACATAAATACATGAATGTGGACTGACATCACTGTGCAAAAACCTCCATATATGCAAGCTGTCAGTTCCTTACTTAAATAAGCTTTAGTAATCTCCTCATGTAGCTTTCCTTAATTAAATATATCTAGGAAGGATTTATTCAAGCAGAAAGGGATGTCTGTGCAAAATAATGTGAAAATATTAAACATAATACATGCATCCATACGCCAGACTAAGAGGACAATGAGATTTCATAATTTTTTTTATTATTCCTGCTATGCCTTTAGTTATACAGATTCCATCTTTATTTCTAGAAACAAGAAGGTTTACATTTTATTATTTTAAAGGTCTGAATTTAATCTGCATCTAAGTTTCCATATACTATACCTTTTTTGTTGGTTCTAATAATTGTCTCAGACAACAGTAGAGGGCTTCCATTGGAAACTTCATTTATAGGCTTCTCTGGTGGTTTGTTGGCAGTACTTTCTTTCTTCATGTCCTTCTTTATTTCCTGCAAAAGAAAAAGTAGGTGGAGAGAGGGAAGAAAAAGAAGCAGCAGTTAAAAAAAGGTATTACAGAATATTCTAAACTTCCAAGCTCCCAAGATTTCTTAAAGCTTCTATGCACACACTCCTACCTATTCTAATGCTACCTCAAAGACTCTTTATAAGTTGAAATACCACAAAATAAATGTCATTTTCAGTAACTCTTCCTTTTTTTCTTTTTCTTTTTTATACTACTTTTTCTTTTTAAAAGAGGTTAATTCCTTATTTATGTGTGAAAATTGTAAGACAGCTTTGCAAATCTCTTAGTAAAGACCACCAAAGCTGAAAGGTGGGGCAAGGGAAAAAACCCCCACAACTTCTCCACTTATCCATCAATCAGCTGTACGTTTGACGCACAGGGCAGAACTGGGCACAGTGCTCCTGATGTAAAGACAGCTAAGTCTGCTTCCCCTCTGTTGAGAAGCCCACAGAAACAACCACCACAGCAGGAAGAAAATTATTAGCTAGGGAAATATGACAAATGTTACCATAATTGGCAGAAACATATAGAGAGCCTGCTGTCAGAGCTGTTGCTAACACTAACACATTTTGCAGCTCACTACCTTTTAAGGTGATCAACTTCTTTGGTAGCACACAGAGAAATTATATATGGTGGAGTTTCACGAAAGCAAACCCACAGAAAAGAGCTTCCCAAGGCTCCACAGTTGGTGCTTGAGAAGATGCATAATACCTCTTTATCAACTTCTTAAGCAGACTTTAAAAGGCCTAAGTACTTCACTGTGTATACCTACTTTGCCAAAGCATCCAAAATACCAGTCTTTCATATATCTTATCTTGAAACAACACTGAGGTAGACAGTGTAGAGTAGACCTTCGCTTTATAGACAGGTACTGACGCGCTAAGGAAGCTAAAACATTTGCTTATAACCAGATACCAAAAAATAAAGAAAAAATAAGCTAAGTTTTGGCTCCAAGCTTTGTCCTAGGTCAGGATAGTAGAGCCACTTGGGCTGGAAGAGACCTCAGGAGCTCGCTGTGCCAATCTCTAGCTCAAAGCAGGGCAATCTCTGGGGTCAAACCAGGCTGTTCAAGGCTGTTTGCCCAGTTGGGTCTTGAAAACCTTCAATGGCAGAGACTGGACAAGTTCACGAGCAACCTGTCCTACTGCCTGACTGCTTTTATAGTGACAAAAATTTTCCTTGTACCCAGCCTGAAACTATCTTTTGAAGTCCCATTTCCTCTCTCCCATCTTCCCCACCAAGCATCACTGAGAAGTGCCAAGCTCTGTCTTTTGGATAATCTCCTTGTAAGTATTGGAAGGTCCCTCCAAAGTCATTTGTTCTCCAGGCTGAAAAGGTTCATTTTCCTCAGCATCTCCATACATGGCTTGTGTATGTTCCCACAGCCATAAAACTTGCTCCGGTTTATCAGTATCTTTTACATAAAATCCATATCTCAGCCACAAAATGGGATGCCGTATTCTGGATGCAGACTAATGAGTGCCAGATAAAAGGGTGAATTAACACTTCCCTCAAACTGCAGGCTATTAATGCAGCCCAGGCTGCTGTTCACTGTGTTTGATGCCACGGTACAAAAGTGGGTCATCTCTAGCTTGCTGCCCACTAGGACCTACAGGTCCTTTTCAGCAGAGTTGCTCCCAAACCCATCAGGCCCCAGCCTGTATGTCTGAGAGCAGTTCCTCATTCCCAGGGACAGAACTGGTACTTGTCCTTGCTGGATTTCATAAAGTTCTTTTCTGGGACTCTCTGAACAGCAGCCTGTCTTCAAGCAACTGCTCCCCTAGTTTGGTGTAATTTTTAAATCGCATCAGATTTACAAATTATTCTCCTTGTAAAAAACCTCTACCTCTCCTCCTCCCTTTCAAATCCTGTACATTCACTGTCGTCTTCTATATCCCAGGGCAGCAGCAACTTCCACCATCCCACAGCACTGTACCATACACAGGAAATACTGTAGGTCTTAATTAGGTTTCTAGCATATCAAACACAAGCACTAAACCATAGAAACCAAATTTCTACTCAAAGTTTCTCCCGCTGTTATGTGAGAATAGCATTAAACAGTAAGAATTTCCAAGTCACTCTATGTAAGATGTATTTTAAAGTTGAACTTCATAGCTGTTTGGTTTTTTTTAGCCTTGTATTTCAATGCTGAACAATTAGCTACACAATATTAATACAGACTTCTGTACCTGCACCAAGTATTTACTGTGTATCAGTATTCCATTAACAGAGACAAAAGTTTATAAACTGCTGCCTGAGGGTACAATGAATCTTTTATCTAATGCCATTACACAGGTAAAATAGTATCTAAATTCCAACTCATCACAGTAAGCATCATAACTGAAATAACAAATAGTATCTAAATTCCAACTCATCACAGTAAGCATCATAACAGAAATAACAAATGTAATGAATATGTGTATGAAAGGTGACTGTGTCTGTGTGATAGATACTGCTGTTGTTAGAAGAAGAAATATTGCAGACAGTTCTTGTATAAACGTGAACCACAGGATAATTTAAGAACACTGCACACATTTAGAAGAAAATATCATAACACTTTCTAAAAAAAATGGACTAAACTAATATATACACTATTCCACAAGCTTTTTTTTTTTCCACAGCCTTAAAAAGTAAAATATATAATAAATGGTCCACCCAAAGCCTGTTGTATGGAAGCTTTAAATTTATTTTGCAGTTTGGCGACAAACTCTTAGTGTATTAAAAAAAAGTTTCAACAGAATTTAAGTCAACAGAGCACTCTCATGTGAAAAGGACCACAAGACAACAGTCTACAGAAGACCCCATCTTGCCAGAACTTGTTTCCTGTGTGTCATTAGGGTGTTATTTTCCATTCTTTATGTCAAAACGCAATTAAATCCGCAAGTCAAAAATTTTTAAACAGTATGATGGTTTTTATTTTTAAAAGCCTATTTGCAACTTCAAAACTGTCAGAGGAAATTGTCAGCTACAACAGAAAGCAGTGCTGCACCCTCAAGTCTCCAGATGAATGACTCTGGTGCCTTTGCTGCTGCTGACAGCTTTTTGAGGAAGCCTTGTTTAGCTCCTGAAAAAAACCCCAACAGGAACACAACAAGCCAACTCCCAAACACTGGCATTTGTTTGTAGAGTGAGAAGCCTTACACTTCCTGTCTCACCCGCTCTTCATGGAAAAAAAGACAGACACGCATGCCAAGTGTCCTCTAAGTCGGAATTCATATAGAAGGTACAGCATGTTGCAGCCACCAAAGTCATCTAAGGATTCCTCTTTTTTTTTGCCTTTCTAGTACTAGTTTGGGCTACTTTTCATCATTGTTTCCTTTGTTGCTCAAGAGAAGGGTCATAATTTTTCATAGCTACTGCCCACAGTAACATGTCAACACCAGTAGCATAAAATGAGAGATCCAGGACAGAACTGAAAGGAAAAATGAAGAATTCTCTAAATAGTGCAACAGAAATCAAGGAAAGGCCAATCCAGCCCTACCTGGCTAAAATCTTGTCAGAAAAATACTCATACTTAGCACTACCCTATGGGAAGCCCGTATGTAAGTGGCTTAGCACTTAAAACAGGCTGGTCAATGAGTAGATTGAAAGTAGCCTTGTGGAGAAGGACTTGGGTGTACCCATAGATGAAAAACTGGATATGAACCAGCAATGAGCACTCACAGCCCAGAAGGCCAGCTGTATCCTGGGCTGCATCCAAAGAAGCATGGCCAACAGGTCAAGGGAGGTGATTCTGCCTCTCCACTCCTCTCTGGTGAGACTCTACCCGGAGTTGTGTGTTCAGTTCTGGAGTCTTCAGCACAAGAAAGACAGCTCCACATGGTGGAGCATGTTCAGAGGAGGGCCACAAAAATTACCAGAGGGCTGCAACACCTCTCTTATGAAGAAAGGCCGAGAGAGTTGGGATTGTTCAGCCTGGAGAAGAGAGGGCTCTGGAGAGACCTTGTTGTGGCCTTTCAATACTTAAAGGGGGCCTTAAAGAAAGATGGAGACAATCTTTTTAGGAGGTACTGTTGCAATAGGACAAGGGCTAAAGGTTTTAAACTAAAAGAGGGCAAATTTAGACTATATATAAGGAAGAATTTTTTTATGCTGAGAGGGGAGAGACACTGAAATAGAGAGGTGGTAGATCCCTGGCAATATTCATGATCAGGTTGGACAGGGCTCTGAAAAACCTGATTTAGTTAAGGATATTCCATCTCACTGCAGGGAATTTGGAATAGATGACCTTCAAAGGTCCTTTCCAACCCAAAACATTCCATGGTTCTATGATTCTGCAGTAGAGAAGCTATGCCAGCTTTAAGTCACTTCTGCACCTTTCAATTCCTGGTCTTAGTCTACAGCACAAGACTTAAAAACATACAAAGAAAACCAAACGAAAGCCCCACATCCTAAGTAGCCTCACTGCTGCAGCCTGCAACAAACATTAGTGCCAATACTGCATCCTCTGTTCTCTCGTTTCTGCCTCAGTGCTGTTTTCTCTTTTACGCTGCTCATCCTTGAAGACTGCAGGATTTTAGAATTTTTCTTCAGCTGTGGCCTAAAAACAGAGCAAGGACACTGGCCCTGCCCATGACTTTCTGTTTCATTGCTAACACACTTCCTGGTAGCCCTCTCCCATGAAGTGCCTGGACTTCAGAATACAGGTTGTTCCCAATATGCAACATGGACAAAGCAAGCCTGCAGAGAAAGTGCAGGACATGTGAGGCGAGCCATGCCTCTTATCCTCTGGAAAACGGAAGAGAACTTAGTGTTGTCAAATTCAGAAACATTGACATAGCCCTTCAGATCTACCCCGCTCTTACGTGCTGGAAAAAAAATAGGTTATTACTCTAAAAAACGATAATGCCTTACTAAAAGCTGCACTTCTGATTGAAAAATCGAGTGAAAAACAATACAAACAACTCTGGCCACATAGGTATACCATGCCAGCTCACCTTGTTTCACTGTAAAAATACACTGAACATAACTACCTTGCATATTTGGTAAATGATGCAGCTATAATGGCCCTGAAAGCTTGGTGCTCCATCAGTAATGATTATCAAAAACTCTTTACATACCCCACTCATTCCAGATTTGCATGGAGCAGAAACCTACCACATGAAGAAAGGGTAGGCAAATAAGCTTCCAAACCCATGTGTACCAAAGGTGGCTTTTGGGAACTTTCCCCCAGACAAAATCTGCTTCTGGTTTTGAGTTGAAGTTTTTTTCTTTTGAAGAAGAAATTCCATGTACACAAAGAAGTAGAAAGGAAACATTCACTTAGGACAGGATGTCTTCGATCTGCCACTAGTAGTCAAATAACAGTTAAATTTAAATGCTAAAGGAGGACGAACAGAAACTAATAATCCAGTTGTGGGCTCAGGTACTGCTGCTTCTTGAAGAAGGACTCTGTATGAAAACAGAGAAGAAATAAGAAAGATAGGAGACTTTCTGGAGTTACAATGCACTAAAATACTGGAGGGGGGGGGCAGGGGGGAAAATCAACCTAGAATTAGCTGTCTGCCCAGCAAAGACTTCAGCATACCTCCTGACCAGGATTCTTGCACTGGTATATGGAAGTATTTTGACTACAGGAAATATATTCACACCCTGATCAGATACGACCACCACTCAACTGCGTATCAATCTGCCCTTGAGTAGGACAAGGTGGGGGCAGATAAGTATTGTACTCCGAGTCTCCTTAAAAGGACAGTGTGAGCACCTTTGCTAGGAATCCCTATGGTGACACTAGTCGGACCAGACTGAACGACCTAGAGAGGCCGTTCCAGAACCAAGTTCATACGATAAATGACCATGGAGAGCCCCCCCGAGAGCTTCAGGAGAAAAGGCTCAAAGGGATCCCCTGAGTGTAGTGCTTGGCTCTTCATCTCACCACAAGCATTTTACCCACTCCTCTGAGATGTTGCTGCAGAATGAGCAGTTGTCACTACCTGCAAAGAGGTAGGCTTTCATAGTGCCAACAGCTTCAAAAATATCTCTGGACCTTATCTTTGGTACTATTTGATAATTTGATTTGGCAACAGTGCCTGGTATGAATTTCATGGGTCAAAATGCTGCATGTTTTGTTAGCCCACACAAAGACAATTGCAGATTATTAGCAGATCATTTTCAAGGGACTACGCTTCAGGAACCCAGCCCCTCAGTAAATGACCTCACATTTCAACCACTAAATCTAGACCAGGCCTTCTTAATACCACAAATTATAAGACAGCTTCTATCTCTTTTATATGTGAGTTTCAGAGTGATTCTAATATGATAAACGGTTCTTACTGGGAAGAAGTAAGAATCTCTCAGTCTGAGAAATTTTGAAAAAAGTCACTCTGAGCCTTAAAAATAAACTTTGAGTCTTATATGATGAAATACTACAACTTGAAAGATATTACAGGAATTTTAGAGTACTCTGAAGGCCCTTATACTTTGTATGACCTTTTAATATCTAAAAAAATATTATTTTTTTTGTAACTAGGCTTCAACCATACTGCATAGATGCGAACAGCCAAATCACCATGAAAAGATTATTTTCTTCTAGCAAATCTGAATACAGCTTCTCCAAAGAGACAGAAAATCCCAAACAACACGTGAGTTGGTTTTATTCAGGTCTTCTGTAATTGAAACCTACATCAGTATGAACCACAGAAGATTTGTAAGACATTTTCCGTAAGCTTTTGAGCTTTACAACATGACGAAATATAAACTAACAACAAATTATATAGTGTAACAGAGTTTCTGTAAAAAAACAACTTATTCAAGTGTACCTGTATTCTATTATATGGCTATTTCAACGTATAAAATCTAAAAATTAAGCATCTTCCATCTTTTTAAAGTCAAAACCTGTTACTCTGACATGACACATGCCTTGTCAGGCTGGAGAGAGACAAAAAGAGTGGTTAACGGTTTTCAAAGAGAAAAGTCCTTGGCTCAACTGCCTTTTTTCTACTGTTTTTTTGCAATTGTTTTGTTTTCAGAATTTCGTCATCCACTGCCTTTCAAGGAAAAAGACTATTCTATTTATGTGTCTACATGCCAAAGTTTCTGCTCATCTATCACAAAAGCTTCCTTTAATTTATAGCAAATGCTTGAATTAGGTCAGCCACAAAAGTTAGTATCTGTTATCTGCTCTGAAGGAGTGTCATTCTCACTACACCAAGGTTTCAAGACATTTTTATTCTAGCAGTTCTCACCTTTACAGGAAACTCAGTTCAAAACATCTGAGGAAATTGCTGCAGCCCTTTCCATAACTGTAAATGCAATTAAATGCTATTCTGTGCTGCTGCAGGTATTAAAAGCTCCAGCCAATGCTTCATTCCTTGTAGCTGTTGGGAGTCATGAAAAATTATGAGAAAAGTCTCTATCAGACTACAAGGTGATTCATCTACGGCTTCCACATGCAAAGGAAAAAACAGTTCTTGTATACTGAAAGCAAGAGGTTTAATCAAAATCAAAGCTTTTCAAAGAGTTAAAAGCTGATAACAATGAGGCTTTTGCAATTCAAAAATCTGCAGCCTGTATATTGTTTGAAGCCAAACAACCAGAGAAGGAAGAACCCAGAATCACATATAGCCAGGGGGAAAACACACAACACATCTGAATTATCAAAAGATGACAATGGAAATGTCAGGAGCACTTTGACCTCTCTGAGATATAGAATGTTCTTCTTTTAATCTCTTTTCTCAAAAACCATACTTTACATTTCAAGAGACATCTGTCATTATGATTTCCTGCAGTGTCTCCAACTTCAAAAAACTGTATGAATTCGATTATCCATTTATACTAAAACCTCAAAATACAACTCTGCTACAGAGTACATCAGTATAGTATCTAGTCCTCCTGTGACATTTTCACTAAAACTAGTTAGGAGTTATTCAATAATTGTAAATGTGCTTAGACATAAATGCAACTCTAATACAAGATTCTTGTAGTTCTACTATGAAATAAACAAGGTATCCAACAGTGAGGTTGGAACAAACCTTCCCAGTAACTGAACTAGCATCAACACAAAACTTATTTTCAACTGAAAACATGGTGACAGCACTAAAATCCAGTATGCCTTCATTAAACTAGCCTTAAACTCCATAAAAAGCAAAATGACATCTTCTCAGAGACAACAGAAAAAAACACCTAGCATTTATTTTCCATGCTTCTGCACCCTTGTGATTCACTAGTCTTTAGTTTCTCTCTTCTAGGACAACACCAGTTCCAAGACGCAGAGGCAGAACACTAGACCTTTGAGCACCACGATCAAGACTGAGATCTCTCCATTAGCTACTCATGACAGGAGACACTTATCAGTGGCCCTGTCAGCAAGTAAAGTGGGAAGGACAGCTTGGAGAGAGCATCCTTCTGCAGCAGTGACCCCCAGCTTCTAGCAGCTGCAGAGATCCCACACTGCTATTGCACACATCATCTGAGCTTGTGACAAAAGTTACACTCTTTTTTCACTACAGTCGTATTCCACAGCCTCTCTCCTCTTTCACTATCAGCTTATTCCAACTTTATAGGAAATATGTTCCCAACTGCTTGTCAGGCATGTGATATAACTTTTATATACCAGAAAAAAAAAAAAAAAAAAAAAAAAGAGTTACAGTTCATGAGCCTCCTGATTTGTGCTAGCACTGCCTAGTTCTGGCGTTACTTCTGAACTACAGCTCCCTAAGCCTCTCTCAAAGAGTTCTTTGGTTTGCTGTATCTAGCCTTCAAAATCAAGCCTATTTCTGTGGCTCACATGACTTCTATCAGATTTACAGCTTGACAGAGAAAAGCAGTATTTGTTCACCAAGTTTTACATGCTCAACAGCGTATCCACCTCAGCAGTAACGGCAGCAGTATGCGAAACAAAGCATATTGAGGATGAAAGCTCTCATGTGCCTTACTCTCCCTTTTTCTCTTGTTATGTTACAGTAAAAGAGATGCAATCTTCCGTTTTGCACTCTCTCTCTGCAAATAAACTCTCGAACACCATCCACACACAGAAGTGCTGCTTGCATGGCTGCTCAGGTATGGCCGCAGTGCCGCCCTTGCCTCTCACATCGAAGGCCTTGTGAACACTGCAAAGCTTCCTGTCAGGATGCTGCTCAGCTATTATCAGTACATATCTAGACTCTAAATCATAAATTCATTACATAATCGTACGCAGAGGCTTCAACAGTCCATCTGTCATGTGCATTGTTCTTGCAGTGTTTAAATATTAATTTTATTATTAATTTTATTCATAAACTTCATAAACGTAATATAGAGGTGACTCCTCAAACAAAAAATGAATAGTTTGGACTTAGTGCAAAAATGAAAATTACTATGAAATGACAAAGCCACAGTTGTTATGAAAGAAAACTAACTCCTATATCCAGCGTATTCTATCCTAACAGTGAAAATACTATGCTACAGGAGGGTAGCCAAGGGTAACCAGCTTCCGCTTAAATTGCTGGTACCTTCTCTGTGATATTCGTGTCTGAACTTTTTCCTGTTTACCCTGTTTGAGATGTTTGTGCTATGATGCCCTATCTACTGCAGCTCTAAGGAGACTACACTCTACCACACCTGAATTCCCCTTTTCCTTTCCTACACACCAATGCCCGGCACCCAAACTGCAAGTCCTCTTTTAAAGAATCTCCTTCCACATTCTTCCTTTTTTGATAATGCTTTATTAGGCCTTTGTAAATCAATCCTCCTGATAATTAAAAGGTCTTCTGGATGAGATAAGCATTCTTGCATATGTAGAAAGCCCTGTGCTTTCAAAAAACTGAGTGCATTCTTTACAATAAAATTAACAGAACTCTCAAATTTCTTACATGTTACACAATCCTTCAGCTCTGTTTTTATATGAACATGAGTGTGTTTTCCTGCATCCATTCAGGCCAATAAAATCTCACAGTCCCATGACCTTAGCCTCACACTTCATTCTTCAGTTCAAAATGAGACAGCTCATATTTACCTATACCATTTAGGGTTGCTTTTTGTTGCAGTGTCTTTGTTGTTGTTGTTTTGTTGGAGTGAGAAACGGCAAGGGATACAACAATAAGAAAAAGGGGTGAGCACCTTTTAAAATACATGTACCAAATACATCACACCAAATGTCTCAGGGAAAGTCAGGAGGAAAAAAGAACACAGCCTCTGCTTATTGTGGTTTGGGCTTTGGAGACATGCTTGACTACAGCAATGATCAGCTTTGCTACTACCAGCAATTCATTACATCTTAATGCACTTAATGGACTAAGGCTGAAAATTAGAGGAATAAAAAGAAGGCAAATAGGAAAAAGATGCTATGCTATGTGTTTGGATGCCATTCCCAGCCACTCTATTCATCCTGACCTCAACACTGGCACGCTGAGGAGGGGACAGTGGTCCAGGCCTGATGCTCTGTTCCTGATCTCCTCTTTAGCAGGTACCCTAACAGCACCTATGGTTCCCACACCATGATGGAAAAAAAATAAAATAAAAAAAAAAAAATGACAGCACCTCTCTCTAAGATGTTATAATGTAGGTATAAGAAAAAGTGTAACTGATTAACAGAAACAGCAGACAGCAGGAAGCATGAAGAAGCAGAAGCAATCAGTGTGGGCCAGGTGCATAAGCACTTAACTGGCATTTTGTAAGAAGATACCTTTAAGAAAGTCTTTAAGAGATAGCAAATAAATCTGCAGATCTTCATGTGCAGGTTCCCAGGGAAGGTGAGAGTACAAAAGCAGAAGCTCGTTACAAATTGAAGAGGTGAGGAAAACAGAACTTGTCACCCTGTCACCAGAACAGGGACACACAGTCCCACACCACCCATGTACGAGGCACTTGGGAGACAGTGACCCAAAGACTCTTAAAGTGGACAAGTTGCAGAGCTGATATGGGCTTTGCGCTTCTGAAACCTTACAGAGAATCACATTGTACGGCTGCAGCAGGTTTCATAACCCACAGGTGAACTGGAAGTGACCTCCTTATTTCATACTGCCATCAAGTTGTCTGCCAGCACCTGCCAGTGAAACCCTGCAGCACACTTTCCTCCCCAGTTTTAATCTAGGGCTAAGAATTTGTTCTGCCTTACACATTTAGCAATGAATGTGAGTAGCAGGGTTTGGGGGAAGAGGCACTGCTGCAGCCGGGACTGCCATGGGGAAGACACTTGGCAACCAGCCTCTCTAACCGGAACCTTCCTCCTCCTCCTCTCTCATCTCCCTGACAATGGATGCCCAGCCAGATTTTCATCAGTTGGATCTCCTGCCTTTCACTTGTGTTTGGCAACAGCATAGTACAGTCTGTATGTGTTTCAGCTGCCCAGTGGTTCCAACAGATACACGCACACATATATACACTTGTGCAGGTGCTTAGAAACCCATGCAGACTCCTCCCTGCACCTGTGAGTACCGTGGCAAGGTACTGCAGGGAGGCACAGTAGGTGCTTCTCAGTCAGATTCCCCTCAGTCCAGCAGAGGGAAATTACTCAAACAATTTCACTTTTTAATAGAATTAAGTTTCTTCTCTGAAAGGCTCCACTCTCATACAATTACTAGAAGCGTTATTACTTTGCTTGCAAGTGCAGTGTTGTTCCTCATCTCTTAGAGCACAGAGTGGGACACACCAAAATTTCTCACGTTAATAGTTTCCCCCCACAGGCACCTGGCCATATTAAAATACCCTGCTGTAACAGACTACAGCTTTAGAGGGATAGATATTTTGTGCAGGAGAAATATTTCTGCTGTCAGTATAAAAAACCCTGTGTTTATTACCAGATAAAGAAAGTTGATAAGACATACAAGAAACTATTTGAATCCATTAATTTCCAGGGCTGTACCTTTGTTCCTCATGACAACAATACAATTTGAAGTGGATAACCAAAATAGAAAAATACATTCAAGAGAAAAAGCAATGGGAGACATTATCACAAATTGTAATGTGTTGGATAACCAGATCAACTATCTCTCTGACACATACAGGTTCAGAGAGAGACAAAGTAAACACAAATCCTTTATGTAGAATCCTATCACACACCAGATGATCCCTTGCAGCAGGATTTTCTAATGAGAACATTAACTGACTCATTCAGTGTCTTGCATTCTTTGTTTTAAATCATATAGAAGGATTTTTTTAATTAAAGGATTTACCTTCTCTAAATAATATCTGCATAGCAAAACAAAACAACCCTGAATGTCACTGTGTAATGCAAAACTTACAAAATACAGAAAATATAGCTGCACAGAATTTCAAAATTTTAACTTTAGCTACACTTAAAAAAAACCCCTGATGATGGTCCAAAAGCCACTTTTCTTTCCAATTAACAGGTCAAAGAAAATTATATAAATTCCTATAGAAGTCTTTAATCACATAATTCAACATTACAGAACGAACAACTGTGCCAGAAAAGAGGTTTGGGTAAATTACAGCGATTCCTATTGTTCTTTGATAGACCTGTCTTCAAATAAATACATGCTACTCTATTAAATCAACCCAATTACTCAACCCTCTCCAGCATACACCTATAAAGATTATGCAGAGAAGTCCATTGAATCTACGCAGACAGGGCAAATGTTGTATAATTTCACTATATGTAAAATTAAAATTGAGATTCTTGAAGATGCATCAGTATTATCAAAGAGGCCCTTCAGCTAAAATGATACTTTTTCCAAGAAGAAAAGAGGGTTCATGAAAATATTTAGCTGGAAAGATAGTTACAGTGTTACAGGATTTTTAGGGTTTTGTTTGTTTGCATAACCAGTTGTAGGAAAGCTAGCAGGCATTAATGAAATAAGATCCTGGATTAAATCAGGGTTAATGAGATCAGGAGTAGACACATCATTATTCAAATCACACACCATGTGAACAGTATGCGCTGCCAGACTTGTAAATCAGAGATTAGAATTTAACATTCTTCCTTCTGCAGTTTGACAGTTTAGGGCTAAAGGTCTCTTTATAAATATTTCTGGCACTCACCTGCCAGAGCTTCACAAAAAAAATGTATTACGATTCCTGTTCTTCCTGGTGCTAAGCACCACCAATTTCAAGAGGGAACTGATGGCAGAGGCAGATCCTCAGCATTTCTGAGAGCCACGTTGAAATCTTACAACCCTTGCAGCTGTCAAGCAAAATATGTTAACGTTTTTCCTTCTTAATCTGACCTTTCTTCCTACAAACACCACAGCAGGCACAGGTTAATTCATTTGAGTTTGGAATGGGGTCATACACCTTGTGGATTCCTTTCTGTCTAAAACAGCCTTCTGAGCTTCAGCATACTGTTGATATGCTCATCTCCAGTGGTAGTTCTCTTTCCAATATTTCTGGTATGCAAAAGTTTGCTGCACAGATCAAAAAGGTCCTCTTTTTGGAAACAAACAAACAAACAAAACACCAATAAAACTGAAAAGATTCAGAGCAAGCCTTACAATAGTCCCCGTTAAAAGATGTTCCAGAACCATGGAAATCCCTTTATAAAAAAGTAGGTCACATGTTTCTTTGGCAGTATTAGCCTTAATCCTAAAGACTTGATATTTAGAAAAGATAGTCCTATTCATAAAGTCTTGAGAACTGGGAAAATTGACCCAAACCCTAAACAACACACCTCAAAAATTCCCTTGCTGACATGGAGAAAAGCAGTGGCTGTCCTCTGCATTTCAGATTACTTTAGAATCGAGGTCTCCAGACAAAGATTTTTATTTGTCATAGAACCTCTAGGCCCTTCATACACTCTGTCTGCTCTTTTTCAGCTGTGAAAAAGGAACAAGTAGGCAAAAGGAGACGGATGGGTCAATCTATTCAAGCAAAACAACCTTCTATAGTTTGGTCTTATTCAATAGAAAAGAGGTATAAAGAATGCAGACAGTAGAAATGACCATGCTCAACACTGATCCAGAAGAGCAAAGAGTGTTGCTCAAGAATTAAAAAGGAGTAATGAGGGTTACAAGAGCCTGAGAGAGTTTGCTATGACGTTTGTGTTTGTAGGAGAGGTGCAACCTAGCATCTCAGATGGGAAAAGATTTGGTGATCACGATCCTCGCCTCAAATTACTCAATCCCATAATTACTCACTGTTTGCAAAAGAGATTGGCATGTTACCTTTGAAGTAATGCATCATACTGAAACTATCTTTGCAGTTTCTCAACATAGTGTTTATTCAGCCAGTGTGAAACTTTAAACAAACTCGCATGGGTATCAGAGCCACACAGACTTACCGGCTTGTATTAAAAGAAAAAAATGAGTAGAGGACATATTATGGTCAAGTCCACATGAGAAAAGCTGATGTGTATCTGCCTAGCACACTCAGCAGGATTCCTGTTTACAGATGAGTTGCATGAGAAAGCATGATCTTTGGATAAGTCTCTTTCCAAGCAGACACGGCCATTTTATGGTGTTTCCCCAATGTGACCTGTGGTACTAGTATGAAATGGAGCTCTCTGCTATTAAAACTCCAGCTTTATAAATAAGACAGATGCAAAAGAAAAGTACTAATTACATAGTTCTGCTGAGGGGTAAGTAAAGTTTGAAGATGTGAGTTAAAAGAATGCAATCAGACAGCAGGTGCATAGGAGTCATCAAGGGTGACGAAATCGTGCACTCTGACCCTATATAAAGATACACTGGAACTCCAGGACTGACTCCTCTGAATCTGCTTACCATGTTGAACATCACTGAATGATGATGCAGACTGACTCAGCAAGCGGAAACAAGATAATTTCAGCAGCCACAAACTCCTATGGACATAGCCTTTAAGTACTTTTTAATTTAAAAAATACATAATTTTTCATTTTTACATTTAAATAAGAATCAAGAGGGAAAATTTCCATGTGCTGTATGTAGAAGAAAGACCTATCTATCTGCTCATCTAAAGCATTAACAATTCTTTGTAATCGGGCTTTTTGCTCATCAACTTATCAAGAAAAGAACAAATCATTGCTAGAACAGTTGATACATCCCTGGGCTGAGTGCCGTAGGCTTAGGGAAGACACTGAGTGTTATTCCTGTGGGTTGAAGAGGGCTCACCTACATTTCAAGTAAAGACTAGTGTAACCTTAACTATGAAACTGTTGCGTCTCCAATTATATATATGCAGAACTATGCCTTGCAATTCTGCTACATATTGACTTAGACAGCTCCCAGGAAGACAGGAAAAATGGCAATACACGGCTTAGCTTTTGTTCCCCTAGGGCAGCTTACCTTCAAAGTAGCTCTCTGTTCTAAAAGATATATGGGTCTGTATTCAAAACACAAACCAGAGAAAATTAAGCTGTCAGAAAAAATCATTGGATAATTAACACAAATGCAAACATCTCTTGAAAAAAAATTAGGAAGAAACCTCATTTAGCAGAGGTATCCTTGCATTTGTGACAAAGTGAACTCAAGAAATTGCAAGTAAAGCTGAGTAGTTTTCTTTCAGGAAATTCACAAAACCCGTGTTGTCCCTAAAGTGTATTTCTTCTTGAAAAGGCAAAAAAAGAACATTCCTTCTCCCAGATACTCTGACAGTTTCTAGAAATTACTAGGTATCTCAGGTGTATTTAGATTAAACTCTTTCACTGCAAACAGCTTCAAGTTCTGGTGTAGGGTTTTTTTACCTTTACAATATTAACTTTGATACCTCAGAGCAGAAACCACTTAGCTCTTTTGTTTTCATTGGGAGCCCTTTTTGACATGTTTACTCCAGGTCAACAGACAGGTAGACCTACTGATTTTAAGAGGCCTTGTCATGCAGTAAAATTTTAAGGCATTTTAAGTGTGAATAATTTCTTCTGCTCCTTGGAAACAACACAAAACCTAGTAACACTCAGCCTTCTGAGTAACAATTACTGAGGAAAAAGTGGCTGGCTATTGACAACTAATAGCAAAAATCACCCAATCATGCTATATAAAGACTAATGAAAACACAGAATCCCTGGCATTTTAAGATGTAGCTGTTACATGCCATGAAACCACCTCCATCATTGTCATCCTTGCTGAGCTCTACCTGGAGATAACTGGCAGATGCTACACACTTGTACATAAATACTCTCCATAGGCTTTATTAAAATGTATTGAACATCCAGGCATTTGAAACACACATGCAGAAACGGCTTACTTTTGCTGACCTATTAAAACTTGTCTGATTTGAAAAAAAATAAGAAGGAGCAAATATTTATCATCCAGGTGCTGTAATAGACACTTCAAATCACAAAACATTTTCAGTCTATCGCTTATAACTTTGAGTTTCATGGTTCCAGTTTTTATATGGGAAACTAAAAAGAAGACAAGAAAAACCAAACTAATTTATTTGTGGAAGAGGGCCCTGAAAGAACACAACCAGTAAAAGAAACTGAACATGTGATTTAAGAAATCAGTACTAAATGAGTTGTATGTAAAAGCCCATCCATCAGGAAAAACAAGACCTGAAACTTGTCAGCATTTCTTACACTGTTGTTCCTCCTTGGTGATCCAGGCTAGATAGGGAAATATTTAAAAGTACAAAAGCTACCTAGGAGAACTTGCACAGCAGTAGTTAAAATAACCACCAAAACAACAGGTGTGCTCTACTTTGCTCGCAGTATACCTAAAACCACAAATCAACTAACAGACTACTTCAGGGAAGTCATTAACCACTTTAGACAAGGCCTATGATGGACACTTCCCAGAACTCACAGAAATGGTGGACTTGGTACAGAGACCTGGAAAAGAAAACAGGGATAAATACACATCATACTACAGTGAAAAGCATAAAAGGAGATGTGATTGCTTTTAATCCCAATATAAGACTGGGAAGACAAGGCCTGTTGAGGATATTCTACTAAGAAAAGAGGAACATGAATGCAGAGCAAGTAAGCAGCAGCCATTAGACCAAGGGCCTGATGAACAGCTTGAATTTCACAGCTGAAATGAAACCCCACACAAAGCCAGGAGGGTGGACAGCCGTAAACTGGTGCTATACATACTAGTTTGGATGTGTCTGCACTGTATCATACAACATACCAGTGCTCAGGTGCAAAGGTGACATTCACTAACCTATAAGGGGTGGTAAACGTAAAGATGTGAAAAGCGGGAAATACTGCAGCAGATCAGTACACCTGCTAGTGATGAAAACAAACTTGGGCACACTGTAGCCTGTACTCGTCGAAGGAGATGAAACTCGTACATATCTATAATAATATCTCCATTTAGCCTTTAATCGTTTAAAGAGAACTGGCTGATCCTGTATTTTGCTGCTGGTGACTTTTCATACGTCTTTAAGTTTTGCAGTCAGTGACTACATTGAATTTCTAAGTATTTACAGGCATTTTCAAAACTAGGCACTTTCAACACATATTTCCTTATCCACCATCTACACTATGACTAAATTTTAGTTGGCACAGACTACAGGGCATGAGGAAAGAGTTTGTTTGCTCTCGACTTCATTTTTTCTGGAGTACTGAACAGAGTGTGAATAGTGACAAGAGTCACATGAGCCCACTGAACAGCTGAAGTGCTGGAGCAAGAGCCCTCAGCTGTAAAGGGGGCGGAAAGTAACTGGTATGATCAAACATGTTCGGTAATTGCTGGTCAATCTAAGGACTACAATTGTACCAGCTGCAAGAAGCTGGTAAACCAATAATTTTAAAGCACATTAAATCCTTAAAAATCATGTCTAGCATTATTACCTCTGATGCATTTATTTTTTTAAATAAAAATCACTTGCTTCCTCAGCTAGATAAGCTTTATCTCACATTCACTGTGGCCAGACTCACTCACATAAATGTGTGATAACAGGAAGAAGTCACAAAAAAAGCAAAAATAAAAGTTTGAGTATGATAAGAACTGTACTAGCCAAGTACTGGTGAATTCCATGTTTCCTGAATTATTAAATAATTATTAAATGCATACACAGATCAAAAGGATTTGTCTGGTCTCCATTTATTTACACAGTTATACAAATCCTTAAGCAGAACCAAGCACCCTTTAACATTAACACCATTGACAATATAATAGGAAGTCATTTGCCATTTGGAAAACAAAGGCTGAAGACACAAGTAATAAAAAGAGTATTTTGGCTTCTCCGTTCTTCCTCTTTATCACACGGCACAGTATTTTGTTCTTCTCTCAGCTTCTTTTGTACTTCAATACACTGTCTTCAGCATGACAGTTTCACTGATGAGTGATGAAAACTAAAGCAGTTGTTTTCAATAACATGAAATTCTCGTTTTTTAAATTTTCTTCTTATTCAAATCTATTTACAAGATACATATATGCAATTCTCCATTAACTCCTGTATATATATTGATTTGTCTTAGTTTATTTCTGAAGTTCTTCCTATTTAGAATTTAAATTTCAAAAGTAATTTTTTATACAAAGATGCTTCTAAGACCAGAAAGTATGACTGACTTTCATTTAGTTACTTAGTTTTCCTGGTAGATCAGCAGCATCTCAAAATATTTAGCCAGATTTCTGAAGTGCACAAGAAAAATGGGAAAAGCACACTAGTCCTTTTTCACAAAATCATAACTCTGTTCTTGTCTTTGGATATCTATTTTCATTCACTCAAAACTTGTGGCAGTCAGCCACAAATTACACTTCTCAAATAACTATTACAAAAACAGTGCTAAACCTGGTTTCAGTAAGAATCTTCAGTTCTTCAAAATTTACAGCACATTTTTAAAACAAGGGAGAAAATCCTATTTAACCATAAGACTTATCACAACTATTTCTCTTGTGTTCTTAATTGACACACAGAGATATGTATAACGTATGTATCGCATATGAAATAAAGTTAACTGAATAAAACCAGATAAAATTAAAATCATCTTCACGGCACATTTCTAAACAGCAACGATTTTTAAAGTATCTTCAGAAGAGCACATCTATACTTTACCTCCAATCTCTTCTCACATCACATTTTTTAAACTTCTTTCCCTATTTTAACAACATGAGATGCCCAGAAGACGCTCTTAAAACTATCTTGATCCAAAATATTTTTCAGATCCCACTGTTCTACAGTTTAAACAGTCTTACGAAATTATTTTGTATAAATGAATATCAAAACTGTATAACTGTTCAGTGTATTAAGTAACAAAATCCAAATGGCCATAGTATACGCAAAATTGTGTTGAGAATGTATAAAGGCAAGACAGTAGTCAATTGACATTCATTTATATCCATTTCATTTTGTAAGCTTTATTTCGTAAATCTAATCTTTTCCAATTAAGTGGATGCTTTAATTCAATTATTTAAACAAAGAACACTCTGATTCTTTCAATTCTGTTCCCCAGTCATAGCTTGAATGGCTGTTTGTTGGATACATTAGAAAATGATCACCATCTAAAAATCACCAGTAGAAATTCTGTCCAAATGGACTGTAAGACAAAGCTGGGAAATCCAGCTGAGTCACGAAACTTGTGAAAGTTGCCCAGATTTTCTCACATCTTTGGCTTGAAAAAGTTATCCCATTTCAATAGTACAAAATATAAAAGTGGTTAGTTAGATTTTAACGCATTGAACTCAATTCCACACTTGTGTGATGCAGCCTGAAGTAGTAACACTGACATTACAAGCATCACCTGTCAGCTCCAACCAGGCGGTAGCAACAGCCAGTGGCTGGCTGAAGGAGGAGAGAAGTCTTCTATTTGTAGGGCAAAGAGCAATGGATACAATGGGGTTTAAGCTTAGCAAGAAAAACTGCTTGGTAGTTCTCATCCTGTCACTTTCCATATGAAACATTAGCTTGATATATTTTAAAGGATTTTCATAGCAGAAAAGCATATTAGACATGTCTTTTTGTTATTCAGAGGAAGTAAACCCAGAGTTGCGCTATCTAGGCGTCAGAGAAAACAACAAAATAAAACCCAAGAGCATGTGTATCTGACCACAACCAGATGTCACATTCATCTGTTGCAGTGATGTCACTTCTACCAGTGTAATATCATCGATTCATTATCTTTATATGCTCCATGCTGGATGTGTATCCTGCTGAAATACTGAATCTCAGGAAGGCAAACACTAAAACCACCATGAGACACTTTTTTTTACCATTAACATTTTGAACAGACTGGCAACAAAAAAATAAGCCTCAAAAATTGAGATACAGGTTTGAAGATGCAGGTTTTATATATAATATATCCACAACAAGCTGATGAGCATTTCTAAAGTAGATGATTTACAAACAGTTCAAAGATACTAGAACCAGCTCCAAAGCCTGTACACAATCAAACTTTATTTTCTATCCATCCCATTTGCTTTGGTGCAGAAGAGAAGTCCATTGTGCAACTTCCCTTTTAGTGCCAAATGCCCTAAAAGGAGTGAAATCAGTTCTGCTAGGCTAACTGGACCATCATCAAAGCCCGGAAGGTTTTGGTTAAGATGCAAAAAGCAGCGGAATCCTCAAAATGGGGTGGGGTAGGGCACAGGAATGAAAAGAAATGAGAGGAAAAAGAAAACTTAGCAAAATGTAGTGCAGATAAAGTACTCTTCAATGTAAGTGTATTCTGCCTTCCCACACAGAACCGTGCCTTCCGCCCTCTGAAACTACAGAGCCTACCTGGTAAGAAAATAAAATCAATCCTGTTTGTTTTCAAATGGAAATACATTCCAACAGACTGGTAAGAAAGCCTCCAAACATTTGTAACATTTGTACAAAGCCTTAGCCACCTCGTAGCTGTTGGAACCCACGCAGTTTTTTTCCCTGGCGTGTTGAGGTACTCTTTTGTAAAAATTCACAGCTAGCGTAACTATGCAGAAAGCTTCCAGGGAAGCTGGCGATTGCGACAGGCTGCAAACGAGCCTTTCTGAATTTCGTTAGACTAGAGTCCTATAAATTCCCATGTAACAGCCCCTTTCCAGCCAGTAAGTATGCATTACGACAACAGGAGGCTGCGCTGTTGAAAGGGAAAGAAATACAAATCCTACAATACCAGGCATGTCTATAATGGTCCTGCTAGCAAGTTTCACCTAGTTATATGTGGTGCTTGAGAAGAAAAAGCAGAAGAGTTTGTCACTGAACTCGCTACTCCTATAGTAACCAAGACTTAAGAGAGAAGGGAAAGGGGAGAAAAGAACTTAAGTAACGAAAAGCAAACCGGACACTGAAATGGTGATTACCAATCCAGTGGATTGGGCATCAACTCCAGCCAAAGACTAGGCTGTGGAAAAGGAAACTCCTTCCCCCTCTCCCCTGAAGAACAAGTGACTCCACAGGTTAGGCTGCTAAACGAAAAATGTGTCCTAGCAGAGCCACAAATGAGGCAAACTATGTTGTCTAGAACAGCAGGAACACATAAATCAGCAGACACTGGTAGACTAAAATTCAGTCTATTAAATATAACTTTTTGATGAACTCAAGAGTCTTGAGGGAGAAGGGAGTGGATTTGGAGTTTATGTTTATAAATAGATCAATATGTATTTTAAAAGACATAAAAGATACAAACTGCTCACTAACGAAAAATTGTAAACCGTTCCACCTCTGCCTTTGTCCAGTCACTTCCCTGAGACAGAGTCCCTGCTCCTGAAGGACAGCAGCTACACCACTGCGTGCCAGTGGCAAGTTAAAGTTAGCACCTGTATTTTCTTGTGAAAAATAATTAACACTTGAAATTTTGTACATATGGAATCTGAGTGGCAAGTACAGGAAAGCTCAACTCCATTACAGCACAATACTGCAATGAGCAGAAGCATATTCACAGCATTTCTCTCCTAGGATTATGTATAGAGTATTCTCTATTTGATGTATAGATAATTCTTGTAAGTGATTACTTGTGAAAACAAAGGTAGAGGGAGTTAACAAGTACAGTGAGCAATGTGGATTACTAGCAGGCTAAGTAGTGGTAAAGATCTTATCAGCATTACCAGTTTATTAAGCTCACTGATTGAAAATTAATTTTTCAAGAGGCATTCTTTGGGGTTTTTTTTCATTTTTTTTTTTTTTACTTTCATCTGTACATTTCTTCTCTCAGCATATATTGCATATTTAGCTACAAATAGCTAACCACCTTGGGAAAACTAATCCTAACACATTCAATACAGTATCACTAATGTAATTTGTTCCTTTCTATAGCACTTTTCCCCTCCAATAACTGAAATGCAGCTCTTCTGAACAGACCTGTAAAACAATACCTACAAACTGTAATATGCATCTAACTCTTCCCCACTCCATGGCTCAGGAAAACAGATGATTATCCAAATTACAGGATTTTACAAGTTTGTGTTACTAAAAGGTAGGCTGTGGGTAACATGAACCCAGTGATTCCCACATTATGTTAATCAAAAAGGTAGACGTGATGTTACACTGTCCTGCACCCTGTGGATTGTACCAGTCAACCATCACTATAATTTTGGTTTGTCCTACAGTTTCTCAAGTAATAAAACTAAATGCACTTCAGCAGCCAAAAAATCCACCTCTTTTGTCACATTTAAATTATGACAGCCAGCTTAGCTGGAAGACCTAATTTAGCAAAAAAACCCAGGTGATTTGAGTAAGGCAGAGAAGCTTGGACTTTCTTTTCTTCAAAATTCATGAAGATTTTTCCTGAGCAAGAGATATTAAGCAAGCAGTCAGTGAGATTAGATCACAACCCAATTTTCATACAAATAAATGGAAGAGATGATGTTTATCTGCTCAACCAATGCAATTACAGCTTATAATAAAGAGCAAGGTAGGCACTGGAAGTAGATATTCAAAGCATTTCTTCAATATTCAAAGCATCAAGGCCAGAACTACCAGGTTATACAGCATCATATATAAAACAGCAATAACAAAAATAATAGTTTAAAGGCATTTTTACACTCCCATTTTTGAGAGGAAACCAGGAACACTCCGGTGACAGGTTAACTCATGCTGCCTATTTTTCTCAACTATCTATGAGTGCTGAGTGCTGGGAACAGGGCACTGGAGAAGACAGACCACGGCTACAGTGGCTCCTTCATTTTAAAGTGTAACCTCTGTATCCAAACAAGGATGATGGTATTTACCACCTACATGCGCTGATTGGAAGCAAGTAAACAGTACTTTGGTTACCTAGAAAAGATAAGTTTGAAGCACTGGCAACCCTATTACACTACCTCAGTAATGCGAGCCTTAAGCAAAAATACAATTGCTATCTGAGAATTTTAAGTCCTTTTGCTATAGCCTTTTAAAAAACAGGGTGGCCCTCTGTTTTACAAAACGAGCTTGAAGGAAGTGAGAACCAAAATCGCTGTGCTAAATGGAAGAGATACAATCCTTTCTATTAGATATAGAAAGGAATTGTGATTGGCATAAGAAAGGAAAACAAATACATATTTTTAGCCAGAGATTTTGCATTTAGATGTAATAAGCAACTGGAGAAGGCAACACAGCTAAGCAACACAACAGATAAAATGTAAGCCATAAATTAGGATACACATTTTAAAGCTTCTTTTCAAAATCTGAAAATTAATTTCTTATTCCATCATGACAAAGCTCTTCAAGCACCCATGTAACAGGCAAAATGAGAGTCCTGCCCTTCTCTCTTCCATGAGGTACTAAGTAGACTCCTCTAGGCCCAAACTGAGGCATGTGTGTGAAGTAGGAGTCTCCACACTTTACTGGCAAGGTTATAACATGGAGGAAGCAATACTCCAAAGATCCTTCTGCTGGACTTCAGTAACCCTGAAACTTGTGACGCAACAAGTTTTAAGCTAGGCTTTGTTGAGTCAGCAGTTTTTGGGTGTGTTTCTTTAACTTTTATTACTAGGTATGAACGTTCAGGCTCCACACAGAAAAAAAATTTCCAAATCCACTAGGAAATGCACTCTAAGCTGTCCCACTGCACCAGGAATGGAGCTGCGGGGACAATCAAACTGCTAACACAGATCCAGGAACCCAATCCTACAGCTTAAAAAATGTGCTGAACTGGTGAAAGGCTGCCAGACACCCGGGATCATTGTTAGCTGCCATGGTTACTAACTGAGTTTTAACTCTGCAGGCTGTAAACACCACCATGTATAGAACCAGCTATAGAGTTAATTAGTTACAGAGAATGGAAAAACTTGTAGTGTGGGCAGAAGAGGAATCTCACACGGACAATCATCTGCAACTTCACAATACGAACTTACCAGAACCTTTCAAGAATAAGCATAGAGGACACCAAGGTTGTGGCCCATCCTTTCAGGCTGGTCTTAATACATATTTCAGGATATTAACTTCAGTTTCTTCCTCCCTCTCCCTAATTACCCTACTTCGAATAATCCCTGAGGCATAACAAGGGACACCTCACTGCTTGTGCTTCAGAATCCTGACAGCACTTAGCCATCTGACAAATGCTTTGAAAAAAAAAATATATATAAAAAGGAGGGGAGAGAAAGAGCTAAAACTAAAAATAGGTGAAGGTGGAATACAGCAAAGTGGAATCTGGATACTGGCAAAGTGGATACTGGCATCATATTTTCAAGGAAGCCTCATTTAAAAATAACACTAAAAGAAATATCAAATAATTTAAAAGGTCAATCAACAGCTGATACATTTCATCGCTTATGTTCTTCAGTATTAACTCATCACAGATTTGACAGATCCTGCTCAGCTACATCACTTCTGAGACCTTTGCAGTTAATACTAGGCTGCTTCAGGTGGGCTTCCTCCTCCTTTTAAATTATTTTCAGAAATACCATGCAGTATGCCTAATAGGTGAATCATTGATTCTTTCCATAATGTCTCAGAAACAGGCAAACTAGTTTTCTTCAGAGTAATGAAGAATGTCTGTTAAGTAAACAGACATTTCCAAGTTTTTAGAAATATGTGTGGACCTGGTGCTTAGACACATGGATTAGTGGTGAGCTGCAGTGTTTGGTCAAAGGTCGAACTAGATGATCTTGAAGGTCTCTTCTAACCAAAGACATTCTGTGATACATTTTGTAAAAATTACGGAAATACTTAAGACTGGATAAGATATCCATATGAACATTTCATTACTACAAACTTTCCTTTATTCAGGAACAGAGCAGCATTTTCTTCAAAATTTCAAATTGTGTCTTTTGAAAGTAATACAAATGCAGTATATTGTGCTAGATTATTAAAAAAAAAAAAAAGTTAAACAGTGTAACTCCCCCTCTTCATTCCCTACTACATATTCTGCACTGTCATAGCTTCCATACCACCATAGCCACAAATACTATCTTCATTCAAAGTCCAGTAGAACCAGAACATACCAGACGCCAGCACACCTGAACCACTTTAATATGCCTAGCACAAAAACCTAGATGCCTGACACAGTTTTTACATGTGCCATCAGCCCAAGTATGCACCCAGGATCTTAGAAGAAAGTCTCCCGTGCTGTCTCAGTCCTGTGGCTCCTGTATCTGGGGGCAAGCTGTGCCAGTGAGAATGGGAATGTGAGCATAGGGCAGAAATTATTTTGTGAAACACTGACTCCACAGAGACACCAGCCTCCCAGTGAGCCTGCTAGAAAACTGGTTTCTGGCCAAATAAAATACTGCCTTTTACACAGCAACTCCTTCCCAACTAACAGTGAGGGTAGAAGGGAAGTTTAAAGGAGACTACTCAGTGTGTTGCTAAGACATTAGCCACTTCTTTCTTCACACAAGCTTTGCCACATGAACATGAAAATATTCAGAAAAACCTCATCAGTCCTTTCAGTGCCATCAAAGAGTTCATAGAACGAGAAGCAATTTTTCCTTTTGGGGACAGAGTACACTGTGATTTTTTTGGTTACATGTATGTAATATAACAACGCTGGTATTTTGCAACATACACAGGCTATAGGCTTTTTTATTTTCAAATACAGTGCAAATGTTCCTGTAAATAGTAACATACAATAGAATTAACCTACTAGGTCATAACATCAGCCTGTTACACTCAAAAGAGTAGTGCTGACACAGTTACTTGGCTTTGGGGTTTTTTTTCCAGTTAAACTGGACAATTAAGATTCCATATGGATGCAAAGGATTCCTGCTTTCAATCTCCCTTGTTGCTAAGATGCTTCATTTAGATAACACTTCAGAACTCTTAGCTGGGCTACAGTGAGATTTACTCCTCTCCTCCCAAGACACAGATTTTTCCACTCCTTATCTTGAGCATTCTGTGGAGAATTTTATATATCCTGCATTAAATGGCAAAGACAGCAACAGAGGCCACTAAAGAGGGCCTAAAGAAACATGGTGGGTTTAGTATCTCTTATGCCTCAGAATCAAATAGAAGGGAAGAAAATAGTGTAGGAGATGACAAATGTATTCCCAGACTCCTGAGAAACTGTTAAGAATATAGAAACAACAATAATGTCTATTTCCATGTGCAGTGGGACAGCAACCACAGATTGTGAAACAACCATGCAGCTCTTTATTATGGTGATTCAGATCCATTCATCATCTCAAGGGAAAAACAAACCTCCTATCACCACCACCAAACAGCCAGTCAATTCCCACCAACTCAGCCCAAACAGTTTGCACCATTTTGCTCTAAGAAACATGCAGAGGCTTTCACTGGCAGCTCACTTCAAGTTCAACAGAAGGATCCATCAGCAGCAGTGCTGGTTGAATGAAAACACAGTTCAGGACCTTGCTATTGCCAGGTCAGATAGCATTGTCAGCTGGAGTGGAAAAGAAAATTAAAAATAAAAATATGCCTTCGTTTCCCAAATGGGAAGCTTGTCATAAAGAAAAGGCTTAGAGTGATTCCCAACTCCCCTTACCATAGCATTCCTTGTGATGCCCAAACATATGGGTGAAAACTTACATTAGGCTCCATGCTGATGATAAACAAAAAAGGATTCACAGTACTGCCAAAAGTGGAAAGAAAGATTTCACCCGTGCAAGCAACTACTTTTACTTTTTTGTTTCTTTGTTTACCTTTAATACTAACACATTAATTTATTTGAAATTAAAAACGCTGTTTCATAAGACAGAAGAACTTCCAAAGAACATAAAAAATTCTGAATTTTAGCTTTCGTCGCTTTTTCTGCTACTCGTAACAGCTTCAAACTGTTTGCGCCAAGGAGTAAATTGAAGCAGACTATTTGTAATTCAATTACTTCCCTCATAATAGTTATGTGCTTCTAAATCTATTTAGCGGGTTCTGGAACAGCACAAATTTTGTAAGGGTGGCTCACTACTATCTCTGCCAAACCATAAGCAGATATTAGATATTTCAGTCAATACTGTATCTATTTGTTGCCTCAGGAGTTTGTTTTTTTTCGGTGGCATCTAAGGAAATACATTTTGCTGCTTCATGGTTCTTTTTTCCTCCAGAAAAAAATGCAACCAAGCAGTAATGTCATTTGCATTTCAAGCTGAACCTCTAGTACTCAAGAGCTAACAGTTTAATATATACATGATGCTGCACCAACTAGGAAAAAATACGTCACGAACAGGATAAGTAAAACAATATTTGTAGGAAAAAAAGATTTAACTTAATTTACAGCAGCCAACAGTATAAACATAAGCCAAGAAGAATCAAATGTAGAATAAATAGTTACTAACCAACTACATAGTACTCTTTGGCAGGAGGACACAGATCATACCCAGAGGTGATTATGGCTGTCACTAGTTATAAGTTTTATACTAGATAAATAAAATGTTCACTAACAATCAAATTTATCTTTAATTGCTTGTTGGTATTTTGTATTTGGAATCTAATCTTTTTTTTTGTTCTTTTCATTTATTTCATTTTATGCATCTTGTATTAAAACAAAGCTATATAATTTAGCTGATGTAGCAATGTGGGGTTTTTTTTAGTAGCTTGCTAGAATTAAAAATAGGGCAACATTTATTTGGTACAAATACTTATTTTCTTTGGTTATTATTTGTCCAAAGCTACCTTTTAAGTAAAAAGACATGTTTAACAACAAAACTGACATGCTTTTGTCTGTTTGAAAATGTAACTTATCCTTGTACAAACTCCAGAGGATCGCTGTAATACTCTCCATTATTGCAAATTATTTTCTATTGTAAACACTGTATTTATCTAGCTATTATCTTTACAAAGTGTTTTAAAAAAATCTATATAACAACATGAGATGTAAAAAGAGGAATGTTAAAATCTTCCTTTTTTAAATTTCTAACAAGAATCTATCTCTAGGAAAAAAGTTTAGGATAAAGTAGTTTTAACTATATTAAAAACCTAAATCTTTGAAAAACACATGCTTACAGGCATGTTTTAATATGCCATGTCTTTCATTATCATGCGTAATATTTATATGAAGAATATGCTTTTTGGTATTCAGATAAAAGTCTGACAAATACGATAAAAAATAATAATTTGAAAATTAAAAAAGGTACACAACTCACAGATTAAGGAATAGTTGCTAAGGTCTCCACAGATTTCATCCTCACTGACCAAGCTGAAGCCTCTGTCCAAACCCAAAGCACACGACACTGCACATGCTGAGATGCTCAAGTGCATTTACCATAAGGCTGCAAGAAGGAAGGCAGAACTTCCCTCTCACAACAGCTCTCAGTTGTGCCAGGCAGGGTTGAAGCCCAGTCCAGAAACTCACACTAAGAATAAGCTCTGTGTTTCCAGTGGCCTCATGCTAGTACCGCAGCAGAAGGAAATCATCCAAGATCACGCTGAAGGAAAAGAAGTATTGAAGGAGGAAAAACATGTATATGGAAACAAGGATCTGGATCAAAAACTTGTTGGGGAAGAAAACAAGAGCGCAGGGTGAAGCAGATCATATTCAGGGTGATGACCTGTGGATGCAAGGAGCGGAAGAGAGGAAGGAAACACAGCCCTGGGAAAAAGAGGAGAAGGCCTGGCCCAACTGAACAACGATGACAAGCTTAAGAAGCCCCAGAAGTTGGAGCAAGGAAGGGGCAGTCATACCTGACAAGGAAGGGAACATCAGGAACTGGCTGAAGCTTACTAGTAGAAAGAGCCAGGAGGAATGGAAGGAAAATAGCTGAAACAATATAACGAGCCTGAATATAGAAACCAAAAGGCTGGAGTACAGCAGGAGCTTTGTAGAAAAATAGTCTGTTACCGTGTAAATCAAAGGCTAAAGAAATATTAGGTCCTAGGTAAGCTGGCCTTTCCTGAAGTGCTGCATACAATTCTGCAGTAAAGAAAGGACTAATCACACTTACGGAGGTAAAGCAAAGGGTTGGGAGGATCAGTGGAAAGGAGAGGACACTTGAAAGGGGAAATCAAAAGAGCTTGGCCTGTTTCCTAGGTTGAAAATACATATGATTGCTCTCTAAAAATACATCAGAGGGGAAGGAATAGTGAAATAACAGGAAGGGAAAGAACTATTTAATCAGATATACAAATCATGAGAATAAACAAGCCAGCCAAGATCTGCCAGGAATAACTTTATGCTAAACAAGGGAGGAAGTCGTCTGGTTTGGGGTTTTTATGGTGTTTGGAGTTTTTTTATTTGTTTGGGTGGGGGTATGTGTTTTGTAAATCATAAGAGCAGTATCTTAAATAATATCTGAAAAGAAGCAAAGAGAACAGTTTTTTTAAATACACAGAAATCCCAAAGTCCTATCAAGCTAACAAGTCCAAACCCTCTTTCTAAAAAACCCTTAAATGACTACGTTTAAATCTTGCAGAGCATAACCTGAGCTGATGAGAAGAGTTCTCAGAGGTGTACAGGAGCAGGAGGCCCCTCATATGAAGTCCCTGCCCACCAGGGCCTTCCGCTGGGGCTGCCTTTTCTTTTCCCCCTCCTGACAGCACTGGAGCCAGCAACATGCTCTAGACAAAAACCACACGTGGTTCTTCTCTCTGCCAGCTTTGCTTTTAGCCTCTTAATTTCCAACGGCTACAGCCAAAAGCAGGGAGCCAGCAAACCACAGTTTACTGAGACCAGCACACAAAGACAGCGTTTTGTTGTTTCTGTTTTTTTTTTTTTTTTTAAGCTCTATGCTCTGTTTGACTTCGAAACATCTGCAACCCTCTTCTGACATCTCTGTACAACACCACCACAGCTGAAGAAAAGCAGGAATGATTTCTGTAATATAGAAATATATTGTAGTGAACGACCTGTAAACTGAAATAACAAGAGATGTGGATCTATTCTGGGACCTAGTGTAAGTCAAAAATAACATACACGCACACTATCTACTTTGACAAGAGGCTTTGTTCTGTTTTTAACTGCTGTTTAATCACCATCCTACTCGCATTTTAGAGTATATCTACTTATATTTAAGAGTGAAGTCCTGTTTCCATTTAGTTAGAAATTACAGTGTTAATTGAATGGAGACCAGGATTTTACTCCACACGAAAGATTTACCTTGAAAACACAGAATGCAGTAGTTGTAATTGGTTAATCTCCCCATTCAGGAGAAAAGCTGGTACAATATACCACAACTGCAAACATTTAATTTTCATTTAACCAAAATGGCTCCAAAACAACCAAACCGCCCTTTAAGTAAAATGACCTAGAAATTAACCACAAGTAATTCATCATTTCTTTGCTGTATGTAAAAAGACACACCGGTTCCCACAACAGAGAACTCCCCAAAACAACTGGTCAATGGTATGTTTCATTCAGTAGTTACTGGGCACATTCCTTGTAAAAAAAGGCACAAAGCCATTCCACTGCCAAGTAAGTATGTCATTTTGTGGGTAGTATCGTAATGAATACTTTTTAGTTTGCATAATTATTTTCAAAGGGTCTTCTTTACAGGACCTCTAATAAATATTTAAATAGGAGTAAAAAACTCCAGCTAATCCATCTTCCAACACAGGCAGACTCCAGCCCACCCACATACTTACCATCCTTTTTGCCCTATCTCCCGACTCCCAGACATCCTGGATATTGTATTTTATGCGGAAAACAAACATTTCAGCTGGCCTGCAACCCCAAACAAAGGGCTTCAGCTCTGATCACACCCACATCGCAGGTTTTGTTCAAAACTAGTCATTCCTTTCTTTCTCATGCAAAGAGAATTTGGAAATCATGAGCCCATCTTAACCAGTTGGTTTGCCCACTAGTGTGTATTCATACACACTAACACAGGCTACTCTGAACTCATGCATCTCTGACTTAGGTTAATATTAACTTCCACTCAAAGCCTTTCCAATATATTGCTTCCACAAAGGCTGAGGGTGGGGCAAGAATACACAAAACCGACGGCACCCAGAAAGAGACCCTCCTTCACAGAGCAGCTTCCATCTCTTGCATGAGCACACTGAAACCAGAGCAGCAATGGAAATGAATGAACAAGAACAGCCGATAAGAATGGTCAATGGACTGGTTAAATCCATACATTCCAAATGAGATTAAACCCTTTAAAATGCACCACAGGATGCTGTGCCCTAGCAAGAATGCTTTGGCATCTACTGTCTGTCTCTCTGTCCTCGGTTTCTTGAAAACATTTCAACAGTTAAACAGTAGGCTGACTAAAATCATGCTCAGTGACTGGGTTGTTGGCTCCCCCTACACTTTTTTTTTTCCTTCCTTTTTTTTTTTTTTATGATCAATACTTTTCAGTTGCATCAGTGCACCATTGACCAGGTTTTAGTATAGCTTCTTCTGTTCAAAAATGTTTAAAAATAAAATAAAATTAAAATAAAATATTTGGAATTCAGAACTTCAGATGTTCCAACAGGCTCTTTTTCCCTAGTTAATGATGAGAAATATGTGCACTCAAACTTATGAGCAAGACACACTTCCCAACATCAATGAAATCACTTCGTCTACAATATGACCAAAAAAACCAAGAGAAAATATGCTTTTCCAAAAAGCATGGTTCAGTTTAAAACACAGCTGAAAGTTCCAAATCTAATTGCAGATTTATCCCTGTCTGCATCACCATTAGCTCTTAACTGCTACACTGCTTTTTAAGAAAAATAAGAAAATGTGTATGTTAATTAATTAATTGATTTTCGTTTTCTCACTACAAGTTCAATTCGAACTGTTCCACGTTTACAGCTGACAGCCCACACTGAGCACAAGCTAGCTGGAAGTAACCCCTCTGAGTGGGTTTCTAACCGTTGCCCAATGGAGTGGTTTCTTTAGAGCAAATGAGGAGGAGGAGGAGGAAGTGAGAAGGGGAAGAAGCAGAGACGAGGAACTCTAACGGGTCGCAAGCACAGAGATAATGCTCTCAGGAGTTTCTACAAAACTTCTGAACCAACCCTTAGAAACTTTAGCATATCCAAAAGTATTGTGCTGAAAGATCAAGTAAACACAGCAGTCATTGCTCACCACCACCCGAAGCCATCAGGCCTGGGTCACAACTTCCAGTAAGGCAAACAGGAGGCCAAGAGCACTCCAGGCACACCTATTTTCTGCCCTCCACCACAGTCATAGTGCTGTCTCTTCAGGAATGCTGCTTTGGATACATAGATGCAGACAGGCTGCATATAAGGCTGGCAGGATCCAAGCCACATCCACTTAAAATATCAAAGTCTGAGTGAGATGTCCTGTGGCACCATGCAGACACGCTGTCTGAGCTTCCTGGAACCCCTCAGACTCTCAAATCGCCCCATAGCAACTAGATCCCTACCCTATCAATCTAAAATGTATATTATTTCTTTAAACACCAGGGAGAAAAGGCATTTCTCTTGCAGGAACCACATTCATTAGCTGTAAATCACAGTGGTTACAAAAGGCTAGCCAAGGAGTCATTCATACCAAACTGTACGTGGCACACGTGACCATTTTACAAAGATGCTTGTACAGCTTGAATTGTTATGTTTACTTTTAGTATGTGAACTGATTAGTCTACAGCACTAATAAAATCAGGCAAAGGTTTTTCTTACCACAAATTCTACCCCAAAGACCAGCTATGACAAGTCTGATCGTACAGTAGTTATAGATGTCAGATTCTTTGAGGATTTCTCGAGACATCTAGAGATTACTTTTCTCTTTCCTTTTCTCTCTTGCTTCCACCGTGGCAGACATTAGGACTAGCATTCAAAGCCAGTCAGCAGGCAAGACCCTGTTTATTTCTACTTCTATCTTCCATGTGTTCTTCATTCACCTGAATCTTTACTATCTCTTTATTCACCTACACATTGAAATATTTGTAATTGGTTTGATTTGCATTTAGAGAAGAACAGTGAATAATAGAAAAAATGTATCTCTTGGGCTTTTTCACACCAAAGGATGAGATCACAGGGCTGTTGATAATTATTTTAAAACAATTAACATTTAATTAAGTGATGTGACTGTGCATATTCACATGGCTTGATGAAATGCAGTCTTATTTCTATCTAGAGCCTCAGGATTGCAGCCATGATGTCACACAGTCGTTTTCCAGGCCAGGAAACACTTTTCTAACCATTTCAGAGACCAAAGAGAGATCTTATCTTCCTTGGTACCTAATCCTCAAATTTAAACCATTATTATTTCCTAGCCCTCCAGTGCTCTAAAAATGTGCCTTTTAGCAACAGAAGTATTTAAAAAAATACTTATTTTCCTCAATCACTTTCATTGGTGGTATATTTAAGTACTCTGATCAGTTCTAAGACAGTCTCTCCAGCTGCCTCCTATTGCTTCTCCTTAACACTCAGGAGCTCAGCCATCAGGGACAAGTAACTGTCTGCAGCACTGGGGGGATGGGGGGGCAGGGAGGAGAATGACTCATCTGTGGCTCTTCCCCAGTCTCTGAAGAGTAGCTTCAGCTTGAACATGAGCAAGAGAACAGTCATTTTAAAAAGAAGAAATGTACAACTCTTGACTCCTTCATCTGCTATGAAAACCGTCAAAAACATGGCAAAATACACAGTGGCAAATGAACAAAAAACTGTCCAAGCTCCTTGAACACAGATTAAAGAAGCCAGATTAGGGGAGAAATCGTGCCAAAATTGTTTGAGGTGTCCAAAGACGCTGAAAAGGCTATGTCCACCTAAGTGTAGTTAATAACACATCTTATGCCTAGATTTCATCACAGTCTCTGGTACAAAGTGTCTGTAAAAAGAATGTTTAGGAGTAACTGAGGACTTGCAGATGTTTGCCATTTCTCTGCAACTTAAACAGATCAAAAGAAGAAAGAAGCAAACAGGTGGCTTCCAGGGTTCATGACGTTTCTTAGTTAAAGGCAAATTCATAAACCATGGAAATAACACAAAGTCTCCAAAACTATTTCTTTCAAGATGTTTTCTTCACAGTTGCCTTTAAGGAATTTCAAAACAAGGAAAAGTAAATCCACAATACTGCATACTAGCTATTAGTAGTACTTCATTTTCTACCAAATCAGAAGGGAGAGGAAACTTTACTTCATAGACCCCTTCTATCTAGTGTGCCAAGATCCACAGGCTTCTCTAACATCATCTCATCTTCCCCTTTCTCTCAGGAATGGGAAACTTTATGCTTGGTTTCTCACGTGTTCAGGCATCACCTTAATCTATAGCTTCCAGTTTTAGGACCTCAACATTGTGAATAAGCACATAAAACTTTCTTTTCAATCAAGTTCAAATTTTTGGGCTGGAAATGTAATCTTTTGGGAAGACCAAATGCCAGTGACCACTTCCTTGTCCTGATAAAACAGGAATCCATTTCTCCAGTCTCATTAGTAGTCATTTTCCTCAGGGTGCAGATATAGAACGTGACCTGTGGACCCACACAAGAAGCAGCCCTGTGAAGGCCTTAGGTAGGCTCCCAGGCCACCAGCCAGACTCCCGGTGGCAGGTGCCCCCAGGGTGCTCAGGAAACAGACTTCGAGGGAGGTCATGATGCTTGCTTTTGGAACAAATTCCCAGTCATCCTCTGAAGAGTGAAACGCATTCAGACCCCAGAAAGTCTAAGAGTAACAGCTGCCATTCTGCAACAGGGACAAATTTCATAAAAACTAGCAGCTTCAGAGCAACCAAATAACTCAGGTTCACTATGTTACAAACAACATAAACCCAAATTCCTGCTTTGTACCCATGCTATCTCCCTGCTAATACAGACACAAGACACTCCCTCTGAAAACAAACAACTGCTCTGGTACCTGAGAAGGATTTTGTTCAAGCAGCATAAATCAATCCCTAATGTCTTTGCAAAGATTCAAAGGCCTTTTTATAAAGTGTAAACATAATAAAAAAATGTATGGAGACGATGAGCCATAGTTAAATGCCTTTAAAATGTCAACATAATTTCAAGAATTAATGAAAAAAATTTCCCTAACACTTCCTCTCATTTCTTTAACATTGGTAAGATAAATCCATGCAGCATAAGACATAAATCCACTGAGATGAACATTCCCTGAGGTACGTACTGCATAATAGCTGCAGTAGAAGCTATGCCAGTAACTAATTAAACTTATGCCTCAGGCTTCAGCAATGTCAATTCATCTATTTCAGATTAATTCTGTTTTTAAAAAGCAAGTAGATCATTTTCTTCATGAACTCTATCATGCAAAAAAAAAATTGAAAATACTACTGAACTAAAGATCTTTTAAAGTGGAAATACACAGTGGAGAAAATGTATTTGATATGACAGGCTATCATATTTGAATAAACATGGTAAAGTTCTATGCTTTTGTGAGTCAGCTGCTCATCCCATGTGAGTAGGCAGAAACTCTGTTTTTCCTTACAAAAAATGAAGGAGTAAGGAAAAGAGTTTTGCTCTTGAAAAAAAGTAGCTTGTAAGAATTCCTACAGGAAGTAAGATGCTCATCCAAGTTGATCCTTGTCACACTATATGATGAATCTTACCACCTCAAGAGTTACCAGCTTTTATTGCATTATGCTGCATTCTTTGAGCTGTAAAAGTCTTCTGGGTTAGGTTATTTGTGTTAGTAAACTACAGCAATAGTTACTCTTCCTATTTCAGCAGAATGGCTATAAAATTGACGTAGAAATAGCTTCTGCAAAAGAACTGCTGCAGCCTTTACCTCACTCTTGTTGTTTTTGTCAGCATCTTCTCAAAGAAAGAGGGCAGTTACATTTCCTTCCACAGTTCTTGTTACAAGGTTTGCAAAAAGGCAGCAAAATGATGACAGTACCTCTTCTTTTTAATTGCCGCAGAATTCAGTAGGACAGTCTCTTCCTGGCTGTTGGTCATTCCAATTGTTGCAATTCCATTTCAAAGGGTAAAATAACTTCCATATTAAGTAGCATTTTCTTTTATCAAAAGCTTGAGTTCATCTGCAAGCTCTGTAACACTAACGGAGTAGATCCTCTGACCACACAAATTACGTGATCGTTTTAAGGACACTATAATGACACAAGCAAGTTGTTGTTTGAATCATTCATGTTTTACAAAAAAGAAAAAAAAAAAACAACCAAAAACCAAACAACATCTGAAACTCAAATTAGAAGCATATTGTCGTTAACTGGCTTTGTTTTTGGCATGCTACTCTGAAAACAGACAACTAGATGTTATTTCTCCTTGCATCAGATCGTGCCTGAATTATGCAGACACTGTGCAAGCAGTCCAAGTTGACAAAGAATGAAGCTGCTGTTTGCCATCTGATTTGTTTAGCATATTTTATGCTCAGAGTGTCACCAAACAGTATTAACTGGACTGGTTAAATGCTGGTGTCAGAGAAGCCACTACAGCAGCCATTAAACAGCTAGCAAAAGTTCAGAGTGAATGTCCTTGAATGTTCAGATCTATTTTACTGCAAACAAATATTAGAGGCATCACTAAACATTTTAGAGGCAAAGTTACATAAATGCATGAACAATTTTAAGCAATGCAGTCACTACTTAGGTATTAACCAGGTATTCAGGAGAAAGAATTGATGCAAGTGTTCAGCTCTTAACATGCAGTGAACTTGTAGCCCTTAGGCCTGAAGTATTTATAATTAGCTGTGGAACGAAGACATGCTGACTTGCTCTAGCACAGAGATTCATCAGCTTGAACAATAAGTGCTTCCAGTAGGTTCTAAGAGTATGATTTGCAGACATGCCTAGCCAACACAGTAGTCATAACTAGAAGCGACCAAGGAAGATGATCTAAATACCACTCTTGCCATAGAGAGGCAAAGAGAATTCAGAACGACACTCGGTCTCTGCAAACGTAATAGATGCAAAGAATAAAACAGATTTTACCAATTCAACTTTAAAAGTTTTATCCTTAGACAATTATTATTAATTCTTGTTAATATCATTTAAAAGAGTGAGGTAGTAAAAAAATACATTAAACAAACCCCACAGATATTTCATTTTAAGACACAGCATTGGTCCATACAGTTTGCAGTGTTCTCTGCTCCTGCTCAGAGACTGCAAGAAAATTCAGAGTGTGTTCTGAAGATACACAAGCAGCGTGCACATGTGCAGAGCCATACATGAAAATGTTCAAGCAAAAGCATAGCTTGAAGAAGATTCATCTTATTATTGGCAACAGACAGTGCAATCCAAAGGGAGGCATACAATAGACTACATTAGCTTTGGATCAACTCCACGAAGCTAATACTACAAACCATCAATAATAAAAGATTCCATAGAACAAAGCTATGCAAAGTAACTGCTGTGAGAAGCCGTGAGTCTCTGTCAAAAGTGAAACCCCAAAAGAAAATCAGAGGAACTGATTTTGATTATGCTACTGACTGCGGTTTTAACAGAGGCTAACTGGGCGAAATCAATATAAAGTCACCATGGCACATTTTAAAACACTGCATGACAAAAAAAATACTACAGACAGTTGTCTGTGCCAGTAGATGTTGTCACAGAATATAATTTTTTAATCTCTTCTCTGCTCGTATTAAAACTGGGTATCCTCTGTACAAATAGAGGGTCCTACTGGATGGCTCCTAAGAGCCACTCTGCTCAACCTCAGTGCTTTTTAACTTCCTATATATCTCCTCAACTCTCACTCGCCTTGCCACTCTGCCTTACTACTAAACCTTTGTGAAACAGGTGGAGTACGGATGTCTACAGGCACTGTTTATGGTCTGCAGAGAAAGCTACAGGGGCATGCTTATTACCAGGGCTGATAACTGAGGAGTAAGATGCAAGAAAAAACACCCCAAAAATCCCCAGAAGAAAGCAAAAGGATTATGTTGGGTTTGAGCATTACTCTGTATTTCTTCCAATACCCTTTCATCTTACTGTTGGCTGTTTTTACAGCACTTGTATTTTTCAGCATTATTACCCTGAGCTATGGTGCCCCATCCAAGCCTTTTAACACCAACCCATGGCTTCACTCCCCTTCAATCACCCATCTTAAATTCAGCCCTTGTTAGTAATTCAACGGAAATCGTAACACGGCATGCTGTTTGTTTTTAACCTTCTGTGTTTTTTATTTCTACCTATTTTAACAGTGGTGATCAGTTTTAACTCTTGAGAACAGTAAGCACGCCCCAGTCATTACAGTATTTTCCCTCGACTTCTCTGCCATAATTTCACTGTTCCTCTATTTTCCTCACTTAAGTCTAATACCAGTTTCTAGCACATTTGTCCTAGGTTTGCCTAGGAGAGACAAATAATTCCACTTCCAAATGGAATTTTCTATCTTGGCTTGGCCTATGCCAACTATCATTGAACTCAGGGACAAAATTCGACCGCAAGATTTTTTGCCTTCTGTACTTCCTTCTCACAGGTACAACACACTAAGAATATGGCTGCTGAAAATCAATTTTATTTCAAAACAGAACAGACTGTTCAAATGCTCTAATCTGAAAAGAACTTGTTCATTACAAATGCTGTATCTTTGCAGAGCGCTCCATGAATGACAAAAGAGGAGTGTGATTCATTTGGCAGCCAAATTATTTTAATCATTGCACAAAGGCATATAAAGCCCCACGTACATCACAACTTTTGCCTTCCACAATTGTTTTTCTCTGCCTTTTCACTCAATCATTTTTCTCTAAATTATTAAATCCTTCTTTCCTCTTGTTACAGTTTGGGAATTCTCTGACTGCAAGAGCTCCTAAGAGTAGGTTATAATTAGCAGTACAAGAAAGAGGGCTGTATAGAAAAGATGGTTCTACGGGAACTGTGAAATGGAGGCTATTTCGGGTAATCAAAAAACCCGGTGCTCACTTCAGTGTATGACTTCTTCGACAAAATTCACCCCAGCCTGTAGCCTGCTTACCAGATAGCATGCAGGTGGTTCACTGATTGACAGATAAGGTTCACAAATTAACACACAGAGGCATACAATCAAGCCAGTAAGAAATAATTTTGTAGAAAAGACCAAACTATACATCTAGTAGCTAATGAGACACGAGCAATCTTGATGTACAGCTCTAAAAATCTTACAGTGAGATGAGTTTCAGAGAAAGTTACAGGAATTCAGACTAGGTAAATAAAAAGAAATTAAAAATTACTACAGTTCTCAAAACAACATGCAGATTTTACATCTTCCATACTTTTTAGCACATTTGACAAATGGAGGTCCATAAACAATTTACAGGTTAATGAAAATATAAGGAAATTATTAAATGGATAATGGATGAGTCAAAGTCAATATACAGTGCAATACTGAGGCTTAATCTGGAAGCTATATATCATTCTTTACCATGCTGTGTGTTCAGCATGTGAAAATACGCTGTAAATAAAATGCTGTAAGTTAAATACTGAGAAGTGCTGCTGTTATTCTCAAGGGAATGAAAGCCTACCTTACACCAGTATCTCAAGCAAAGAGAAGACCTTTAATGGCTGTGTAAAAACAAACAGCAAAGAAGGTTGATGAAACAACACGGGAGGAAAAAAAAACCAAACCCAAAAAGCCTTCTTAACTCACAAAGAGAGTGCTTGCAAAACAGAAAGCGATAAAAACTGGCCATTAATATAGTGTAAAGGAATGCTTCTAACCAGGGAAGCGGAGAGATTCACAAGTAGCATTTGCTGGGCACAGCAACAACGCAATGACGCTTCACAAATGTGAAATACTGGGCCTACAAGAGTAAGGGGACTGGAACTATGAACTAAAAGATGTGTTGCAAATTCCAAACTCATTTCATGCTGTTGCTCTCTCATTCATAAATCAATCCATACATATACACACACCCTTCCATGTTAAGCAGATACCTTTTTTTTT
>VWZK01006981.1:0-56677 GCA_013396935.1 Baryphthengus martii
AGAAAGAACTGCCCATTGTAAGAGAAGATTAGGTTTGTGACCATCTAAGAACCTGTAAGTGTCCAAGTCCATGGGACCCAATGGGATACACCTACGGGTACTGAGGAAACTGGCAGATGAAGTTGCTAAACTGCTCTCTAGTATATTCCAAAAGTCATGGCAGTCCAGTGAAGTCCCCACTGACTGGAAAAGGGGAAACACAACCCCCATTTTCAAAAAGGGAAAGAAGGCTGAGCCAGGGAACTATAGGCCAATCAGTCTCACCTCCATGCCTGGTAAGATCATGGAGCAGGTCCTCCTGGAGGCACTGCTGAGGCAGAAGAATAATGAAGAGGTGATTGGGTGCAATCAACACGGCTTCACCAAGGGCAAATCGTGCCTGACAAACCTGGTGGCCTTCTATGAAAAGGTTACAACATCTATGGACAAGGGAAGAGCAACTGACGTTATTTACCTGTACCTGAGAAAAGCTTTTGACACTGTCCCGCATGACATCCTGGTCTCTGAGGAGCCCTTATTGTAGCCTTCCAGTATCTGAAGGGGGCCTACAAGAAAGCTGGGGAGGGACCTTTTCAGGATGTCGGGGAGTGATAGGACTAGGGGGAATGGATCCAAACTAGAGGAGGGTAGATTTAGATTGGACGTTAGGAAGAAGTTCTTCCCCATGAGGGTGGTGAGACACTGGAACAGGTTGCCCAGAGAGGTGGTGGAAGCCCCACCCCTGGAAGTTTTTAAGGCCAGGTTGGATGGGGGTCTGGGCAACCTGATCTAGTGGGAGGTGTCCCTATCCATGGCAGGGGCATTGGAACTCGATGATCTTCAAGGTCCCTTCCAACCCTGATAATTCTATGATTCTATTCTGCCTGTAATTACTTCCATACCTTTCTAAACAGTCAGTGTAATAATGGAAACTGCCTCTCACAATATGCAGGTGTGAAAAATAGGACTCCTCCTTTTCCTCAGTATAAGACAGACATGGACCTGTTTGAGTGGGTCCAGAGAAGGGACACAATAAAAAGGTCAGAGCACTGGAACATCTCTTCTATGAGGAAAGACAGAAGGAGTCGTGGTTGTTCAGCCTAGAGAAGAGAAGGCTCCAGCAAGAGTTTATTGTGATCTTTCAGTACTTAAAGGAGGATTAGAAGAAAGTTGGGAACAATCGTTTTAGTAGGTCCTGTTGTGACAGGACAAGGTGTGATGGTTTTAAATTAATTTAGTTGTAGTCCTGATAGACATAATATTTCAGTCTTTTCTGCCATCTCAGGCAAAGCTTACCAAATAACTCTCTGAAAGATGAGTCTATAAACCAAGTGGGAAAGTGCCTGCTGGGTTGAATAATAATACTTGGAAAGTAAGCAAATTGGATAGCCCTCTGAAGTTTAGGTGAGGTTTAGGTACCTGCTGTCCATGGCAGGTGCAGTCTTCTACACAAGGAATTTGTATTTACTTGGGACTCAAATTTAGTTTGACAGAAGTTATAGATTGATAAAACTTGAATAAAAATTTGTATAACCTATTAGATCACCTAATACAAGCAGGTTGTCACGTTCTGTGAAGGAAAGTGAAGGCACTGGAGTTCTCTTTGTTGCTGTTCAGTATATACTGCTGTTGGCAGGAAGAAATGAAACTCAAGCACAGAGTTAGGAAGCAGCATGCAGGTAAAGTCTCTGAAGCAAAGCTAAGGGCTACAAAGCTGCCAAATATCAAACAACACCGGACAGTAGCCTGGGAAACATGGGAAACAGCTGATAAAAGACTATAGTTTCTTTATCTATTTCTTCTTCTTTCCTTTTATGGTGAGAAATGTCCTATTTTAAAGATAAGAAATAACTTTTGATCTAAACCCAAAAGAAATACTAAAATATACATATATAAAACTAGAAAGAGCAGCCTGTCAGAGAATGGCATGAGCAAATCAGATGCAGTGAAAGGCGTAGTCAATCAGACGAAAAATTCCATCTATGTGCTTTTTAGTTATTCTGCTAGCATAATTATTTCCATGTTTTGGTACGTTCAGTTTAAACAATTCTGGAAAAATCTTATTATCATGGATTTGCTATCCCAAGGCAATATTCCCATATGAAAGTCTTGTTCAAAGACAGTCTTAGAGATACACAGATATATATTTCATTTTGCAATCACTGAATTTTGTACCTATCTACTTTACTAAATAAGATGTAGGGAAAAAATGTATTTATTAATTTTAACTAACATAGGACATGTACAGTGTCATTATTCATAACATTTACAGACACATCTGAACACTTATGCTTGGAAACAATCAGAATATTTATTTTGATACTTTCAGTTTTCACCTATGCATAATTAAACAATTTCTATTCGCAGCAAGCCAATACCAGTGAAACACCTACATTTAGGTAGTCAGCCAAAATTCCTGCTAATTGTTCCAATTGAGCATGAAATTTGTTGGCAATTTTGTTCAACACAAATCATATATTTCTATCCAAATAATTTATTTGTCATCTGATTATGCAGAACATGTACCAAATAAATTTTGTGAAGTGGAAAGACAACATTTTTATCAAAAAACCTGGACAAAATCACATTAACAGAAATATTTGTGAATTCACAGATCCTAGAGCTCATAAGCTAATAAGCAGAGGTTTTAGTATGAAATACTAGGACATCAACCTGCATGCAGATAAATGCCCTATACATCATGTTGAAGGCATTCTTACAATGTCTATTTGCCCAACAATGTAAACTGACTCAACAGAAATAAGCAAGTGAACGTAGGAATTAAACGTGTTTTTTGTAAATTTAGAGATGGAATACATTGTAAAATTATTGTAGAATTTTTTAAAACTTTATTTCAGCTAAGGACTCTGTCAAACCATCAAGAAGTTTTGAGGTGTTTGTATATATTTTAGCAATAAACACACACACAAAAAAATTTGTTCTCTATGGAAAAATGATGTGGCTTATTCCAGATAACATTTCTCAGACTATTTTTAGATTTCTCAAATGCTGAAGGAGAAAACTATTCCTTAGAATCTTAAAATATTGTTAACTTGATTCTGTGCAAGAAACTGAACATCTATACACCCTACATTGAATAGAGTTAGTATACACAGCACACAAAAAGTCATAGCTGCAACCAATAGGTATTTGGTCTGAATCACAGGCTCAGAATATTCACACACGTGAATTTAAAGAGAAGCAACAAAATTCTTATGCAAATGCAAAGGTATTAATTGGGCAGAGCTACACTGTTGTATACTACCACTGAATGAGGAATTAAATAGTGTGAAGTCTTAAATTCTTTCTTCATGAAATACAGTTCATTGTATCGCTAACCAAACAGTGCTGCTTTCAGGTAACGTCCCTCACAGGTAGTATCACAAAAGGATACCCAAGGTGAATCGATCATTTGCAAAGAAGAAAAAAAAAAAGATTTGAAGGTAGGATTTAAAATAAAGCGACTCAATAGTTTACAAGAAAATTTTCCAGATGAACAGAATGGAGTGAGCCATCAAGGTCAAAGTGTAGCACAAGATAATGGAGTTCTTGAGGCAGTGGACAGCAAATCTAGCATGATCTTTGAGTAATACAGAAAAACAGAAAAGTGACTCAATAGAGATTCTTCTCTTTATTCAGGTGTATCATCTGACTACATTTCTCCGAGATCTAGTAGTGTAGGACACAGGGATTTTGAAAGGTTATAATAACGGTAACGTGTTGGCTAAGACAAAAAAATAATTACATCATGAATACCAACTTCAAAGAGTATCTTGAAGCTATTCCAGAATAGATTGGAGATCGTATTAGGCAGACCTACAGTCATGGAGAGACTGAGGGTCAGAGATGACTTAATAGTGTCTGATCTTGCAATAAAACTGAGGATGTAAATCAATGAAGATAACAGCAAAAGTGAAGAGAAGGGTGAGAAATATTCAGTAACAGAAAAAACAATAGTGCAATGAAGGTAATTAAGGTGTTCAAACAACAGAAATGGAAAATTTCCAGCAAGTATACAGAAGGAAGAGGTAGGCAGTGATCAGCATAATAATAAAGACAGAGTTGAAAGGAGAAAAGCTAATGCAGCTATGGGTGCATGGTACCTGAGAAATGTTTGTCCAACCTGTTCTAAAAAGCTTCCAATAAAAGAAATTCCATCACCTCCCCAGGCAATTGCGCCCAGTGATTTAGCTTTATTATGAGAAGCTTTTCCTGATATCAAGCCTGAACCTCCTCTACTGCAATTTCAGTCCATTACACCTTTGCTGCCTACAGCGCACACAAAGAAAAGATTGTTGCCCTCCTGATTGCTCCTGACCTTTTGCATATTTCAAGGTTATTATTTTGACTCCTTGCAATAGTCTACTCCAATTTCCTTGACTATTCCTTGTAGTTATATTTTTTAAGCCTCTGATTGCTCACATTGTTCTCATCTAGATTCTCTCCTCTGGTCCATCTTGAGGTACAGAGACAAAAATTGTACACAGTACTTAGTAAAGCCCTTTCCAATGCCAAGCAGAACTTGGCTTATAGACATAACATATGGACAATATGGACAATCCAAATTTGGAATTAGCACGAGGTCAAAAAAAAAAACCAAACAAAAAGTCAAAATATGGCTAGGAAAGAAAAGCATTAGTGAGAAAAATTACAACTCGAGTAAGGTCTGAGAGTTCTGAAAACACCAAATCCTCATAAGCATGTCCAAAGCCTTCTAAGGGGTGGGCTACAAAAGAACAATGTAAGCTTCGTTTCTGAATGACATTGAAAAGAACAACGGGGGAGAAGTCCCTGGAACCATTCAGAACAACCTGCAACTTGCTCTGGATGATTGTGGCTGACCTGGCTCACAGGCTGTATTCTACAGTTGGCATTACACCTCCCTCAGCACTACATATGACAAAGATAGAAACATGGATTAGCCAGAGAAACATTCCTTCCCCACATAGAAGAATTAGTAGTTTACCCACAAATAGTGTGGGATAATGTTATAATAAAAAAGTTAATATCCTAATAGCTTCTTTGATGTTCCCAAAGTTCAACTCCCCAATAAGGTTACATGAATAACACTTGTATCTTTGTAAATTATTATAGCATGATTTTTATGTCAGCAAGAGGTGCAAGTATAATGGTCTTTGATAGCTCCTGTTGTCAAATGTGTATTGCCTTTATGGTAACCAAAGCAAGATGACCATTCTAGGGACAATTTCATCAGTATCTTGAGTAAATTGTTACTTTCTTATAAGGAGAGTGAAGTCATCTTCTGATATTGAGACTAAAATTAGAAACTGAGAATATCAAGGGACAATCTTATGACCTGTAACAGAGTTGGGAAGAGCCTCTTCCTTGATATTAGACATTACGTCATCAAAATAATGCAGGTATAATTATAATGAAGCATACAGCTAGTTTCATTTTGTACCAAATCATGAAGCATGCTTAGGTTGCAGTTTCAAAAATTACCCATTGAATTATTCAAATTAAACAAGAAAATGAACTCATCTTAACTGGATTTATTTGTAAAGCAAGCTAAAAAGTCCTGTCCTGACATCCTATTGGCAGGAGAAACCAGCAACCCAGTTTATTAGTATAAATTTCAATTACATAAACCCCACAAAACTCTGGTACAGGATTTTAACGTGTTTTAATAAGCCACCCTGCTTTCCAGTGGCCATTCTTGGAATAATGATAGCTACTGGTGTCAGTGCACACCTTTCAATTCCTTCACTCAAATAAATGAGAAATAATGGCCAATCTTTGCTTCATACTTATCTAAAGTGCCTGAAATTCAATATTTATTTAATGTACCGTTACTATTACTGCTTGTTACAGAAACAAAGCTAGTTTTTATTTGAAATTCAAAATTCTTGAGATGATCTTATCTTGTCAGAAGTAGAGAACAGTCTAACACCTGTGACAATTCTACAGGAAATGCAATACCTTACTGGGAAAATAATTGAAAGATTTACTGCATGGTTTTTCTGCAGAAATAATTATTTAAGAACATTAATTTGCAAAAAAAAAAAAAAAAAAAAAATCCAAGTAATACTGTAAAGACATCAGATGGATGATCTTACTCTGCTCTTTAACAGCCCGTGTTATGTGAAACTGCTAATAAGGGGACCTTTGGAATTCTTTGTCTTCTTTTACCTGCCCTTGGGACACCAACCACTTCACTGTAGACCCCCCTTGACTGTTCCTCTCTTGGGATCCAGAGGTTCACTGCCTTCCAGACTTCCCTTCCTCTTCTCCACCAGAGCAACTTTAGCCTGCTCTTGTTCTTCCTAAGACGGAGGAGGAAGAGTGAGGGGTGGCCTTCCTCCAGTTTCATCTTGTCTTGTTAAGAGCTCATGGAGATTTCATCACTTCTAAGTAGGGAAATGGCAATCATAATGGAAGCAGATGAAGATGCAGATTAGGTTTGGCATGGGTTAAACAAGATAATTCTGCACAAGATTAGTATCATGAATATCGTACCACAGTAGGAGTAGGCAGTGCTTCATAGATTTAGAATTAGAACAATACCGTGCTACCAATATCATTAGCAAGACAGTGGTTGACATGATACCAAAATGAAAAAAAGGGCAAGGAAAAAAACAAGTTTGATTTTTTCTGTGTTAATTTTAAGATGACAATAAGATATAAGGCCAACAGGACAGAACTGATGACAAGATGAGACTTGTTAATATCACGTTGTGAATTAGTTACACAGGAAGGCAGTCTGAAGAGGATATATTGATAGTATGGTTTAAATTGGGAAGAGCAAAGGCTATTGCCAGTGGTTGAAAACCCACTCAGGCAGCAGGACAGAGAAGGAATATGATGCAGATTAAAGTTTTTTGAAGGAGTTAATATCAAGATATGGTCATTTTGTGGGCAAAACACTAAGAAAGATAGACTGGCTGGGAAAGACTCCAAAGAAGAAAGAGAGCATAAAACAACAATGATTCAACTCTTCAATGTTTTCAGGGTTTTATTTAATCTGTTGCAAATTGCTGCTAACTGCAAATAGACCCAAATATCATTGATTGTATTGTAAGCATCTAAATTAGGCAATCATTTTAAGTACAGTGCCCATACTCATACTTTTTTAGATATGTTTTCCAAACACTGGGCAAAAAGAACCGTACTACTAGAAACTAGAACTCTGAAGTGAAACACTTGTTCTGGACAAATAAATGCAAGTCACAAAACAAAATTAACCAAATGCCACACAGAAATTACCATGTAAATAGTCACATGAATATTGACATGTATCAGACTATTGTTATTAACATAGAATACGAGCTGTACAAAATCACCATCTTGTAAGCCAGATGACATTGATGAACAGCAGTCGTACTCTGCAGTTTAATGAGAGACTTGCAGTAATGTTTGGAACACTTTAACGGCATTACACTGTGCTCAAAGGGCCCATGGATCAATACCATGTCACTGAAAGTGCCACAGTTATTACAATAGCAATAGAAGTATGAGGTGACAGGATGCAATGGACTACCATTAAAACTCTGCTGTATCAGTGCAAGATCTCTGCAATGCCTGTAGAACACTCTGAAGAGAGGTACTGCACATTGCTCATTTTTACCAAAAGATCTCTAACTTTAAAAGACCCCGATGGGCATCAGATTACCACAGAATTATTAAAATAGTTTAATGATTCTAACTTACAACAAAATGAAGTTATAGCTACTTCATGCTATCCTATTTTTCAGGCATTGCATCCTGGAAATACATGTGTAACCCAAATTCCCTTCAGTCTGAAAGGAAGCTCAGAATGAAGAACAGAAGGGCAACTACAACTTTTAGTGCCCTTTTGCAGAATTACAGAGAGTCGTGGAATAGAAGCTTACTATAGCTCTTACAGAAAATACATCAAAGGACAATCAATACACTGTATCACATTCATTTAATCCTCAGCACAATGCTTTGTTTTGATCTAGATCAGTACATTCTAATTCCAAGGAAACTTTGAATGGACTTAATTCCGTGTATAACTACGCGTTAATTAGGAAGAAACACTACGGATACTGAATACTAAACAATTACTAGACAATGCTAGGCTAGGAAGAAAAAGCTAATAAAACTGTAAAATATAATTAAAATATTTTAGCAACTACCTCTTTTAGTGCTAAATAAAAGATACGGGAGAAGAAAATGTGGCAATTAACTTGTGATGTTTACTACCAGATTTGGAAAATTAAAAGAGAAGTTAACTTTTAACTACAGTTTATGTGTGCTCAGCCTGGGGAGCTGGAGAGGTCTTCTGTTCCATGGCAAAATGATCCAGAAATATCGTGATATTGGTGAGGAATGGGGGGGTTCTAGTATTTGATCAGAAAGTAACAAACCTTCTTCAAAGAGATACGGCATTATTATGCATTATTCTAAGTATTTAAATTACATCAGCAAGAACAATTGTGATTGCTTTCTATACAGTAGCAGGACAGAGCACCTAAATTTGGTAAGTACTCAAAAGCTGATTCTTTTTCTTTCTGCTGTGAATCTGTTTTTCACATTGCTCACGTCTCCATGAACCTTAGAGGTTTGATAGAGTGCATTTAATCTTCCATTGAAAGAGGCTATTGAGAAAGGTAAGAGAAGCTTTGAATTTAAGACAAATTGGCAACAATGAAAGGAAAAGTACAATCTTGAAAGATCCCAGAGCTATCACACCTCATTCTCAGGTCTCACCATAAATAAGATAAAGTAATAACTGTAAGCACAATACTGTAAATAAAAGTAAAGGAACACAGGATTATGATTTACCCAAAGCCCAATCTAGATTAGATATTCATTATTATCCGCATATTGTAATTCCATTTCATGCTTTATTACACTCTTCCAATATCTCATTGCCTTGCATATTATTTCTTTTTCAAAGTACTGGAATTACAATAGAGGAATGCTGTAATGCAGCCATTATCTACAAATAAAAACATGCAGTATACTCTGTATTCTTTAAAACTGTACATATAAAAAACAACACTGATATTTGACTCACAGCTGCTTTATTTATTTGTTCGTTTGCTGTAATCTCTGCTAATTAAGATAGATGTTAACTAGGGGGCACTATGTACTCAAAGGACCGAGCATGAGGTTTGTTCCCTCCTTAACGTCTGCATCTTGCATTCCTTCAGTTCACATCCATCATGAAAGGACTGCCAGGTGAGCTGGCTGTCACTCCAGCCCAGACTAATAGATTCTCCAGTGACTTTTGTTACAGCTCATGTCAAGCTATTAAAACTCTGCGCCTTGAAAATGGCATAACATACGTAGCTGAGACTTGTCAGCTCCAGGTAATCAGACGTTGCTTGGTTTCAGAAGCAGATGCAGATGAGACTAGCAATATAAATATGCAAATCACAATGGTCCCTTGTCAGCACCACTGTTCCTACCTCTAATGGCCCTCGTAGAAAGTCTGTTTGCTCAGCTCCTACTTCCAGTGCTACATCGACAGAAGCAAAGGGGCGGCTGGCCATCTGCTGTCGCTCCCGCATAAGTTGCTGATGAGGAAAAAATGATGTTTTAACAAAACATTGAAAAATGCACCAGATATTAGTCTGCCCTACTATACCTCCCATTAAAACATAAGAATGCAAATAGCATGCAAATATTCACATTTGTAATATTAAAGAGAGAAAGTTATACTAAATTATCATCATCTGTATTTACTTGAGAACCGAGCCCAGAGGGCTTATGTTGCCTACAAATGGTCTTTCAGCTTGAACTCTGATAAAATCTCTAAATGAAAGCTTCCCTAACTGACTGTTCACTCTAAATAACTTTGGTATTTGTGCAAGTCGCAAGCAAATACAGAAAATGGTTGGTAAAAATAGTTGAAGTCTAATTCCACTGATAATGCATGCATTAGAACACCTGCCAAGAACAAGTTCCCTTGGCCTTCAAATTTTCATACTTCACTACTAAGCCAGATGGAGTTAATAGTGTCAGAACTCATAATTTCATGCGGTATCCTTTCTGCAGTTACTTATATACGAAGAATAATATGTTCGGATTGGGAAGCCTCCATCAGTGTATTCGAATACGATCAGCTATGCTCACAGAGCTGTATAATCCCTTCCAATCGTACCAGTGTGCACAGAAGTTCCAAGCAAAATCACAAAGCTAACTCATATTTCTTTCACAATCTGTAATTATAATGCTTATTAAACCATGATGAATAAAAACGATGACCAGCATTAGATATTACAGATCTTACTTCATGGGTTCAGTGCAACTAATAAAAGCATTATTAAATATTTAAAGTGAATGAGTCGTGCAATTAAAGTCATGTGCTCCTTCAACTGAACAGGACACCACAGTGTCTTGAAAGAGACAAAATGTTCACAAAAAATGTTTTATTATAAAAGATCTATGTTTCATTTTCTTAGCATTTTTCTCCTTGTTATATGTCTGGAAAACTTAAAACATTAGAAACTGTTATTTGAATGTAAATGACACTGTGACGGACTGTTTATAAAAGCCTTTGAAATAAGAAAAGGTATGCAAGCAAATATTTGCTGGCAGCTTACTAATAAACACTCTCAGTTTAAGGTCTGTTACAAAGCAACAAGCTTCTTTTGTAATGCTTCTCATGCATATTTTCCTTGACTTGCATTTTAAGATTGTCTGTAGAAGTTTAAAGAAGTACTTGTAACAACAAAATCAAAACAATACAGTAGTCTCTTAACTCACATGCAGGGCATTCCTAAAGTCTTGTTTTTATAACCATACAACATATCCACCAGTAAGCTCCTGTGCAAATGGGGTCCCAGTATATCACACCAATATGATAATTGATATATCTGTGCATGAAACTGTATGCTTTATATTCAGAATAAATAAAAGCCTAGCATGAATATCTAGGTGGTTAAAAATATAATTTTAAATCCTTCATATAGAAATGAAACTGGTAGTCTCTTCATACTGATTTACATCAGCACTAATTTGCAACAATACAATATATTCATAGATTTTTACAGCCAGAAAGAGCTACTGTGATGCATCAGTATTACCAACAACTTGACAAAGACCAGAAAAATTTGAAGTATAAAATACTGAGTTGCAACATGCTAAAATTACTGTATCTAGCTCCTTTTCTTCCTAAAACAAACAAAAAAATAAACAGTGTTATTAGAGCAGTCCTGCCATATGGAACTCATTACAGTATTATAAGTCTATAGAGCTATTGGCAAATGCTTACTTTTTAATGGGAAAACAAACATTGTTTTAAACAAATAAAATTGCTTGGCGAAAGTACATACTTAAATGAGCAGAAAAACCTATGCTCCAAATGCAGAAACAATTATTTAAGATATTTACTTGATACAGAGTATAAAGGAATATATACAATTTTTAAGGCTAGCAGTTTTCTTCCTCTGCTTCTGGTCATGTGTTCAACAATACCTTTTCATTCACAAGGTAGTCACTGAAATTTGATACTCTTATTTGAGAAGAGTACTACAAAGATTATTAATTAGCTCTGTGAACAAGAAAGAAAACTTTAAAATATTCAGCTGCCAATGAAGCGCTGCTGAGTTTGTCAGGTGAGTACTTGTACATAGAGAAAAGTGCTCTGTTGAAAATACTATTTCTTTTTGTTCAGCATTTTAAAGATCCCTGTAAGGTGCAGAACAAGAAGAATAAGATGCAATGAGGAGAAATTCAGGAAGATAGTATGATGTTGAAAATCAGTTTGGTGGCTGGAAAAGGTCACTAACTGCCACCATTGCAACTGTCTGTGTATCAAGACTGGGACAAAGGCAAAGTCTCAGTTATAGAAAACCTTGTGAGTTAGATTATCGCATGGCAGGTGGCATTCAGGTGTGACACCGTGTGCTCCAGTCACACTCTGTTTTCATGTTGCCCATATGGGTGAGGAGAGATTCCCATAATTCAGCCATAGGCCAAGAAACAGGGAAACTCTCCAAATACGGGTATTATGAGAAGACTGGAAAAACTCTTCCTCACCTTTTTCTCAGATGTCAAAGACATTAAAATAACCACACAGATTTCATCATAGCTGAGGCAGAATAAATATAGGCTAGTGGAGGGGAACTATGCTGGCATTACTTATATACTATTATTAGTTTGAAATAATCCAAACAAAACCAAAATACATACTTCTTCAGTAATTGCGGATATTTACTGAGACACGAAGAATAGTTGGGCTTTATTAACAAGTAATATTTGAATATTTCATCACACATGTAATTGATAATATTCAGAATTAAGTACATGCCTAAATATTAACTTAAAACTCTGGGAAATTCAAAACATTGCTTTCTCAGCATAGGACAGAGAAATTCAATGAGAATTTATCTGACTGAGAAGATACCAATTTCAAGGTCTACCATAATTTTAAATCTCACTAAGTACAAGAGTATTGACAAGATTAATTGTTTAGGCATCTATTATTTTGCAGTTATTTAAAAGTATTAGTTTTTATCCTATTAAAGAACTTTTCTTATAAAGTATAGAATTATATTTGTCATCAGTGAAGAACAGTAAGATATTAGGATACTATAAATTAGTTCAATTTCTCGCTTAAAACCCGTATGATTTGAGAACATTTCTTAAAAGCACCTAACCATTTTGGCATAATTAGTCCCTTGTCATGGAAATAGACATTTCACCTGATTCTCCACAAACATGCAGACATCTTCATCCATAGATTATGTTAATTTTGATTTTTGCTGTGCTAGTCAAACAAGCGCCTTTGAAATAGGGCCTGCCATCGCATCTAGAAGTACATCACAGGAAAGCATTTGCCTGAGTATACAATTTAACTTTACCACTGATCAAAAAAATTCTCACAGGAGATACTTCTCTGATCAATGCAGTTTGCAGCGACTTAAAATATTCTGTAGCATCTCGTGTATAATCTTCTATAAGAAAATGTATTTGTTGCAAAGTTCTTATTTAAGTAGAAATATTTCTTTTTTCTTCTTTCAGTTGATAATATTTAGATTTACTTTCAAAATATTTTCATGCCCATATTGTATTCATGTACAATAAAACACTCAATGCAAAATACATATTACAATGACTTAAGCTTAACAGAATACATTTCAGCAATCCCAGACTGATATGTTTCAAATCTTTTGTGTTTTGGGAAGTGTTACCATTTTACTTCTTTTTCCTCTTTAGAAGACACTTTTTTTTTTCCCCCATCACTTTCCCCCCGCCATGCTTTTTTCTGTGCTCTTCTCTTCACCTTCCAGCATAACTGTCCTAGAAAAGCCAAAAAGCCGTAACTGAAAAAAACCTAATAAAGTACAGGAGATGTTAGGAAGTAGGACAGGTGTACTTTCTCTTTGTTATACAGCAACAGACATTCTCGAGGGACTGATAGATTAGGATAGCTGAAAAGAATGAGACCATTTTAGTTCTGTAATAGGATGAACAGAAAAATCTTCCCGTTGCTGCTTGGCACATTTATGGGTTGTTCAGACCATCGACAAGGTACACTTCAGAGTATGCCATAAAGCATGAACGGACAAGTGTGCACACCTAAGTTCACGGGGCAGCTTGACAGGTAAGATGATAGGCAAAAGAGGTGGCAAACACTTGTAAAAGTGTTAGGAAGATTTCTGACTGACAGACCAAAAAGGTTTTCCTTTTGGCTGTTTAGAGCCAGGCAGTCTCAGTACGCTATTTCAGAAATAAGGAAGGATATGGCAGTTGGAAGGGTGTCTATTATTTTAACAGCAACAACTGCCTAGTATTTCTAAGTTTTCTTCCTTTACTTCTTAGATGTTCTTCCTTCACACCCTACATTTTCTTTTTTGTTTGTTTGGTTTTTTTCCTAGGTCATATCACTACCAACACTGTACCAGGACTTACACGAATTTGTCAAGGTGACTATTCAAAGCTTTGAAGAATGCTAATTCCACAACCTCTCTGGCAACTGCTTTCTAATTCAGTACTGCACTACCCACCTAGTGACCAAGATTTTCCAAATGTCTAATATGAAATTCCTATTCCGCTTATTAATCATCCAGCTCTGACTTGTCTGCAATTACCACATGGTCTCCTCTCCTGTTTCTGTACTATCAACTGGTGACGTGAATAACACCAAGGGCTACTACAAAGGCATTTACATGCCAGGCATTAAATCTGAGTTTTATAAGAAAAGTGTCTGCAATGAGGAAGAATGTCAAAATCTCATGGAGAGTTGCATTGACTAATTCCTGATCACAATGTATTTGACAAAGTCCAAGTGTTAAAAATAAATTAAAAATATATGTAAATGGACAGCCCTGCAAAAACAGCCTCTATAAGCGGTGCAGTTCAGTCATTCTTGAGGTTTCTTATTGCCATTTCTAAATAACAGAAGTAACTTAAATGTGTTCAAATGACTACATAGATCTGAGTGTACCAGTCATTTTAGTTAGAAACACAATTTCACTCTCTTAAAAAAATCTTAAATTCTCATTCTCAAACTCAATTATATATAGTGATATTTCAATGAAGTTCTGATTATTTGCTTTAATTTACACACAAGACAAAGATTGACTTCTCTGTGATTTTTATCTTGGTGTTACAAGTCTCTTCAAATTAAATCAGCTATTTACATAGCTGGAAAAGAGAGCAACTTCTCATTTACATTTTGAATTTGTCTTGGTTAATTTCAAAATCAGCTGATTTCACTGGAAAGGTGTATCCTAGTCATTAAATTCGCTTGTTGCGTATTAGGTGAAATAAGCTTAACATTCCATGATTGCAGGAGATACAGCGATTTTAAGAGATGAATAAATGTCAGTTTAGGAAACCAAGCAGCAGGAATAACTATACTTATCTCAGTAGTCCGACAATCTGGATTCATTCTTTCTCTCTATCATGAATATCCTAAATAATGCTGGTCACTTCCTTTCCCTGTGCCTCATTTTCCGCTAAGTGGAAAGTGCTCTGACATAAGAGTACATTCAGGTAGGCGATGAGATATTACAATGATGGACATAGTATAACATGCTATTTGCACTGCAAAACAGACTCTACTGAAACTTCTTAAATTATCAGGGCCTACTCCATTCTTTTAAAATTGCTTGAAGAAAAAGTGCTCTCAGGTATGTGCAAAGGTCTGTCATGGGAAAAAATGAGGGGAGTTATACTTTTTGTCCTAGCTTTATACTGGGTGAAATGAAGGGTTATTTAAACTAGACATAGTCCAGCAAACAACAGCTAAGACATACTTAAAATACAGTGTACACATCCCAAAAAATAACAGTTCCAAAAGGTCAAGTTTTTATGTATCCCTTTTGGAATCCAAATACCAGTCGTCTGTAATTTCCCTTGAACAAATCAAAAATGAGAAAAAAAGATGAGCCCTGAAAAGGTCATTTTGTTTCTAGATCCAAGGAACAGATATTTAATGTATCGTACATTAGCAAGCAAAGAGCAAAATGTGAATCGACTGTGACTTCAGGTTTCGGAACTTTTTGATTCTGGAATAGAATCCCCATCTCTAAAATAGAGTATACAAAGCTGCTTATTACAATGGAAATGGCACCCTGGCTTATGTTTATTTGCCAGTAATTTATGGGGCCTCATGTTAAAATGAAGTTGTGATCAATACTTCAGAATTTTTCCCTAGAGATTAAGTTAGCTTAGGAAGGTTTTTTGGGTGCTAAGAATCAATAATAAGCATAAAATTCAATTTATTGCTTTAAAATTTAAGAAGTGTTTAACAAGACCTAATCCCATTCTCTCATTCACTGAGACCACTATGAATCCATGTTGCATGTTACAGTTCTGTAACCGTAAACGTTTTAAAGGTTCCTCTAAAGTCTTAGGCTACAGGCCTTCCTAACCCCAGAACCGCACTCTTCTTCCTAATCAAATGGGTTTAAAGAAACATTTTGGTAAACTTGATTATTTTGCTGTTAGCTATCAGCCACTTTCAAGTCACAGAAAATTTATAAAAATACTTATTTTCCAAACTAATTCTGTGTACAGAGAAAAGAGAGCCAAATCCACTAATTATATATGTTAAAATCATAGAATCACGGATTCATAGAATCACGATTTTACGTAAGACATTCACAGAATCACAGAATGTTAGGGGCTGGAAGGGACCTTGGAAGATCATCGAGTCCAACCCCCCTCCCAGAGCAGGATCACCCAGAGTAAGTCACACAGGAACACGTCCAGGCAGGTTTTGAATGTCTCCAGAGAAGGAGACTCCACAATCTCCCTGGGCAGCCTGTTCCAGTGCTCTGTCACCCTCACTGGGAAAAAGGGTTTCCTTGTGTTTACACGGAACCTCCTATGCTCCAGTTTGCACCCAGTGCCCCTTGTCCTGTCATTGGGTGCCACCAAGAAGAGCCTGGCTCCATCCTCCTGACATTTGACCTTTACATATTTATAAACATGAATGAGATCACCCCTCACACTCCTCTTTTCCAAGCTAAAGAGACCCAGCTCCTTCAGCCTCTCCTCATAAGGGAGATGCTTCTCTCCCTTAATAAGCTTAGCAGCTCTGCACTGGACTCTCTCCAGTAGTTCCCTGTCCTTCTTGAACTGGGGTGCCCAGAACTGGATTCAGTACTCCAGGTGGGGCCTCACCAGCACAGAGTAGAGAGGGAGGAGAACCTCCCTCGANGTCGTGCCATCATAAAAGGCTATCGGATTAGTCAAGCATGACTTCCCCTTGTTGAATCCATGTGGACTACTCGTGATAAGCCTACTTTCCTCAACATGCTTTGAGATGGCGCCAAGAACAAGCTGCTCCTTCAGCTTTCCAGGGATGGAGGTGAAGCTGACTGGCCTATAGTTACCCAGGTCCTCTTTCTTGCCTTTTTTGAAGATTGGAATGACAATCTATTGTCATTCCAATCTTCAAAATCCAGTCTTTCAACCCAGTCTTCCAATCAACTCTACTGTATTTGTCCAAGGACAGTTATTTATAAATGAATATATTAAAGTATGTGTTAAAATTAATTATTTCAGAGTACGAAAGAGAGATTCAAGTATCATATTATGCAAACAACTCCTTGGAACTCTTTAATTTACAACGGTGTCACATAAATAATGCTTTTCAAAATGTCTCCTAAAGAATTACTAACACTGATAGTGTATTACTTTAAACATAAGTGCCATCTTTATAAGTGGAATAGACAGTATGAAATTACCTTACATTAAAAAATCTGTTTGTCCTATAGACATTATTAAGTTACTGCTTTTGAAATGAAGCATCCTAAATATTATCCTTTATTATCAAAACTGTTAAAAATGGCGTTAGTTACTTAACTTAGATGTCAAGCTTGTAATTCCCAGCTCTGAAATAAAGTTTTATGCTGTTCCTATAGCAATTCAGATTGCTTTAAAGATAGCAAATATGGTCTAACAAAAGAAACTGTGTATATGTAGTATCTCATGAGATCACTTTGTCCACCTGTGTGCATTGGTCCTACAAAAAGGCAAGTAGCAGTTTGATTATGACCCTTCTAGCAGATTTGTAAGTTTCTTAAAAAGGTCTCAGTGATGGAGATTACACAGTCACTCCAGCAGTCCAGAGTGCCTGATGATCCCCATGCTGGAAAGGTCTTTTTTAAAATCTAAATTAAATCTCCATGCTGACATTTAAGCCAATTGCTTCTTGTCCTATCTAGAGTAGAGAAATTCCCTGTCTACAAGTGAGAAAAGAAACACTAAAACTCTCTTCTTTACAGGAGTTCTTTATAAATTTGATGTTTGCCTTTAACCTTCTCAACTGTAAATAAAAGTGGATATACAAGCAGTATTTTGCCACTCCTGTTCTCATTTTCAGTGCTCCCTTCTGTACTCCTTAAGTGCTGGACACTCTTGTCAAAAAGTGTGCCCCCAAACTTTACATAATAGAACACAATGGCCACTTTGCCAGCCTTACTGGCTACTGTCTAATTGCCCAGCCCTTCATTTTCCCCTTTCTATTCTAAGATAGGAATTACAATCATGTCTTTTTTAAACCTCACTCGTCCTTGACGAGGTCTCAGAGATAACCCTTACAGGCTCTGGGATCACATGCATGCTTAGTCAGTTCCCTTAATATTCCAGAATTCAGTAAGGTTATCCAATCTGAAAACATTTCCCAAATATTCTCTACCCCACCATTCCACATTACTACTTGATATTGTATCCTTTTTTCACTATATAGGTACTAAGAGACTTTTAAAGAGGCCTTAAAGTGAAGCACTTTTAAAAATAGACTCTTTGCTCAGCACTCAGAAAGGTGGGTGTACATACTATTACTTTAAAGAGAGGTTCAAGCTCAGGACAAGGACATTCAAATTTGCAAATAATGTGAATGCATTTTTTAACCTGCAAGACATCAAAAAGAATAGGCACTGGAATTGTTTCCGATGTGAACTGATGTGATGTCCAAATTATAATGACTGAATTGAAGCTACGCCAATTTAGAAAAAGCTGAAGTTTCTGAAATGTACTTGGATCCTAGACCAAACAATGACTTCATATGTTCAAAATTTTTTTCACATTACATTGAGTTCAAGTTTTATATTTATTTTTCTTCACTATTTTCTTTCTACTTTTTAAAAATTAAATATAACATACAAAATAAAAATGATGAAATAAGAGAAATAAAAATTACTGCACAGTAAAGCTTGGCTATACTCCAACAAAGGTGAAGTTTGCCTTTATTATTACCTCTAATTTTTTAAACCAACTATTATCTGAGATTACACTCAATATAGTACACTGATAAAGTGACAACGTAAATGAAACATTTAAACAGCAACATCACTGCCAATTATAAAACTATTCTAAAGCAATACTTTAGAAGCTACTTTAAGCACAAATGATATTACCATTAAGGTAGGTAAACTGGTGATGCACTATGACTGATTGATGCCTTTAAATGCTTTCAAGCTTTAACTCTTAAAGCACTAAGCAAAATGATCATCATTTTCACTGCCTTGCAAAAGAGACAAAAAAGAAGTACGCTTACCAGTAGTCCTACCCTTCTCAGGATGGAAATGCCCTGATGTACACGGAACCTTAGCCTAAGGAGCTGAAGAGTCTTGCTATTGCAAATTGAATGGGCAGGCTACGCTATTTTGTTCTGCTGTGTGGCGTGAGAAAAGATCCTCTAAACAATCCTTATGAAAGTTGAGCACATTACTTGGTTACCAGCCACCCTTCTTACTAAAAGAACTGAGGCTCATCCTGCCACTGACAGCTTAAAATCTAGTATTTTTTCAGATCAGCACTCCAATTATGAAGTATTAGTAAAGTCATAGTTTTAAGTTATACCCAGGATCAGGAAGTGTGGGAAACAAAGTCTGGTCACTCAGAACGTATAGAAAATCACAGAATTATAGAATGTTTTGGGTTGGAAGGGATCTTTACAGGTCATCTAGCCCTCCTGTGAGCAGGGACAATTTTAACTAGATTAGGAGGATCAGAGCCCTTACCTCAAATGTTTCCAGGGGTGGGGCTTCTATCACTTTTCTGGGTAACCTGTTCCAGTGTTTCATCACCCCCATTGTAAAAAATGTCCTCCTTATATCTCAAGTCTTTCTCTGCAGGGCTGCTCTCAATGCCTTCATTCCTCAGCCTGTGTTGATACTGGCAGTTGTCACGACACAGGTGCAGGACCACGCACCTGATCTTGTTGAACTTCATGAGGTTCACACAGGCCCACTTCTCAAGTTTGTCCAGGTCCCTCTGGATAGTAACCCATCACTGAGGTATGTCATAGGCATATCCTTATAACAGATTCCGTCCACGTGGCATTTTCAGAGAAACTGGGATAGTGATTTGAAATCTAAGTGCTTGTCCAAAGAAATATTCCAAACCTCACAGATTAGCTCACCATACCTAGTACATGCAGGTCAGCAAGAATTTGGCACACACTGCTAGTGGGAACGGCATGTGGTCACAGCCAACTCATTTTGAGCAGAGGAGGGAACGGTTTTGAAACAGATGCAGTTCCGCTACCTGATCAGAGTAATGATGTGAATTAAAGCAGCTCTCCTTTGTTCTTGTTGTTTCTGAGTTTGATACAATGGATTTAGCAGATGTGGGATGTTACAGCTTTAATAGTGGTTGCTCAAGAAGTCTTAACAATAAGTTGCAAAGCTTCCCACTCTTGCTATAGATCTAAGAAAGCAAGGCTAATGACCACCCCTTACCTTTGAAACATATCAAGAAACCAAGGCAGTTTACTCTGAGTTTAAGTATCTTGAAGTCTGAAGCTTGCAATATTTTAATGGAGAATTAATTTTAAGAGTTGAATTACTACCTAGGAAGCTACAGCTACTGGAGGGAGTAGAACCCGTGTAATCTAAAATATTTAAGCTACATCAGAATTTCAGAACTAGCAGGCTTCCAAGCATCAAAGGCCCCAATCCTACAGTCTAAAATTCAGTTCTGAAACAAGAAGCATATCACTAATATCAAGAGACCATCTTGGTAATATCTGTAGCAGCAGAAGACAAATTGTTACACTTTTTGTCTTGATAATAATTTTGTGTACAATCCAGCTGCAAACAAGTAAATCCAGCTTTCCCAGTAGAATTCCTACATGGGGTTGCACCACTCTGTGTGAGTGCATATATACTCTATAGATTAGAAAAAAAACAAACCAACACCATTGCAAAGAAGTCAATCTCTCAATGCTGCCACACTCAGACTTTCAATATAAAGGTGACAGAGAGTGTAAATCAAAGTACTCTGGCATTTTGAGCTCCAGTCAGACTGTTTCAAGAGAGACAAGTGGGACGATTTAGAGTTCATCAATTATATCATATCAAATTAGCCTCCATCACTGGCTTGGCTCGACAGCTTTCATCTATTCTAATTTACAACGGAGAGGACAGCCAAGTACAGGATTGTGGCAATGACACAGTCAAAGGGAAGCACAGCACTTTTACTTCACAGGAATGGTCGGCTCTTCTGGACAGCCGCTTCAGCTGGGTCAAAATCTCCAACCACATTTAGTTTCGTTCATTAGCTTTGATCTGACAACTCCCATCCTCATTTAAGGAAGTAATATGCTAAACATCTTTTTAGCAGTCTTGCAGTCACTGCTTTCTACAGACACTGTTCTGTATACATCTTGCCTTACACAGTGATTTACCTTTGCAGTTAAATTCTTAAAATAGATGAGTACACTACTGGAATGCTATTGTAACTCTATGTGAATAGGACATAGTTTAGCTATTTAAAGGAAAATCACTATCAGTAAATTGGTAGAATTTACCTTCCCACCAACAGACTTTAAATTTGAACTTGCCATGGTTATTTGAAGACACTGACAGTGTAATAACTTAAATCACAGTGAAACACAGAAAAGCATTGAAGAACCTTACACAGATATCACTTTACAAGACTTTTTGTATTAAGAATTCATTCCTTTGGATGTGATCACAAGCACTGTGCATCATTTAAATTGCAGTTTAGAGGCTTAGATGATTCAAATGGAAAATGGGCCTTGTGTTACTCCTTCTGCATAGTGGTGAATTTGCACAACAGGTATGAAGTCCAGCTTTACTGTTTCTACCACAATAAATACTAAAAAAGAAACCAAAAGAACAAAAAGACTGTTTTTCACATAGCATCTCGTTTCCCACTTTTCCTAGAGAAAACATTTTTTTAATAGGCAAATTAAAAAAAGGCATTTAAAAATGCCCATATTGCAGTGATTACTTCACCAGAATGAGCAGGCTTCCAAAAGTATATTTCCTTACTCCTCCATCACAGTTTCTGTGAATATTGGCATTACGTGCATCTCTCTTTTGCCTGCTTTTGTCTAATACGGCCCGTTTCCAAATTAAATACTGCAGGCTTTAGGCAAGTCAAGGTCATCTTTCCCATTCCTCTATTTCCTCCCCAAACTTCACTTTGCTGGCAGCATTTTAAGTAGTGAACTACTAATAGGCTTTTTATGGCAGTCTTAAGAGTTGTTTTAATAATTGTATCAGATTAAAATGCTTAGAGACAAGTAAATTATCAGAATATCTGACAGTTAATGTTCAGAGACTCTCACATGATATTAGGAGTGATAAATACTAAGTAAAAACTTTAGAGGTATTATTGTCTTCATTGTCTTTTACCTGGAATTTTGATCGGCTCCTTTTTTTATATGCAGTCTTATACATTTGTATAAAGAGCACATAAATATAACAGAGTATTAATGACTTTTCTCTTACAAAATGGAAAACGTCAGACATTTTTACATTCTTACACATATGCTCCTTTCTGCATAGGAATCTTTTACCTGCATTAGAGAATGACATAAATTTTTCAAGAACTTGAACTTGTTTTCTGTTATTTGTTCCAGCTGGAGATATACTGGTTTAAAATGTCAGGGAACCTGCTACGTGTTAATGGATTTTCATATGGGCATCTGCTGAATGCTTTCAAATTTACACCACCATAATGTATGAGACAGCTGGAATTTCACTAATTGAAATTTATTTACTGAGAAAAAAACAACAACATACTTAATTGGAAGACAAAAAGAAAACAAAGATATGATCTATGAGTCAAAGGTGCCACCCATGTCAATGATTTTCATCAACAGACCTATATTTATAACAGTGCATGCAGAGCAAGGACTCATCCTCAGGGGCTTCTTAAAAAGAGTATGACAACTGTGATTTGGCTAATTATTTTTCCCTACTTATATGGAGTTGAGGGAAGTGTTCTAGTATGCAATGTTGAAACCCTTCAGCATAAGTTTTTATTTTCTTACTAGGGGCTGTGGTGGTTTCTTGATTCTTAACATGAAAAAAACTTATTTCTTGATTACATAAGCTATTGTTATTTAAATAGATGAATTTTAAAAACACACATGCATTACGGATGATATTCACCTCGGCATAAATACATTTACAACCTCTCTCCCATCTAACCAGGGACCAATAAGTCTTTGAGTAAGGATCACTCTCAACATTAGATATAGCACAGGTTCAATAAAACAAATGACAGCAAGTAAGTGCTAGCGCAGCGTGGAGGAGGCAGTTCCTCTCTGTGAAGAAAAGATCGGACGCCTGTCAGTAAAGATGAGCTGAATGACCACAGATACGCAAAGTACAAGAGCAGGGGTGGGGTGCGATGATCTGAAAGGATTTGCTGATCCTTGCCTGCCACACATTAATGACTTCTGTAACCCATCTCTATTTAAGCTACTACAGGAAAATCTTCTGGATAACACCTCCATTGCAGCTTCCCTGCACTGGTAGAGAACTCTTTCTCCATCAGTGTTCAATGCTTTGACAGTGCTTAAGACAAACTATTTGGCACTGGGAATTGAGTACATTGCTAATAGGTCACAGTGGCCTCAGTTAATGCCATCAGGAGATGAGAAAGATGCTTTTCCTCACCTGGTTAGATTGAAACATGTAATATAGGAGGGGTTTGCAGCTTCTCATCCACCAGGAAATCTTGCTTTGGTTCTTCAATACAACTCTTCCTTATGCTCCAACTGCAGGATGACTGCAGTGTGGAGTACTAATTTGGAAAGCCCAGTCTAGAATCAGAAACCAGAAATCACCACAGGCAGCTTGGTGTTGTTGAGATATGAGTCTGAAAGACTAGAATCAGTTATGATTTTTTTTTATGTGCAACTTCAACTCTTGTATTAGGAGAAGGTAACATGAAAATCTAGCTGCAGAGGGAGACATATTGATGATTTGCAAAGGGAGACGGAACAGACACACTTAGATCAGCATTACTAAATTAAGAATATACACAGCCACAGGTTACTCTAACTAAATGATGTCCTTTATATTCTATCTTGCCATTTTTGAGGGTCAGTAGAGGAGCTAGTTTCACCTGGGTAAGTAGCTCCAAAGAGGTCCTAACAAATAATTTCGCTATATTTAGCAACAGATTATTACTTTTCTAAACTTATGTATAGTTCAAAATGCAAAGAATTATATTGTCCCCACAGGCTATTTCTTTAACATGTTATAAATACTCAGATGAAGCAGGAAGAGTTTTAATATTTTTGTTTTATAAGTTTATATATTTTGTATAAAGCTACAATTGCCAATATCTGTGAATCAAACATAAAAACCTACCCTATATAAGTGCTCTAAAATGGCTATTTAATATTTACTGCTTTGCCCATGCTCCAACAGAAAAGGTGGAAAAATATAATACTAACAAGTTTAGTTTCATATAGGGATACTCCTGTACCTGCAAACCATTGATTGTAAGATTACAGTCTTAGTAGAAAATCAATACTTGTGAAAAAAGTTTCAAATATTTGCCTCGCTTCGTAATTTATCAGCATTTTGATTCTCTTCCATTTCAGTTCTGATGAATGAATCGTACAATTTCAACAGCAAAGATTTGCTTGCAGTTATATTTCACTGGCCTTTAAACTAACATGCATTCATTCTTGTCCTACAGGCAAAAGTCATTTCTGGGTTTCTCAATCTTTGATGGAGGGAAATGTTGACCTAATTCTTTTCACCTTTAAAGGCAAAAGATGTCAACAATTTTTAAACAGGGCTTTTTATATGCAAGTGCAATAAAAGATGCTCCAATCAAAAAAAAAAAAAAAACCACAACCAAACAAAACCCAAAATCATTAAATTGTGGTAGATTAAATTATTGTCTTTGAAAGTGAAGAAGTGGAATCAGTCACATCCCAAAAATTGCAATCTTCCATTTGACTGTACCAACGTTTTAGATACATAGTGACTACACAAATTAAAACAGTCTGAGAGTGTATCTCTTTTTCTGTATTATCAAACTTGTTATCGGTCATGTTGTTTTTTTCTGCAAAATAAACGTTTCTAAAATATCTACCTTAAAATGTATTCTCAGCCGTAGTCTCTCTTCCTATACTGAAAATAGGTCCCATTGAACTGTTGAGCACCCAATATTTGTGACAGTTTCTGTATGCTGCTGCAGATATTCAAAAATATGGGTTTATTTTAAAAACTCTGGCTTCTTTAATTGTACGTACAGGTTCTATGATTTAATGCTCAACTCAGAAATGAATGGTGTTTGTATCAGAATTAGTTCTGAATAAAAAAAACCCAAAACATAATCAATCATTGGAATTCACAGATGCAGGACCTCAGATTCATGTAGTCTAAACACTTCAGCTACTTTGTCCCCTTTTCTTCATTTATATTCAATAAGTCAAGGCTTACTGCAGCTGAGTATCTGAATTCGTTTTTTTAAGTCCCTGCATTCTAACCACATTATGTACATGGTAGAAATCGGGTCCTGGCCAGTTTCAGAAAATTAAACGTGAAGCATAATGTGAACTACACTGATAGTGAGAGTTGGTATCATTCAGACTGACATGGTCCAAGTTATGCTAAACCAGAATCATGTGCACTAGAAGTAAAGTTAATGATGAAAAGCAGAATCAAAGAAAATGCTCAGCACAAACGGCAAAAATGTCAGTTTTCTTCTCCTCAGATATTTACCTCCTATAGCACCAATATGATAAAAAAAATGTGATGGTATTTCACATCTTGTCCATGAACAATACTCATTTTATAGTTCTCAGTTAATGATAAATTCTGATTTCTTTTTCTGATAAATTTTAAGCTTGATTCACCTTGTATTGATTATTAACATAACAAAATACTTAACTAGTTAGAGAGATTTGCATAAAGTAACACTCTCCTGCATTTAGAAGTAAAAAAAATCACTACTTTTAATAATTATACCAGCATTTCCTGAAACTACAAGTAGGAAAGAACATTATTTCCTACAGTGTAAAATAGGTTATTTCAAACACTGAGTTAGGTGTCACATATTTAACATGACTTTTTTTAGTAAGTCAAAGTAAGGCTTGCATAGAACAAATGCAAACAATTTATATACATAGAGATGCTCAAGATTTCTTCTATTCTATTTAATTCCAATGCATATTAGGCTTTCAGCGCTGAGTGAACAGTACTTTCTAATATAGCTGGAAAATCAACTAAAGAATCATGTTGGCTTCAGTTTGTTAGACAAGCCAAGATCCCCGTAAGCCAGCTTCCCCTTCTGCAAAAAGAAGTGTCAAGTCACTCAGCAATACACAATAGAGAGCAAAGATGGGGGAAAGCTGAAGCTGAATCATAGAACACATTCTTGAGTGGTGCATGACGGTGAGTAGTAAAGTCAAGCTTCCCAGCCAGCTAGGGTGTGACAGATAGAAACGTACTCTTTCAGGTGGAGTGAACCAATCATGTTTTTCTCTACACAGTACAGAACTGTGGCATCTGGACCACAAGAAGAGATTGTACCTGGTTATAACCCCAGGTTTGGAGGTGGACACAAATGGCACTTCATGCTACCTGGAATTACAGCTTTCATAAGGTACAGGAGCCTTCTGAACATTTCAGGGATCAATGTTCAGCTGACCCAAAACAAAATCACTAAATTTTCCATCTATGCACTAGAAATTCCCCCTGAAATATCTCTCTTCTCATATAAAACTGACATTTAGATAAAGTAATATTTTTTGAAAAGAAAAATATGCTATTTAACCATAGTAACAAATAATGAGAAATATTTAGCATAGGGAGCGCTGCCATCATTCCCATCATTTTACTCATTTAATACATATTTTGAAGTCATTTGGAAATGTTTCTGATCCTAATGTACATCACAGAATAACATGAACTGTTATGCACAAAATAAACAAAACTGAACTGCATGGGGTAAGACACAGCAAAGATGAGAGGTGACACCCAGTCTACTGAATTTACGCTGGGATTTTTTTGTTAATCTTGTATTTCTAGACAATGTTTTGGCCCTTTTTGATACAAACTGCAGATAGGCAGCTGTGACTCAGCTGTACAAAACAGCTCTCATATTTTCCTCTCCTGAGGCATTTCTGCTCCAGAAGCAAACTCATTTAATGTCACCTCAGCTGCCAGTGGCAAACTCACCAGCAGTGCAGAAGAATCAAGCTGTGATGTGATGAGATCTAGCATTCCCTGAGCACGTCATTTATATTTGTGATGAAGCAGAAATAGAGACTGGACCTACAGTTAAATATATGTGCTATGTGAAAAAGACATTTAACAGCACTTCACCTGGACATAAATTATACTTTATTTTCAAAGACTAAGCCTCTATGCAAAACCTTACCGTATGCCATACATTCTGTGGTGTCAGCTGCATTTCTCAAAGTAAATTTGCTTGTTTAAAAGAAATGCCATCAGCAATGGTACTGTATATAGATGTGGCTCAATTTTTTAAACATTTTCATAAAATATCCAGTAAAAAGTCCAATTCTTAGCCACATTAACAAACCAACGTGCATACTAAGTTGATACAAACACCTCAAACAACCATGCATTACTTGTGGGCATATCGCTATTTCTGCTAAAATTATACAAGGGTTTGATGCAAAGGTTTGCAGACATCAACAAGGCTTAGGATATGTGAAAGTGTCCTTAAATATCTGCCTGCTTTCCATAGAGGTGGTTATGGAGAGCTGTGTTTTAACTTGATACCACAGACAATTACGTGCTGTTAGTCTAAAGCTACCAGTGCATAATATGGAGCTTGGCTACTGTGTTTCTTAATGCAAAATGACATGGAACGTTATTTGCCACATCAGGAAAAGCTGAAACTATGCCCTAAGGCAAAACATCCTGAGTCATAATTACTCAATTATGATGTTTAAGATCATCCACTGTTGTGCGAGCACTGTGAAAATGAGGCATAATGAAGTGGGTTATGCCAGGTCTGACATTTCACCCTTCTTTCTCATCATGATGACTTTGGGATTTAACTCAGTTCTGTTGCACAGTTCTGTGTGGCTTCTTATTATTTCCATTTCAATATTAAACTAGAAAATGTCTGAATGTTACAGATGTGTTGCTATACTAAAAGCATATAGTGTATACAATATAAATATAAATAGAGTGCATACATATAATATAAATATAGTGTATGCAGTATTGAAAAAAATATAATCACAATGTAGCCCAAAGAAACACAAATATACCTAAAATACTTTAAAATAGTTAAAATCTAGGGAGCTAGAGAAATAGAAGAACTATACATTCATCATTATTGTCAATAAAATCAGCACATACTGATCTGTACAAGACTGTCCATTTTCTTATTATAATGCACTACTGTGAATAAGACCATTGAGGAATGCTACCAGGAAAGACTATAACCACAAGAATGTTCATGCAAAACAAAAGCAATAACAAACAAAAAACTAATGGGAAACGTTTACAAGATCCTTTCTCAGCTGCCCAGCTCTCTTGTAGCCACTTAAAAATGTATTTAATATTGGATGTAAGAGAATTCATAAGTAGGAACACGGATCTCAGCTAATCATCTTACAAAACAGATGTGAAAAGAGAGCACTCTCCACGCTGCTGGGTGAGATCCCAGCCTCGCAGCCCTTGCTCTGCTGCCTGGGTGCAGTGCTTGGGGATGCCGGAGCCATACCTCCAAACCACGCTATCCTTCCCTCCCCTGAAACCCATGCTGTTCCTCCCATTCTACTGTTCATGTAGATAATACAGTAACTCAATTTTCTGCCATGATGCTCCTTCCCTTTCTCTTGTCCCTCAGACAGGGCAGATTCGGGATGGTGTTGCTCATCACTTCAACAATAGCAGAACCTGCCCAGGGCAGGCTTCCTTTGCCCTACTTCCTCAGAGACCAGTTGTTCTGAGTTTTTGACAGCTAAGGATGTGAGGAACACCTCTTTCTGCACTGCTTCACACCCCCTCCTTCTCCCTGATGGCCTCTCACAGCCACGACGCAGAGGCAGCTGTGGTGCAAGCAGACCAAGCTGTGCACTGGGTGGGAGTACGCTGTTTGGCTTGGTTCACCAACTATTCCATCAGTTTAGGAAAAGAGACAACAAGAAGAGTATCCTTTGTTTGATCCCACTTGGGAGCTACCTATTGCACCATGCTGGCAGTGTACTTGGAGAGAAAAAAGTCAACAAAACAAAATAAAAGTTTATGTAGTCACCAACATAAGAATGGCTTTAATAGCAAAAAGAGAAAAGCTAAAATTTAAATTTCTTCTCCTGCGACTACTGTGATAAAAAAATATATATATAAAAAAATTAATTCATAATAATATTTTCCTCCTCATGGATAATGCTCAAATATGAAGTAAATACACTGCAAATATACAGATGATTTACGGAATTACAAGTTTTTCTCAGGATTCATACACAAGCCATACCACAGCAGTAAATATTGTTCCATGCACACAAATAAACACACAGAACAGTAATTCCCCAAAGAAAATAATATTTTGGAAAATTTAATCCGATTTCTTCTTAGCTGTGGGGCAAAAATTATGTGGATTTTAATAGAATGCTGAGATAAATTAAGACTATAATAAATATATGTACAGGTACATGTCTCTTATTAAAGTGGCACATAAAGTATGAAGCCAAAAAAAGGGGCTAAAAACCAATTTAGCTGAGGAACAAAGATTTCAGGTATTAATTTACTCCCATAGATATGAGCCTAAACTAGCACAAGCACAGAATATTCCTTATGCAAATAGGCAAGATGGGCTAGCCCTATTTTCCCTGGACACATTCAATAAAAGGCAAACATAATACCATGGGATGAGTAAAAATCTACTCACTGATTTTTACATTGTAATGTTTTAAAAAACTACAGGCGTTTCAAACCTAGCACTTATAGTACAGAGAAACCAACTGGGACATGTTCTTAAACATGACATGATACTTGCTTCTGACATTATCCTGTGAAACATTTATTCAGGGTCCATGGCTCTGGATAACAGCTCAGCATATTGCTGCTGCTCTCCAATTTATTCTTCAAGCTTTTGATCTGCCTGCTGATTATCTCTTGAGTCAGTGGTTCAGAATCTTAGTTTTTCCATCCTGAATCTTACCATGAGCAAATACCTTAAAGAAGAGAGGTCTCAGTGTATGATCCCACCTTTTAACAGCATCTACTTGTTTGCAGCAAGATCAAGGCGGCTACAGTAACACAACAAATGAAGGTTGTTAGGTTAGAATACACTCCTTGCTGTGATGGAAAAACGATGTTGGTTTTACATGCAAGCAAGAAATTTCTAATTTCCACCGGTGTTTTTAGCCACAGAATTAACACAGTGCAAGTGTACTTATCGAGGGGCTGTGCTACATCAAGTATTACTAGACAAAAGTGATTCAATCAACTCGAATGCCTCCTTATATTGCCATGTGTTAATCAAAACCAGGTGACGGTTTAAAATCCTGACTTTGAGGAAAAAAATAATTTGCATTTGCCTGCATTCTGGGAACGTGCATGAACTCTGCCATGAAGGAGGTGTGGCTGGCCCCCATGTTAAGACAGAATAAGTTGAAAAGAAGGGCGAAATACTGAGATTATATTCACATCCTGGTGTTGTGTAAAGAACTTAAATGGCAGTAACATGGATAGTGTGTCTTTGTACCACTCATTTTGTGGAACAATCAGTACTTATTTAGAAAGCCTTCAGAGTAATTTGTGTGAAATGTAGCAATTCTAAAAAAATTAGAGCAATAAAGGACAAATAACAATCCACAGAGGCATTCCACACATCTTTGCAAATAAAAAACAGCATGCGAATATGTGTGAAATTAGTATGAAAATCAGCATCAGGGCCCCCTTATTTTGAAAAGCTAGAGTGGCAGGCATCAGAAAAAGGAGTAGATTGACTCCAATAACAGATCAGTACTTCTTTTTTAGCAATACCAAATGATTAACATTTCTGTTTATCCCCATTGCATATTATCATTTGTTCTTTTTCATTAGCTTTGCCTCAACAGCAGTAGCAGAATGGGAAGCAATGTGTGATGGCAAATTTCAAGAAAGAGAAATGCAGTACTTCTGATAAAATGAAAGTAGCTACCATTTCACCTAACATGTCTGTTAATAGAGGCAAGGCCTCTCGTCACGGATGTTGACTGCATATAATCTATTCAATTTAAAGTTGAATTTAATTGTATTATTATTTTTTATACAGTATATTGCCTAAAAGCCATGAGCCAGGACTTCTCTACATTAGCCGCTGTGCAAACAAAGGAAAAAGGGAGTTTATGGTCCAGAGAGTTTATATTGTATTTTGTTAATTTTTGATGAAGAGTAAAAGATAATCTGAATGAGGTATTCAGGCATTCAAAAACAGAAAGCATTTAGCTATATAATGCAGCTCCTATTACAATTCTCAGACTGCTTTCAGAAAACGCCATTACTAGATACACGGAACAGTGCTATAAACTGACAGTAAAGAGGATAAAATTCTCTTTAGGTATAAATGCCCAAACTACTACTAATGTCAATGGAATCATGCCTTTTTACAAGAGATTTTCGATCCACTATTTTAAAAAGATGCCAGCAGGAAAAAAAAATACAGCCAAACAAATAAAACCCACACATAACGACAACAGACTGTAAATTACTAATATCCCTTAAAAGAATGTTCCTACAACTACAGAACTAATTTTACTTCAAAATAAAATAGAAGTAGCAATTACAACTGCTGCTCAACTGATATTTTCTGGACCCAAAGTCTCACTGAAGGTTCTGGGTTGGTGAAAAAGAAATCCAGTGGTGCTTACTGCACTTTTCCATCTTAGAAAACATTGGGGCAGTCTAAGAAAAACCTGCTCAGAGCTAAGGAGGTATGATTTTATGTACTCTGTGAATCTAAGGAAACAGAAATAAAGGCATTTGATCACGATAAATTAATAAAATACTTTTTTCTCCATACAATATGTGCCCATATTTGCTTACTATAAAGATTTAGAACAACTTAAAATGTTTTAAGCTGCAAATCAGATTACTTAAGAGCAGAAATTCTGAGTGATGTCCCTTTGCCCTCTCATGATCTTTATCTGTTGCCCTTAAAGAACATTTCTAAATTCAAAACACAATAATCTATTCATATATCAGTAATTTCCTAAGTGACTAAGCACACAGTCAGGTAAAATACATTGCCACAAGTTCCATATCCTGACACGCTACATTTATATCATTTCTTGAAGACATTGAATACATAAGGTAGATGTTATTTGTTATTTTACATTAAAACTTAGCGCTTGCTACCAGCCATTACTTGATTGTATTTATTGAAATGAATGAATTAAACAAGCAATCATCACTATTGAGTTTTAAATATAATGCTAGACTTAAACTCTAAGTCAATAATCAGACTTCCAAATTCAAAACTATCACAGGAAGGGAATTGCAACCACTACAGAAACCTTGTGACTAGTGAGATTGCAAAAAATTTTAAATCTGGTAAAATATTTTTGAAACTGAATCTGAGCTTTAAAAGTAACTCCACTATTAAACATTGCTGGTCTGGTTCTGCTCTCTCATGGAGAATAGCAATAATTGTTTCCACAAACTAAAACATATTCTCAAGATGAATTGTAAAAGGTGGTAAATTGCTTACATGGTCATTATTCCCATTAAGTAATTTCCTTTGAGAGAAAGAAGAAAACATTGTGTTTTCAAGAATTACAAAAGTAATAGCAATTTTAAAAACTATGGAAGATAGAATTGGATCTAGCACAAAAAATATTATTTTAATAATAAAGCAACCATTCTTTCAGCATGTACATACAACAGTTTTGAAATTCATCTTTAAAATTACTTTAAGATTTAATAATTATATGTAAGTGAAAATGAACATGCAGTGTGCTGTGATAATGCCACCACTGAGTGGTATCATCTGAGTCTATTATTCAGTAGAGCAGAGAAATATCAAGAAATAATTGGCCTGAAAACTCTCACTTTAATTGCTCTGCACAGCCCTGGAAAGCAAGTTTGATGCCTCTAATATCAAGAAGCATATCCAATTTTGAAAATGAAGCAAAATGGATCAGGCTGGTCATAAAGAAATTATAAGCACTGAGCCAGAGTATTCTAAACCACCTTCTAAACAAATGAGAACAATTTTACTATACCAAATGACAACAAAAGAAGCAGCTCACATAGGTTTGTTTAGCATTAAAGGAATATTTAGACTCAGGATCTGGATATGGGGAACTTATTCGAGGCTGGAGTAAATCAGGACAACCATGAGATATGGGGGAAGCAACTGGTGGTGAGGAATACCAGAAGAAACTGGAGGCTTTTAGTCTACAAACACAAGGATCAGCATTCTGCCTTCTTCTAAACCACAGGAACGATTACAGATACCTGAATGTGTTGCTATACATAAACACAGCTTTCTAAGTTACCCGACTTCTTTACCATATTTCCCCGCTATCTCTAGTCAACTTTCCACATTAGAATACTGTCTACACTCAAAAATGTAAAGTCAATTTACATGCACACAGGCTTTATTTTATGTTCTTAAAAACATCCCATGAACTTTTCAAGATATATATTTAAGCATCTCCTTAGTACAAGTTATGGGGAAAAAAAAATACTTTTCTCTTTTTTTTTTTTCAGCTGTAATTTTGTAGATGCCATTACTTCCTACCTCCCCTAGGATCAGACTGATTTAAAAATACACCACAATCTCACTTCAGAGTACTCAAGTTTTAAAATTCTTTGTATTAGTTCTATCAAACTTCTCCTAAAATGTCTAGTCTGTGGAAAATAAAAGTACTTGGACAATTTTCAGAAGCTTAGTATCACTGGGATAATAAAAATATAAGTCAATCAGTTCTATAAAGGAGAACTAGCATCAATGAGAACTTCAAGACCGACTCTTGTCTCTTCATTATAAATACTAGATCTGTCTAGAGACATAATTTTATTTCATTATATGTTGTTTGCCATGTCAGAATAAAAGTGTTAGCTTCAAAATACAAAATCTGGGACCGAGTGATTAATAAACATGCTTTAGGTTTCACTGTGTGAAAAGTATTGTTACAATTGTTTTTTCATCTCAGAGTGCCTTGGTGTGAAAGCTTGTTTTGTGTGTCTAGAACCACTTATACAAAATGCATTTTTAACTACTGCAGTTGATCATAAAGGGAAAGAAGGAGAAATAAAAAAGATACATTATGCAAACAACCTTGAAATTTCTTTTTCTTAATACAAAAGACAGGATTTTTCCTTTGCTCTTTCACTGTATTCTAAAGAATGGCATAAAGTTCATTTAAGAAATTTAATTTTAGACTTGTAACCATTTTACACTCTAGATGAAGGGGCGGGTATTTTTTTTAAGGCCACTGAATAAAATATACTGGTTTTAGTGTCTTGGAAAAATAAAGAGAAAAGTGGATTCTGCCAAGATGAATAAATTACACTGGCATGAAAAAAGGACAGAACAATGGAGCTGACACCAGTTTTAACATCTGGGGTTAACTGCCAAAAACAATGCAATACTTATTAGTATCTGACTGAAAAGCTCATTCTCCGTCCTGGGCCACATTATTCATTTGCTTAAGCCAAACAGGCTCCTCATGAGCTTCTGTCTTGCCTTATGTTCTCATTTCCCTGGAAATATATGGTAATGAAGGTCCTTCTAACAGATGTTCCTTTAGACTCATTAACTTCTGAATCTTGTTGTTCATTTTATCCACCAAAAGTTAGTTTATTAGAACAAACAATCATGGGAAATAGAAAATCACAAATCGCTTTCATCATGATACTTAACTCCAGATACTGATACTGAGTGAAAGTATGTAGATGCTAATAATTTTAAAGTATGATACTTGAAGATCGTCTTAAGTGATGAGGGAGTCCCTCACGTCTCAAGACACAAAGATATCCTGTGTGACTTCAGGCAAAACATCATAAATCATTCCTTAGCAAAGATTCAGATAGTAATTGTCCTGGTTACTGACAATAACTGAAGGCACAAAGTGCTTTGATCCTACTTGCCTGAGGGAAAGTTATTTAGTAAGCTAAAATAACACTGTAGGACTGTATAAATAGTACTATAGCAACCAGCTTCTAGGAAAACATTAAAATCTTGATTTAAGGAAAAGTGATTGAAACAACTTTGCACAGGATTTACTTTATGATATATAGAACACGATAGAGGGCAGACTTTATTTAAGATAAATAAAATTATTTTAATGTTTCACTTCTGTGGCAGAACAATTAACTTAGATGTAGCTGTTGAATTAATTTCTATATGAAATTCTGCTACTGAGGGATGGTACACTTTACTATAAAAAAAGAAAAAGGTTCCTGTAAAGGTATGTCAATACTCTTCATTACCATGTACAGACATTAAACAGTTCACTGTCAATAACAATTCTGACAGTTTTCTAGTATTTTAAGATAATTAATGTTTTTTTAAGGAAAAGTAAAATTTCTTCCTTAGCATGATGATTTTTAAAATCACATCTCTACTTCTATTAAATCTCAGATTAAAAAAACTCTACATTATTTGTAGAGAGACAGCAATGTGAAGCCAGTACCTACCTTAAAAAAAAAGTCGTATCTTTTCTGACTAAGCTACGTAGTATATTTTTTAAAGTTATTACTTAAGAAAACCCACAGTTTTAAAATGTAACATGCCAACAGGTGAAGTGCAGCTACAAAAGTAATATTTGTAACTCTCTTGTACCTCTAAAATTTGTAACAGCTCTTCTAATTAAAACCCATGCTTGATACAGTTTAAAGGTTCTAATTTTAAAAGCATGTACTGTCAAACAGTATTCTTGTAACTCTGTTTAGTAAGAGACATTGATGAGATGGGCAGGACAGTGATCGATATATCAACAGAGATAAGCAATAACCAACCTCTGGTGAAATTTTTTAATGGATTTCTGAATTGATTCTTTGAGGTTTTACCTGGAAATACAAATTGAAATAAAAAACTCTTTTCACCACATAATTCTAGTAACTTCCTTTTTTACAATGTGTTTTGGTTTTATTTACTAACTGGAATATTCTCAAACCACAGGTACCTAAGAGTTTTCTAATAGTTTAATTTAATAAATGACTTAAGGAAACCAGTCCTTAAGCTCAGAAGAAGCTACAGTATGCACTTCCATGCACCAGTGGGACAGCAGACTATTACATTCCTTTCCGAAGCAAAAAATAATTTGATATATATTTGATAATCATGAGTAACGGTGAAAAATATCATGTAGGCAGATGTCTGTGATGAATTTGAGAGTCATATAATTATTTCTCTATTCTTATGACTTACTAAACAATCAGCTTATGGTTGGATTTACGCATTTGCATGCACAAAGCATTCTTAGCTTGAACAAGGCAGTACTGTATTATCCTCAGTTACTAAGAATCACATGCAGTAGCACTTCTCACTTGAATGAGGTAGGAGATTGTGAGCCAGTTGCTTGCCGTTGAAATATATACACTGATCGTACGGAAATCAAAAATATTTCACTGTCTCCGCTGATCATCAGATAGCTGGTAAGATCATTTGGTAGAGTTAAGACAAGCCAAACAAATGTGTGCTGTGTCCTAGGGCCAAGTCATACTCTCTCAAGAGATCAAGTTCATGGAATTACAAAAATGTTATTCCTGCCAATTACACTGTTTGTGAATAGAGCTAAGAAGAAAGACTGAAATAACCCATTCTTTCATCACTCCTGCAAAATACGTGACAGCTGCATTCACTACCCAAATATGTATATGGTTATATACAGCTGCCAGACATTTTTGCAGGGACAGTATAAGGATGACTGATTACTAAGTATTTTAGCCCATTCACTTTTCAATTAAAATATAAATAGGCATGTATATTTCATAGTCAAGAACAAAATCTTCAATTATAAAAAAAATAAATCAAACAGCCCTCACTTTAAGGACATTCTCATACTATTTAGTCAATTTCCCTTAAATTAACATATAGTAATTACTTATAGTTAATTTCTCCTGGAATCATTCCAAACAATGCTTTGCCTTTCTTTAGGACTTGAAGGGTGTGTGAATAAAGAGCTAGGAAATTAAATTCTCTATAGTATGTGGAAGTAAGAGAATCAATTAAACTTTTACTTAAGAAAAGTATTCATCAGTTTTGTGTACACACTTACTAAAACTAATCCCTGATTTTCAAAGATGTATCGCTGCTCCCATTCCAAAACCTTCATTCACTTCAATGTGCATTATGGACATTCTGCATTTTGCAGTATTGAACCTTCAGGTCAAGCATCCCATCCACGTCTCACATCATGGTTGTAAATTTTTGAATTTGACTTTTTCTCTCTCAAGAAATATCACTATCTTTATAAGTGAATATTAATACCTACGTCACATTGTAATATAGGCATAAATTAAACAGGTGAATAACACAGGATTGAAAGCAGGTCAGTCATGGGTGATAAACAGACAGTAGGTTGGCAGCGTTACCAGAATTCAGTCATGAAGGCATCAAAGTAAAGTGGTGTTAAAACATATATTTACTGTAGAACAACATGACTCAGGAGTTAGTTGTTCAGAAAAAAACTCGTTTTTTCTTAAGGTAGAACAATTGTAGAGATTATGAAAACATGATAAATGTACACATAAATATACTTATATATAGACAATTCTTACTCTACTTAAAATTTCCCACTCTTTGCTTGAATATAAATGCCACTGATCAGTCCTCAGTCTTATACATACATAGAATAAAAATTTAAACCAGTAAGACTAAGTACCCCTTAGCTGTTTATTGGTATACAAAATGAAGAAGAAAAACAGCTATCCACATTTTTTCACTTTAGAATCACCTTTTTATGCTGTGTTATGTATAGGAAAATTGTGTGTGATAAATTTCGTTTTCATAGATAAATGTGTAATATCATCCATGAGGCTGTTAGCTTCACTGCCTTAAAAAAACCAAAACCTACCTCACCAATGGGCCAAAAAGATGTAGGGCTTTGTTAAAAAATCAGGATGTGAAAAATGACAGAATTGCCTTCTGAGCACACTGTCTTTTGTAGCAGTAGGGTACTGCGTTTGGCAAAATTCCAGAGATTTAGTCCATCTGCATAATTTATTCTCCTAGTTACAGACTGCTTAAATAAAAATATATGTTCTAGCTTCAAAAACAAAAAGGCAGAGATTTTCTCAACTAGTTCATTAAGCTAGATACCTGGTGGAGGAGTTTCTCCAACTCATGATTTAAATGGAAGTCATTTTAATGACAAAAGCAATCTTACAGATCAGATCAGATCAGGTATTCCAAGGGCTAATTTTGAAACATTTCTGATATTTGTATAAAACCACAAAGATTTCTGTAATTAATGACTACTACACTCGGGGAGAAATTATTTTAGATTAAAGATATTTTGTTTTTTAAATAAATTATTTTTACTGTATTTAAATAAAATTAAAAAAAATTTAAAAGGCTTTTACAGTAGCTCATGTTTTATTGATGTTTTAACATGGGCTGGTAAACTGGTGTGGATGTAATAGGATTGAACGTTGCCTAGTACTTCCTTTTGCTACCTCTAACCACAGCTAAACCTCTCTACTCATCTGCTCTTCATGGGGGCACACATATTAATCACTCAGATTAGCTGCACGAGGAGTCTAAGTAACTAACTTTGGAAAATTAGGTTCATAATGTTGGAGGTTGGTACAGAATCTGTGATGTCGCATTGCCCTGATTTTAGGTGGAAGCCAAGATACTATAGTGCTAGCCCTGAGATAATTGCCTTCAACACTAAAGATTCTAAGAATAATATAGAAAAAAAATAACAGTAATTAACATGAATATAAGTTAAATCATATTCCAAATATATTATCTCACAGTATGCCATACCAGCAAGTAATAGCACATTATGGGATGTGTTGTACTCATAATAGCTGTGCTTTTATCAAAATAGTACAAGTCCTTTTATCAAATAGTATTTTTACATGTTTACAAGATATTTTACAAAATTAAGCATTGAAGTAAACATTGAAAATCAAACATATTTGAAAATAAAGCTTCATAATTTTATAGCATCATTTTAAAAAAAAATATTTACTAGGATAAAACTAATTTTTGACTAATTCTATAAAAAAATGTTAATGACATCTTTCAAACCAGGTGGCTGAGCAGCAAGACAAGTACAGAAATGTAGGTTACTCAAAATGAAAGATTTTAATACAAAAGTACACATGAAGAAAATTCCATTAGCCTCCAAGGAAGTAATTTCTGATGTACTTTGCTGTCTGACCTGATAAATCTGTGCAGTGTCAGTTTTCATTCAACAGTTAATATTTGTCTACACAAAATTAAATTGCAGGATGATAATGCACTTGCAGGTCTTCTTACCCCTACATTTGACTATCTTAAAGCTGTATCTTTCACCACAGTGAGAGCAAACAATTATTTGCCTATGGTTCGGTATCTGTTTTGCGCACATTCTTTACAGTGCCTATTCTTTCCAAAATACAATGTGGATTGTAGTAAAACAGATCTTCCCTTTTTCTGACAAATTCCATGGGTTCAAGACTTCATGACCCTATAATAAAACACCACCACTTCTGAACATCCAGTTACTGCTAGTATTTCTTCGAAAATCTGTTTATTATACAAAGCAGATAGGAATTAGGTGGTTAGGTGGTTAAAATAAACAGCTCAGCTACTGTCTTGTTGCTTTGCTGTTCGCCACATGTATGCATGACACACTGATGTAAACACAGGTCTGCAGGAACTGGGATTATCCTCACAATAACTGATTTCCATGCCGCAGAGCACACCCTCAGTGCAGTAAAGAACTTTACTGAAGTCTTTAAGGTCATGCAAGTTTAAGTTCTATGCATTTTAAGCCTGAAACTTAATGGTCTATGTTTGTGTTTGATAATATAGTCTTCATCCCATCTTGAACTGTGATCTGTACTTTAAAAAAAAAAAAAAAAAGTCTATTTTTAATAGTAACCAGCCACCTGCAGCCGCAGGTGGATTATGGAAAGGAAGAGCACAAGAAACTACCTGGAAGAAAACAATAACGTTATATGACCCAGTAATTTGCTCTCATTGCTGACTTTGTAAAATGAGATGAGTAATTTGGCCATAACTATGTGAACAGATTTGGGCCTGGTGCCTTAGTAACTAAAGTGTGTATTTAGAAATTTTCTGCTCTTTGAAACAGAATGTGCTCTAGAGAAAAAAGGTTGTGATTTCCAGTTGGGAAGTGTTTATCCCATGTAACTTCAGAAAATCATTAAAAATGATAGAACAGAACACCTGTATAGGTTTGGATGCTCTACTTCCTACAAGGTGTTGCCTAGAACTACAGAACATAAATCTGGATGCCTTCGAGCTATTCTGCTGCCAGGGCAAAGCAAAAGAAACTAAATCTTGAAATGTTCATTAAATGGTTCTAATAAAATACAAGACAACAAAGACCCTTGCAGAAAACAAAACAAAAACCAAACCACAAAAATCCACAACAACCAGGTCTGCTATGAACTTTTTCCTGAGGGGATATACACAAATTATTTAAGAGAGAATAGACTTTTTTTTTTTTTAAGAAATAAAGGGAAAGAACTAGCTTCAGCTTCATGAGAGAAGAGACAGATTATGATTTATGCCTTATATCATTGCCCTTCCTCTGAGAGCACTCACTTGCCACAACAAAGACGTCTAAAGTACACCCAGCTGGATCAGCAGTCTACACAGATCTGTGGAGGTAACAGGACCTAAATCATGTAAGACTATTAAGGATCCATTGTGGCCTCTGTATTTCTACAAAAAAATAATTGAAAATCCATGGGACTGCTCAAAGATTCAATGTCAGACAACATCTTTAACCTGCCAAACAGTCAGACAGCATCACTTTGCTTTTACTGCAATACCTGAGTGCTCTCTGTGTCTTCAGGAAGCACAACAAATAAGGTCACTGAAGTAATCAAACTAGCCAGCACATAAACTGGGATTAGCATGGCAAAGTACAAATTCCAGTGTACAAAGTTTCAGGTAACTACCCAAATGCACATCTAAAACCCATTCGTGTCCACCAAGTCTATGATATCTTGGTGAACAAATTGAACCTTTGGTGAAGCTCCCTATGGATAAGAATGAATCTCAAGTTCCCAAACGAGCAGTCTGCTCTTCCTAGTTGGAGTATTTGCCAGCTCATTGTCATCCAAATCCAATTTCAGAGACACTCTGTGAAGGCATATACAAAGGAGACCTTTCACTGATAAAGTTTAGTGAAAACAAATCACAGAGGCCCAGGTCATCTGCATGCTTAGGACAGTGAAGGCTACACCGTGTGTTTGCTTTCGTGGTGACATCATATTTCATGAATGATAGACCCCACCAGACCCTTGTGAAAAAATCAATCTCTGGACTGGAAAAAATCCTCCCAAAAATTAACTTTAAAATCTCAAGGAGAAACTAACAAAAGGTATTTAAAGAAAATAATGTAACCCAGTCTGGCCCATGGCCAAATAATAGGAAAAATAAATATTATGGTTATATCTTGTGAATGGGCCATCGCTTCAAAACAGCAAGATCTTGATTCATGACTGTTCTTCTATGGACATCTGATGTACAGTCATAGATTACAAAAAATGCATGGGAAAATACATTGTATAACACTACTCTCTGGATTCTCTAAAACCAGATTGCACCTTTAATTTTAGGGCACAGAAGTTAACAGAGGACTCTAACGCAACATTGCCTAAGCCAAGTAGAGTGGAAAAAGCACTTCATGTCTTTTATAGATCTTATCTGTCAATAAAGATCTTGATTTCTGCCTTCCTTCCAACTTAACTTTTGAATCATGATCAGTTTGATATTCACTACACCTGGGCATCAATATACAATTCTCTAGCTTTCCAAGACTACAATCCTGTCTTGCAGTGTAGCTGCTGCTTCCTCCAGCTTTCTTTGACTGTTTCTTTTTCAAGAAGGCAGTGCTTTCCTAGTACTCCTAAACCCACTGAATGGGTAATAAAAGAGACAGAAGCATCATGAATAAATACAAAAGCAAATTCAACAGCATGCATAATAAGCTATACATCTATCTCATATATATATGTATATATACACAAATAACCAGGTGAAATTGAATTAAATCTTAGAGAAAATGGATGATGAGGCTAGCTCACAACCAAATGGCAATATACTTCACTGTCAGTGATGGGACAGGGAAAGTTTTTGCAGAAGGCCTCATAATAATGACAAAATTCTGCTTAACAAAGAGAATATTTGGGGTCTCTAGTGCTCATGGCTATAACTTCAAAAGCACAGCATAAAAGGTTGAGATAAGGATCATGTGGTCCAATTATCAACTCTCATATTCATTAATTAATTTATGTCATATGTTAAAGATGGAGTGAAAAGTATGTGTCTTTAAATGCTTAATTACAATACTTGCAGGAATTTTATGTATATTTATATAATGTGATTATACATTGTTATAATTATCATCATAAATTTCCTTAAGTCTTAAAACAAGTGTAAGCAGTCTTAAATATCCACATAATTAACTTTCAAATTGAGAAGCAAAACTATTTTTTTTTCACAGCAAATGTAATTGTATCATTCCTCATTTTTATTTAAATGGAAAACTTATTCTACTCTTCTTTTTTTAAAATAATTTATTTTTAGAAGTGTCAGTACTTAATGCATGCTGCCAAATCTTTGAAATAATAGTTCAGAAGCATTTTATATGTGGCATGATATGATTTTAATCAAGTGATAGCACTTCCATTGGTATTTAAGATTAATCAGAAAATCCTTGATCCTAGAAGACTAGGAAAGGTTCAGAAATTGAATTCACATTTGCTTTAATTATTTCTTCATTTTGACAATCAGATCTCAGGTTAAATGTAACAGTTTGCATAACATTAGAGCTGGCTAATCTTCAAATTTCATTTCAGTATTAGACATTAACATAAACCAGTTTGGTTTTCATTATACGCTATTAAACAAAATCAAACCTCACAGGTGAACTAGATTCAGGGAATGTTGGAATGACATGCAATCACATAGTTGAAGTCTTTAAACCTGAAGTTCTTATTCAATTCGATTAATCCTTACTTTTGTAAATCTCCCAGTATAGCCCACTGCAATCTCAAGGTTTCATTTCCATCTGAAAATAGGTACTATGAAAGAATTTACACCTTTTTGTAAACCATGTGATCTGCCACCAGAGGAGGAAAAAAGGTAGAATGACTATTGGGAAAAGGCATGGGATAAGTAACTGAAAACAGAGGGTTTGGTGTCTTTTTAATATCATGTTTTGCTATTAACTGAATATGACTGTTTTTCCTAAGTCATTGCCATTCAGTTCTGAGAGCATTTACATCAGCATATTTCCTATATACATTTGGAAATACATTAAGTTCTAGTGCAGTTTTGACAGAAAAATCATGTAGAGAATTTGCAGTAAGGGGACAGGGGGAAGACTGCGCTATTCCATACATAGTTTACTTAAACTGAATAATGTCAAAGCACCACACTCTTATGACAGAAGTGATACAGGCCAGAGGGAACAAGGGCTGTCTGCAAATAATCATCTTTATCTGACAACTGGAAACTAGATATTGAGCCAAAATGTCACTTGACATACTGTCATGTTCAAAGTTAACTCAAGTTCTTCCTGTTTAATTGAATTCTCCTCACATATGGCAGCTAACTACATCAGGCTTATCCATGTTTATAAATTTACCATAGAAACTTCTTTTAAAAAACGTATATTCCATGTATTTCAAATACTGCAAATATTCCCTTTTATTGTAGTTATATTAGCATATATTCTGAAACACTGTTTTCATTGGTTTTAGATTTTAGGTGTCTAGTGATCATTCTGGTTAAGAGAATACCTGTAGTCATGGAAAATGTCAATGCTATGACAGAATCACAGAATTGTCACAATTGGAAAAGATCTCTAAGACAACCGTGTCCAACTGTCAACACAAAAAAAACGAACAAAACAAACACACAAACATACAACCACAAAACACAAAACACAAAAACCACCTCACTGTCCCACTACAGCATGTCGTGAAGTGCCTCATCTACATGTTTTTTGAACACCTCCAGGGATGGTGACTCCACCACCTCCCTGGGCAGCCCATTCCAGTGCCTAACTACTATATTACTGTCTGAGATGCAAATAAGAAACCTCTGAGTTAACATGGGAGTTTCTGCAAAACATTATGGGCTCATTTCTCCCACAAGGTCTCTACATCGAAGCAGGGAGGTTTAGACAATTTCTATTGACTATATGCTAGAGATAATCAGGAACAAAACAGGCCATAAAGAATTTACATCATTCACAGCTGATTCACTGTAAGAATGGGGAACAATGTAGGCACTTGTACCACACAGCTTTGGACATCTGAGCTTCCTTTGTATTCCACAGAAAAAGGCAAGTTTCTCTGCAGGTCAGGTCAAAATACCTGAGTCCAGGTCCTGTTCTACATTAACTTCGAGAAGCCTCTGTCATCACCAACCGTAAAGTTAAAAACAAAACCCAACAAAAAAAACCCCTTGTCAATATAATGACCTCTTACTTTCCCAGTTACTTTCTGAAATTTTTTTAGTTTATATTTGGACAAGCTTGGGATTTCCGTAAGCCTCTCCTATTTAAGTCATTCAAAATCATATCTATTATTTAATTATTCTTTGGGAAAAAAAAAAAAAAGGAACATAGCATCTCCCCTAGCTGATAAAGGCACTGGTCATCACTTCCTGCTATTTGGTGTAATTAATATTTCCCCACAGTGATAAATGTTAACAGGACAGGCTAAGAGGGAGTGATGCTCCAGAATTCTAATTTAGCAATTGGAGTATTCTTGTAAGAAATGGAAAGCTTTACTTACAGCTCTCTGATCCTGATAATACAAAGGAATAATTCTAATTATGTATTTAACACAGGAAACCACAAGTGCCTTAAAAATAAAACAAGGCTCATAATTTGGATGAAAACTCCTTCTCATCTGCACTGTGACTGGCATCAAAGTCTAAGATTCTAATTTTTCATTTGCAAGTTTTCATTGCTTTTCACTGGGAGTGTTAGTAGATAGCTGGCTGAACATGAACCAGCAGTGAGCTCAGGTGGCCAAGAAGGACAACGGCATCCTCGCCTGGATCAGAAACAGTGTTTTCAGTAGGAGTAGAGAGGTGATCGTTCCCCTGTACTCAGCTTTAGTGAGGCCACACCTCGAGTACTGTTTCCAGTTTTGGGGTCCTCACTACAAGAGGGACATTAAGGTTCTAGAGAGGGTACAGAGGCGGGCTACAAAGCTAGTAAAGGATTTGGAGCAGATGTCGTATGAGGAACAGCTGAGGCATCTGGGGCTGTTTAGCCTGGAGAAGAGGAGACTGAGGGGAGACCTTATCACTCTTTACAACTACCTGAAAGGAGGTTGTAGTGAGGCAGGGGTTGGTCTGTTCTCTCTAGTGGCAAGTGATAGGACAAGGGGAAATGGCCTTAAATTGCACCAGGGGAGGTTCGGGTTGGATATTAGAAAAAATTTCTTTACTGAAAGGGTTAGGCATTGGAACAGCCTATCCAGTGAGATGGTTGAGTCACCATCCCTGGAGGTGTTTAAGAGATGGGTAGATGTTACGTTGAGGGACATGGTTTAGTGGTGTTGATAGGGCTAGGAAAAGGTTGGACTCGATCTTGAAGGTCTCTTCCAGCCAAAAATGTTGTATAATTCTATGTTTCTATGTCATGTTAAATTTGGCATTAATTTCCCCTGATATTTTGTAAAAGTGAGAAACCTAGAGGGAAAACAAAAAAAATCACTTGGGTTGACCCAAACAAATTTCTTCTCCATTTCTAGGATTGCCAATAAATAACAACAACAAAATTGACATTTTCAGTATTTCACAGAAGTGCAGTCAAAAAATCCTGAAAGGATTAGGTCTTCTGAGTTCTGGTTTTGCAAATACCAATAACACAGATTAAAAAGAGTGAGCATATTTAATAACTCTCACAATTCTGTTTTTCACTCATGTGGTCAACTATTACCTCGACAACTGCAGCCCTCTCACTAGCCTTGGAAAATGCAATCCTGACCCACTTACACCCATTCACAGGATTTCTAGAGAGAACATTATCTTGTCATCACTTTGCTCATATCATCCCTTGCTTAACATCCTTTCACTGGCTCCTTGGTTTCCCTATAATAGCAAATACCTCTTACTTGTCTTCAATTTCATAATCCTTTGAAATTTATTCTCTCCTATCCAGCACTTCTCATACGTTATCATTATAGCTCTTGAAACACTAATACTGCCTTCTGAAATTAGAAGACCATTTGTACCTTTCCCTACATTCTCCTTTGGCCTACCCAAACACTTGGGCCATTGTCAGCCTTCCCATCAGTCCTTAAAATTCAGTTCTGACACTACATCTCCAGAAAACTGGGCTAAACTAGGCCAGTGGTATACTGAGTTGAATAAGTAATATGAGCTTCCACACCATCACAGTCTTATCTAACAGACCACCCTCCAATGTGTTTTCACATGTTCTTTTTGTGACTTCTTAGCTTTCCAAAAACTGTTCATTTCAAAAGCTCTGTTGGACACAAATCAAGCAAATGCTGCAGATTTATATTCAAAAGAATCAAATGCTGTGAGTGTTAATCACTTGAAAATCCCAGATACTGAGACTTCATGGACTCAGGAAAACCCCAGTCTTTAAATTCCTATAGTACCTTACATTCACTGGCATGATTCAAGAATTGGTACAAAATGTATGAAGGTTAGTATGCTATAGGAAGTTAAAACAAAAAATTCAAAACTAGAATGGGTTGTTTATGTAGAGATTGTTTTGAATTTTGTTTTTATTTTAGTGTGATATCTGTACCTTAGCTCTGATGAATTTACCATGTGATACCATGCAAGAATAAATTATTTTATGCAACAATAGTAGGGGATACAAGCAAGCTGAAACACTTATAAAATGAAAGCCCTTATTTTCTAGTACCTTCAGTTATACTAAAGGGCAGGACTTCAAATTCACTAAGAGACATTCATTTAAACTCCTTGCAAGCGCAGGTTCCCACAACAGATCCTGCCCTTTAATAAAATCAAGTTACTCCTTTTAAATGTTATTGGCATTTTATAGGCTGTTAAAAGGAACAGAGCTCAGAACATTTATATTGCTGTGAGTCTCCCTGATTGTGTCCCATTCTGATAACCACCTGTCTGATGAAGCTTTGATTTGGTATATATCTTCTGCAAATAATTCAATAGGAAACAAACATGTCACTGTTGTATTAAAACCAGAATGTGTACTGGGACCTAACATTATTGGTCAGTGCAGGAATTTTCCAGGCATCTGGTCTGTAGCTCACATTGCGTGCAGTGAATTATATCCCAGTAATTGAGAATGATGAATGATTTGACCCTCTTAAATATATAATGAGGGAAAAACCAGCACAGGGAGAGTCAAGATTTAGGCAATTTTAGCCTCCAGGAAAAAACAGTTGTAACCCAACACCACCTACAATTCTCGGAGGGTGCTTTGCTTGGGTAGTATGTCATGTACCTTGGGTAATACATCTTGCATTGTGGGCAAGAACACACACTAATATTGATCTTCTACACCATGAAAAACCATATGTAATGTCAACAAATTTAGAGGTTTACACAAAACGGTTAAAAAATCCAATCTTTTGCTGAGAGATTTATTGGTTAGTTTGTTGGTTTTTTCCACAGGAATTTTATAAATCCCTTTAAAAGGCAGGAGTATTAAAATAAGTGTTACAAAAGACTACTAATTTACTCTGATAAAATTTAATGTCACAATGGCAAGATAATACCTCTGTCTCCACATAACTCTGTAATACTATGGTGAGTTTACGAAAATATAAAGTTAGCAGCATATCCTGAAGCTAAAAAGCATGATAATTAGCAATTTCATGCTGGCATTTCACACTGGGACATCCTGCTGTGGTAAGAGACTGTCCGGGACTAAACTCCCACTCACACAGATACCGAAGTCAGAGGTCAGCTCACTTCTGTAACGATTTGTCTCTCTTTCCAGCTGGCCACCCTCCTTCCTCCTGCACTAAGTGGAAACAGCGAAATACAGAATCTCTTGTGAGACTTTGGAAAAGATACCATCTACAAAGCAGCAGAATGAAGTTAAGGCAGTTACAGAACTTGGGGGCACTGGCCTTGATTTATTTGTTTGCAACTGTAGATAGAAAGAAGGAAGAGGAATAAAGAGAGTTCATATACTGTCCTAAATTTTTTTGTTTAAAATTACTGGGCAATATTGTTGGGTAAATTTGGTTTGTATAGAGAGGAGGCGGAAGGCAGACAAATGGTGAATTGATAAAAAGAAGAAAGTTAAAAGTAAAGAGTTAAACTGCTAAGTTGAACCAGTTCGGTGTTCTTGTTTCTTTTACCTATTTTGCTTATTTCGGGAACCAGTTGCTAAAAGCAGTTTGTGGTCAGTTTAACTGGTCATTAAAGAAGCTCAGGGCTCTTTTGTCTGTGTTTCAGAGACATGCCTGTTTAACAGTACAGAAGAGGAGCATGTGAACAGTCTGCAGTTCTGTTTTGGCACAAGGACTAGATTTAAATATGAATGGAGAGATCTCTTGCAGCTGACAGAAGTGCTCACTCATTCCACCACTGCTGCAGAGAAGTTACCACCAGCTCCAGGGTCCCATTTTTCCGAGCGGCAATTCAGATAATGCATATTTATAACGTTTTTACAGCCGAATGAGTTAACAAATCACAAAGTGCTTGAATTACACAGGAAGTAGCAAAAACCACTCGGGTAGATCCTTAATTTGATACATCTATATTGTGATGGGCTCCATTGTATGGACTCCATCCTGCTCCACGGCAGACAGGGTGTGCATTGAAAGCCCTACGTTTGTGCTCAGAAAGACAGCAGCTGCTTCCCATCTTCCACAACATCTGAAGAGAGTTTTACATTCAGAGTACTCACAAATCAAGAACACACATCTCTGATAACAGACTGATGGAGAGAGTATTTCTCTGAGTTACCCAGACTATCTGCTGCTCAGGAAAACTATGTGTGGCAAACAAAAAAGGATTTGCCAAGGAAATATGCTGAGCTGTTAAACATGTACTGCAATAGTAAACGACAACACAAAATTTGCCAGTATTTCTAAATACTGTAATAGATTTGTGAAACCTTATGCAGCACATCTGTATTTTCAAAGCTGGGAGCTAATTTCCACAACTGGAATGATAGTTTCTTCCAGAGCGTTTTCTATTGTGCTAATAAAATCAAAATATAACAGAGAAAAGTCATCTTCTCTAAGACTATTCTTATCCAATAAGCTCTTATTATCCACTGTTATGGTAAGTTTTTTCTTATGATTTCTAATTTGTAGTTGGTTTACCTTTTTTTGTACTATATTTTACCTAAGCCTCTTGCAGTACACAGCTATTAGTGAGACAAAAATAAGTCTCCCTTTTCATTTCCTAGATGAGATAATTTTTTTTCCGATTTTGAACCCCTGTGTCAACACCGTTCTTGTTCAGCCAGTAACCAATTTCCTAAGCAAAGATCTCAGTTCTTTCTTCCCAGTTTCCTCTGACATATGTATCTGTAAAATATATTCAACATCATCTTCCATATTGAATTTAAGCCTATAAACTGATTTCTATCTCCTAAAACCGCTTCTTTCAATCATTATAGAAAAAATGGTGAAAACAATGGTTTGAAAAGATAAAGAAGAGATACAACAAATATTTTATTTACACTGTTGGAACAAAATTATGCATTTGTGTACTATCACATACCACTTTTCTCCATATTTCCTCTTATTCTTTAGAACACACATGTTTATGTGTTGCTATATAGAACCTGACACCACAGAACTGTCAAAGAACAAGTGGGATACCTGTTTACTAGCATAACAAAATGACAAAGTAAACCAAAACTGTTTTCTATATATGCTGTCTTTACATTCCTGTTCTCATATTTGGTATCTCCCGGTGTTGAACTCAACCCTTTTAGAAACTAGCACTCCTGCAAGATTATTTACCAAAGCCAGTCACATAAAATCGAAATAATATGAGCATTTCTATGTTTTCATCACATTATTTCATCTAAGGTAAAGATACTCCATCATAAGCACAAAAGCAGTATTGTATAGATATGAGAAAAGTAAGTCAGATGCTAACAAACAACACCAAACAAAAGCCAAAACAAAACCAACCACCTGGTAATTTACCCATTTGTGCATTTTACCCAGACGATTTTGTAATTCATAAATGAATGAGAAGCTACCATAGCTCTCTTCTCTAAAGGCTTTTATGTTAATTGAGTTTGCTCTAAACATTTTCATATATCACATCAAGTATCCGATGAGGTGCCAAAGCACTCTGTTAACAAACTTATTTCCCAGATGTGGCTAAAGCAGGGACAGAAGGCTCGAATGTTCTAACATACCTAACAATTCAATTACAGTTATCTTATGGTGCCATCACATATTTTTCTTCAACAATCAAACAACCTCAGCTGGAAACTCCAAGCAATAACATAAATAAAGGACCATCTGGCAAGAATAATTAAGGAAGGCTGGAAATAAAACATTAATTAGTGCAGTAGTTCAAACGACCTTCAAAGGCCTTATTATGAAATTATATCCAAAACAGATAATCATTTATTTTGTGTAACAGTTATATTTAACTAAGCATGAATAAATAATAATATCATTTTAGGATGCTATTACACTGTTATTGACTCAAACTGATTTTGAAATTGTCTTATTTTTCTATAACAATAAAATTAAAATGGAAAACAACCTACACCAGTTTAGAATGGCAGCTTTGGTTTTCCCCTGTTTCACATCAATGAGTCAGATGAATCAAGCTTGCCTCAAAATTTACATACTAGAAAGGACTAGAATGGTTTGCCAGGACAATATGCGTGTAACTAATTGCTTTTAAATCATTTACATTTGTTTTCTCAGTTTTGGAAGGAAAAGAATGGAAGTCTAGAATAACTTGTTTTCTGATCTATGAAAATAAATGCCAAATGCCAAGGTTCCTTAAAATCTGTTCTGTACAGAAATATACATTGCTATCACAAACTCAGGGAAGACATCAACTCATATCTTTCAGTAGGTAATCTTAAACTAGTTGAAATTAAAAGAAAGCAACATATTTCAACATAATCTGCAGATATGTAAGGGTGCTCTCAAATGCCTTCATCATCCTAAAACCAATACAATGAGAAAACAGATTTCTTGCAAATATAATATAATCAGGTTGTTCAAAAGGGAACAAACAAAAAAAGCCCAGTAATTCCTGTTCCTGTACATTTTTTAAATTGCATTTAAAATCTATGTATGAATTATTAACAAAGTTACATCTGTATTTTTTCTGGGTTTGTTCTTTTGGTTGAGTGTTATTGGGAAAAAATATGCTAAGGGAAAGGATTTTAAAGAGGATTACAATTAAAATACATTAATTACTTTATTTTATTATTGTACAGAATTGCCATCCGACCAATAAGACTAGAGTCTTCATTGTTTGGGGAAGTCACCTTCTCCTTATCCCTAGGCTACAGGACATCAAGCAACTGAATGAATTATCTTGGACCACAGCCAATAGCACGTCCTTTACTTACCAGCCAGACAATCATAAAGCTCCTGAAACTCTCAGACATCATCTGGATAAGCAGGCACAGGGGACAAAATCTTCCTTAGGGAATGTGAAGACCAGATCCACTTATGAAAATCCATTACTAACAAAAGAACTAGAGAAGTCCCCAATGCCACCAAGGCCAATGGAAACTGGATGAATTTTTGCTGATATGTTAACATTTCCACTATTGACTTGTGCCTAACACAGCATGTTGTTCACAACACCAAACGGTACAAACCGGGAAAATGCAGTTCTAATGGTGATAATGAAGTAATGAATTTCAGGTTCACTCACCTTTCTTAAAGTCAGTAGCTTATCCCCACAAACCTTATTAGGATTGCAGATATGTTACTGATATGAGATGTTGCTTTTCAGACTGAGAAATTACCATAGGATAAGCTAGCATGCGAGTTCACCACTGCTCTGATCATTTAGGGGATAAACTGCTACTATAATATGCTGTTATTCTGTCTAAAAGAATAATTAATTTAGGGCAAATCTTTGGCCCATGTAGTAGGAATGGAAAAAAAAAAACAGGGAGAGAAAAAGTTGGCCCTGTGTTACTGGCCAAACTACATCAGGGGGACATCAGAGACACAAATTAACAATAGCTGAAGAGTAGCTTTGGTGGGAGAAAGTGAAATCTGGACAATATTCATCCATAGAGAAAGGTGCTGAAAGGAAGGAAGAAAACTCATCTATTTGGGAAAATAGGAGAAAGAAGGATCTAAAAACACATACAATTACTTTAGGGACAGAGGGCAGAAATTACTAGGAACAAAAGAACAATGAAATGCCATGGAGCAGACTGTAGCAACTGAAAGATTAAAAAGGACTCAACACCAGCATAAGCTATAAACCAGTTGCAGGCTGGCGAGCTGGGAACAAACTTGTAATGGGACAGGGAATACAGGTTCGGACAATGGAACTATTGCTCTGGAAGAGAGCCTACCTAGCTAACATAGAGATCTCCACAGAGTTCTCTGACCACCTTCTACTGTTGGTTGTAGAAGTGCATCTCTACATAGGATGCTTTAGACGCCGTGATTCTGCACGAGCAGGGGAAGGCAGATGGTCTGACAGTCTGTACAATGCTCTAAATGAGTCCAAGTTTCAAGATCAAGCAAAGGATAGTGAACAGGAGAGAGACTGGTGCTCTTTTTTTCCTAGTTTCTGGCTTTGCATTTTTAGATAGATGGCTGCATTGTTGTTTTTACTGCGGGAAAGTAGAAGAGTTTGGTTTATGATATTCACTCTTATGAAAGAAAAGTACTTATTTAAAAAAAAACAACAAACAAAACCCACAAACAACTCACAAAAATCACTGGCCAATGTAATCATAAATATTTCAATAATATTGTCATTGTCTTTAGTCATTGCACCTCGTGAGTAGCCTTCTGCAGTACTTCATTTCTTAGGACCTGTACAGAAGCTGAGACAGTCAATAGCAATCAAGGCTTATGTCCACCTCAACAGGACCCAAGAATTCAAACAAATGCCGTTAACTCAAGTGCACCAGACAACGCACATGTGACAAATGGAAAGGAGGTAGCTGCACTGTATCCCAAATACCCACTGCATCCCCAAAGTATCCCACATTGCTTCAAATACATGTAACCATTCCCTTTCTTCTGCGTATTCCACATACTTTACTGAAGCATTACATTGTAGATGGAGGAAATTCAGACTGCGGAAACATGAAACAAAGGACTCACCTGATAAAGTATGCTCTGCATCAGGAATTGTGACCTACTACATAAAGTAATAAAAGATCACACTGCAGCCTCATGGGGGCAAAGGACTCATAAAGAATTTGCAAAAGAAGCCCACATTTAAGTAGTCTTCTCATTTTTGAGGATAGCCTCACACAAAAGGAAGGCAAAAAGTGCTTTAATAGTATCTCGCTTACCTACTTGACAGGTAAGTACAGCATCTGATTGAGACTAGAAATCCATCAGATATGGTGCCAGCTGTCATGTACTCCTTTCCCTCAAAAATAAACTATAAGGTGGTACTGAGGTACTAGTATAAAGGCATAAACCATGCTTCTGATGAACTGGTGACAGTACTACTTGTAAATCTTACAAGGTTTTATGAAACATACAGTAGTATTTATATGAAATATATTTGTAAGAAGATTAATAGAGCCTTTTCTGATTTTCAATGAGTCTTTCTGGAAGGTGGTTTGGTACTTTTCTGGCCTTTCTAGTGAAAGAAGTAAAGAAATCCTTTTCCTGGAAGAAATCTGTAAAAGGCAATGTAGATTCCACTTGAAGCTTCTGATGTTTTTAGAAAGATTTGCCAAGGGCAGGAAAAGAGCATATATTATTTTCATAAAACTGATAGCTTAACAAAATTGTACTTTTTTTTTTTTTTTTTGGTGCAGAATAAGGACTCGTACAGTGAAAGGTTGCTTTTCAAATCTCTCCGGCCTAAACAAAATAAACAGCTTGAGTATCCATTGTTAGCAGGTATAAGTCCACAGGCGATACAGCTTGAAACTTGGAGAGCTCTGCTCTCCAATTAAAGGTTAGAAAATGCAGGAAAATAAAACAGAAAAAAAATATTCCCATAGGAAATTTTTCTATGAAAAACGATTGAAAACAATTTTCACTAATAGTAATTTATATTATCCAACTCATAGAAGAAAGTGTATTGTCAGAACTACACCTTTGGCCACACATACCAAGACAACACTGAAAGAGAGGCTCAAGATTTCTTTTTCTATATTCTAGTCTCCAGAGCTATCATTTTAAATGTTTGGTTTACACTTCCATTTCTCTTCTTTTCTACTCAGCATGGTTTTCATGATTATAAATCACAGCGAAAATGACGTCATCAAATTGGGTTTTTCCTCTGCCACTACAGATTTTTTTTACAATTCTGTTGCACATTTATCTTCATATCTTTAAAATATAAAATTATAAAAACAGAAGCTTAAAATACTGACATAAAAAAATAAAATAGCCTAATAACCCTATGATTGTATTGGGGTGGCTTTTTTCAATGTTTATAACACAGTCCAAAGTTGATAAATTCCCACATGAAATGTACGGAACAAATATTTTTTGTAAACTGCAAAAGACAAGTAAAACATGTAGAAATGGAGCCACAATTCTCTGCAAGAAAAATCAAACAAAACTATTAGATAATCACTGTGAATAAAATCATGACCTACCTTCACAACAAATAGAAAATACATGAGCACAACTAAGGTTCTAGAGAAAAACTTTCAACCACTAATGCCTCTTGAGTCTACAACATTCCTAGAAGAAGCAGTAAAATCCTCACTCTGTAAAGACTGCACATCTAGGTTTTCAATGAATGGCAAAATAAATTCCCCATACAGAAGACAGACAATTTTGCACCTATGGAAATTAACACGTCTTATTTTATTCCATGGAAAATAAACATCAAGCATAAATACAAAGCCAATTTTGATCTTCAGTTTGATTAGAAAGGTGAACTATAACACCTTTAAGCATTCTAGAAAGATGTCAAATTTCTTTTTCTGCCGTCATCTCTATATAAGGAAGTCAAAGAGACTAGAGTGGTCTAACACAATCATAACAAAATTAAACATATATCAATTAATCTTTCCATATGCAAAGGATCATGGTTTGTGAAAATGCTAACATAAGCATTTCACAACACTCACTCAGTTTTCTTATAAGAATATGAACAAGTAAACCAAAGTTTGATGACTGGATCTAAAATATGATACGGCCAAGGATTCCTTAGTGTGGGGAGAGTAACTCCATTACATTTAAGGATATTTAATTATATAGATTTTCTACATACTATTTGCTTACTAACCAGTGGTCAATTAAAGTCATTAGTTCAAGATGACTTCCAGGAGCTATAAAAGACTGAGTTTAACTTCTAGGACAGTGAAAGTCAGTCTAAATCCAAACACATGTACCTCTAAGCTGTTGAACCGCTGTGTTAGTAAGTCACTGCTTAATATGGTTGATTGAATGCAAGCACTGTTATAGGAGTTATGAATTGCATAAAATGGAAAAATCTGTCTAGGTGAAGTCATTCAGAGAACAGCAACGATCATTTGCCAAAGATAATAAAAGCTAATGGTAATTATGGCATACCACGCATCAAAAAATTGGATTTGTTAAATATGCTTTGATAGCTGAATTGTTTCAACGAAAAGTACAAAGTGCTTTTTATGTATAACTTTTTCCTGACAAAACAACTATTAAGCATTTTTCACACATTCATTTAACAGCTACATTTCAAATGTCATTAGCAATGACCTAGTGACAGGAATACAATAAAGCTGGGATTTGTCAGAGCTGACAGTAGATTGGAAAGAAGAAAAGCAGTGTTCTTCCATCTCTGCCCAGGTTTAACCTGTGAACTGCAGCGCGTGACTTAACAACTCAGACCTTATTTTCTCCAGTTGTTAAAGTGGAACAACAGTCTTCATCTTTGCCCAGTACTTTGAGATATTCAAATGAAAAGTGAGGCACACAAAATTCTTAATTTTCTTAATCTCTATATGATCTTATAATGTGGGAAAAGAGAAGAAATTCTTCTGTATGATAAATATATACACATAGATGCAGATGTAGGCACACACTAACATAACAAATTATATACACAATGAAGTATATGTCCATTTTTGATCCGATTTTTGCCTCTACTGCTTCTGTCAGAGTTCTTCAACATAAATCCACAATGTTCTACTTAAACATTTTTCTCCTTTCCTTCTTAAACCAGAAGAAAGAAAGGAAATCCAAAATGAAAACAGAGGTTAATGGGAACTTTCTCTCAATTTACTAACTAATATAATAACACTGATTTTTGAACTTCTGGACTTAAAAAAAAAAAAACTCTAAATATTTTAATGTTACTTTGATTTTGAGAGATTTATATCCTGGCAAATCTCACAAACAACAAATATTTCAATATTCTTAAATATTTCAATATTTTAAAAAAGAACTTCTGTATCTGTTCTTCAGCAATAAATCAAATGTAGGTATTAATAAAGTAACTCACAGAATGACATTGTGCAAACATATCATCCTATTCCCAAAATATATTTTTAAAATACTGTAACTAAAGTGAAATGATTGCACTCTATAATAACAAAATTCACATAATTAACTACTACTCTAGCATAATATTTATTGTTTATGGTGTTACAGTATTTCCAGTCTTATTATTTACTTTTTTACCCTGGAAAGATAGTGAGATGAAAATGGATCTGCTTGCCCTCTTAAAATTTTTTATTAAAAAATGAAAGTGCGTGGAATAAAATAAGAATCGCTTGTAGTGGAAAATAATATATATATAAAAATATATAATATATAATATTATATAT
>VWZK01006982.1:0-20814 GCA_013396935.1 Baryphthengus martii
GAGAGAATCAGAAGGGTAAAAGTGAGAAATTCATGGGTTGAGATGAAGACAGCAAATCAAAATGAGGAATTAATTCACCACTTCCCATCAGCACGCTATTCAACCACCTCCACGATAGCAGGGCTCCATCATGTGCAACAGTGGCTTGGGAAGATGAACACCATCACTCCAAATGTGTCCCCTTCCTTCTTCTTCCCCCAACTCTATATGCTGAGCATGACATCCCATGGTATGGAACATCCCTTTGGTCAGTTGGGGTCAGCTGTCCTGGTTGTGTTTCCCTTCCAGCTTTTTGTGCACCCCCAGCCTACTCACTGGCAGGGCAACTCTTTAAGCGCAGCTCAGCGATATATAAATGATTGGTGCATTATCAACACTGTTTCGGTCACAAATCTAAAACACAGCACCATATGAGTAGCTATGAAAAAAATTAACTCTATCTCAGCCAAACACACTTTCTTTTTTTCTTTCCTTTTCCCTTTTTTTATTCCCATCCTTGCTTTCTTCCCTCTCTTTTCCCCTCTTCCTCTTTCTAGAATAGCATTCTTGAATGTAGTACATTTTCTGCCACCATGAAAGTGACTTCTGCACATACAACTAACAAAGGCAAAGACTTCCAAGTATCTCAAATTGGACTTTTTAGAGCTTGATAACATCCAGGAAACATCAGAATACTCAGATGTTTTTGCTCTAACCAGCACTGAGCATGTGACTTATCTTTACCATGCACTGAGATCCAGCAAAACTTGGATCCAGGACTTAGAGAACAGCACACTGAAGTAACAGTTCAAGTTTGTAGGTTCATGTTTTCAAAAGGAATAAAATGCCTGCAACGAGAGAGATTTTGAGTTCCTGATCTATACAGCTGCATTAAGCAGCTTAAAAAATATTTCAAAACTATAATTGCAGCCAGTTGCGTAGTGCTAACAGGCAGAGTGATGAAAGAATTAGATAATACTGTAATACTGAAGTACAGAGTGGGATGAAAAACGAGCTTGTAGCCTGTTTCTGCACTTGCTAATAAGCTTGATTGTGTAGCATGATGTGCGTGGTTAGCTCAGCGTTGCCTGGCTGGACAGGCAGGCACAGCAGGAGCCCCTCGTGCCCACTCCTGGGGTACGTCGGCAGCAGAGGCAGCGGCTGGCTCCGGGCTCACTGTCAGGGAGCTACGCGGGTCGGAGACAAAGCACCCTTCATGCACAGCCATTCCAGGGACTGCTACTTCTGAGCAGCAAAACCACAGTCCCAACCTCTACCGTCAGCGTTGACAGACCTAGAGTGTCTACTTGCTGTGTGATCTCGGGGAAGCCGTTTCATTTCTTTTTGCCCACAGTTCTTGAAAGCAGCGCCCAACAGCATGGAGCTCAGGGTTAGGACTGTCATAGTAGGTCCCCAGGTGATATTTGCTATTAACTTTAAAGCTCTGTCAAATCTTTCTGGAAATCTTTGGCAGCATTTGCAAACTAGTAACAATTCCTAAATATTTCAGGGTTCCATATTGCAGCAAATGAAGCTCCTTAAGCCAAAGGAGCTGGTGAGAGCTCAGCAGTTCTGAAAATCTGCTTTTATTTATTTAAATAATTGAATGGAAAACTAGCTCTTCTTGTCCTTTCTTTTTCCCATGCATTTTTGTGAGCACCTTAAGAATATTAATGACAGCACAATGATAACTAAAAATCTGGTCCATAGGTTTTAAAATAAGAACGGATTGCTATTAATATAGATAGTCTGACCACCTATACAGGTGACTAAAATTCCTTACTCAACTCTTTCACCAAGTCACAGTTCATGTACAGTATTTTTTAAAAAAAAATCTAATCAGATCAAAATATGTTTTTATTTAAAGATATCTATCCCCTTCTTAAATAAACTACTTAGTAGATGGTCACTAACACTGGTCAGAAAATATTTTTTTCTCCTGACAAAGGAATTTGAGGGTGGGGGTAGGATTCCACTTGGAAAAGCCAGCACAGAATTACTGGAGAAATGCATTTCACATACATTTTGCTTTTGTTCTTTTCCACAAGCCAGGTTACCAAGATGTACTGTGGTCTTTATTCTTCTCAAAAGCAGCAAAGTGTATCACTGGAGGAAAAAAATGGAAATATCAATTGCAATGTAACTGCAGTTTCTGATGGCAATGTAATGATTATATCAAAGCCAAAATATTTTCTCTGTTAATATTTATATTCAAAATTATGTGAAAACAAGAAACATGGTAAAAAAAACAAACAACCCACTACCCTGAGTATGATAGATTATATTTTGCTAATATTATTTTTTCTCCGTTAAAAAGACCAAACAAATGCTTTGTTCCAGGCCACAGAAGACAGGGCTGTGACCAAGAGCGAGAACGCTTCCAGCTCTGCTTGAATATCAGAGCAATGTGTGATGTTCCAGTGAGTTCTTCTGCCTCTGAATAAGATATCAAAAACAATAAAGGAGAAATATGTGATGTTGATGCAGAATTTGGGACACAGATGTTTAATTCTCTCCTTGAGCATAAGCTTCCTATATAAACTGAACACATCATTTGTGTCTTCATTGCAGGAAAGGCAAAGATATCTAACTGCTAAGCTCTTGGTCTCCAAAATAGGAGTCAATAACATAAAGATAATTTCTAGATCTCTCTGGTGCACAAAGAAAACACAAACAAGATCATAACTGGCAACATATGAAGCAGGAGGCTGTCTAGAATAGTCAACAGGCTATAGTGAGCATATTTTGAACTCTATCTCATGCTAGGTCCTTGCTCAGGGCTGCAGGGAGGTGCCTCTCTTAAGATTGAAATAGTCTGGCTAGTTCTATCACCTGGTATGCCAAAACTCTTTAAAAATTGTTTTGGTAATACAAATGATTTTTACAGTTATTGTGCTCACTGCTATTGTTAGCTCTGAGATCCAGGTTTAGTTCCTTCCTCTGCTGTATCTTTTGCATCTCTGGAAGTGCCATAATTAGCAACTACCAGCTATTGTATGGCCTGGGAATTCTTTGTTCCACTAGTGAAGCTCTACTGCTTTGCATAAAGCAGGGATTAATGGGGGAAGAGACCAAGTCCCTAAAAGTGAGTCTGCTGTGGCAGGCTACCAGCTGGGGGGAAGGAGTTCTGCAGTTGAGCCACTGCCCTGAGCACTGCTCATGCATCATGGCCCAGAGCTCTTTAGGTAAAGCATGTAGAAGTGTTCAGGCAAAATGCATAAGCAGCATTTTGGGACTCAGACTGTCTTTCAAAAATGCTAAGCTGCTGAATAAAAGGGGCAACTTCCACCTGTGCGTTAAAAAAAGAGCAGCCAAAATGGATTCGTTTACTATTTGTTTTTCAGGTTCCCAAATACCGGGGCAACAGATGAAGATATGTCTAATTAATGAATCTGGAATGGCCTTTGGTACAATCTCTCCACAAGCTACTGAACTCTGTTAAGATCTGAGATTCTACAAGACATGTGCAGGAGTAAAGCTTTGTGCAGCAGAAAAGCTCGTAAGAACGCAGTATATGTGAGGTTGTGACCCATCAGTCACAGTAAGCAATAGCTGAATCAGAGTTCGGGGCTCACAGTTTTGTACTTGCCCTCTATTTTCCACAGGACAGCTTTTTTGCTTTGTTGTTTTACAAGAATATTATTTCATTGTTTAATCTGTCTGTGTCTTAGTCTCCCATCTATGAAACTGGAGCGATGGGCCTACATGAACTGTCAGCTGAGCTTTGAAAGCTAAGGCTGTTCAGATTTAGTCATTACCGCTGTCACTAGGAACATACAACTAAGATAGATGCTTAAAATAAAGCTAAAGCTGAGGACATGTATTCTTAGAGCAGTATAAATCAATTCTCTCACTTAAAAAATGGCATCTAGAAAAATATTTCTGATTAACTAATTTTTTTTTTGTTTAGAGTGGACTTTTATACGCAGTACAATATACTGAGGACAGAGCTTTTTGTATTCAAGTACAAATCCCCCAGTGCCATACCACCTTAGTTATTGTGGAAAGATAGATACTAAATTCTGAGAATTTTTTTTAAAATAGCTGAATCAAAAAGGAAAGAATTCCATCAGTCTATCAGTCCCCACGCAGGAGAAGAATGCTGTAGTAGTTCAGGCATTGCTACAAAGAAGAGAATTCCTGGAAGACAGAAATGCTAGAAATGTTCTAACCATGGGAAAAATGTCAGTGGGAACATTACCTTATTAGGCACTGATAAATGCTTTCCTCCCTCCAGATTTTTCTTCCATGTGAGTTCCCTGCACTAATGTTATCACTTAAAGCTAAACATAAATCCTTAAGAAAACTGTTCTCTTCCATTGGTCCTGCAATTACCATTTTGTTTGTTGTGTTGTTTGTTTGGTTTTTTTTTTGTGGTCGATTCTATTTAGGCTTTAAAATTCTAGGAACCTATATTTTCCCCAGAAAAAAAGTTTTGTACTTTGAAAGATTTTGCTGGTTTCAGTAGCGTGTTGTTAAGCAATTGAATCAATTACTGTAGATGTTTATGGAAAACTTCATCTCTTCCTGTAGACTTTGCTTTGCTAGATAACACAAGGTAAAATACAATTTCCTCTCTCTATATAATGAGGTTGCAACTTAAAAAAAAAAGCTATATCCCTTTTATTCTAATATGAGCATACTGTGAAGTCTGTCTGGAAAGATTAGTAGAATAGTGACACTTCCTAGATCAGAAGTGACATCCTGAGACCACAGGCAGTGAAACTAGAACTATTCAGAATAGAAAGGATTTTCTTTCATGCTAACGAAAATGTTCTGGGGTTTCATAGCTCTTTATTATTTGTTACTTAACTTCAGGAACTGAACTAACTCTTAAAAAAATATTCAGCATTCATCACATTTGAAAAAAAAAATATTGAGAGATTATAGCAAACATCTTTATTTTCTCAAAATAATGATTTTACAATCAAGATAAGAGCTGATATTTAGGGGGATTTTTTAAGTTATAGGGAAAAAAACCCCAGACAAATAAAATCCCAAAGTATTTTTTGCAGGTGATAGATAGCAGATACATACCGGCAGGATGATCACAAAAGGTTCACAGCCCTAGGAAACCAGATGCAATTTTTTGCAGTCCATCTTTAAGACTGCTTCACATTTGCAGACAAGTATCTTCAGTAAACCCCTTAATCTTAAATCTTAGTATGTGAGTTCACGAGAGATGAGAACTTTTCTTCTTAAAAGACTGAGACCTCAATTGACACATGTTTTACAGGCTATAAACTGACAGATGTTTCTCTCTATGTTTAACAAATGAAAAATATTATGAAGAAATGTGTACACAAATGTTAGTCTAAAAGAAAATTTCAGGATAATACTCTAGAAATTAGAACTATGAAAACAAAAAACAATTTTTATTACTATCTTGAGGTCAGCTGATAAGAAAATGAAATAACCTTAATCAAAATTATGTTGACACAGTATTTCAACAAGTTTATATATATTTTTCGTCTAATTATTTTACTACAGCTTGTTTTCACATCTTTATGCATTTGGGGGTAGGAAGTGGTGGAATGTATTTTACTACCTGAGCTGGGAAGTGGAGGATATCTGACATACCAAGTTCTTTCACACGTGTGCCAATGCATATATAATGAATTAAAGAAATAAGAGCCAGTATGTGAGACATACTACAACCTCATTTTTGTTTAATTAGCAATGGAATATACACAAAGGAGAAGAATTGCATATTTCCTGCCCTACTGGTTTGTTCAGAAATGCAGTTAACTATATTTGTTCAGGCTTTCTTCAGTATTTTGAGTAGATGCCACAATTTAATCTTGAAATTTTAAAAAGAGCATCTCTTCATTTTCTGCAGCCTAGGACACTAAATGCTTCCTTCAGGCTCAGGAGAGCGGAATTCAGACCCTGGACTGACCTCATGAAAGTGACATCACCTCTCTGAGAAACTGAAGCTTTAATGCTTGTTTGGGCTGTCTGGGGTCTTGTGAATGCCATGCACTGAGGTACAGCTTCACCACGAGAAATGACAAGTGCTCCCTTGCAGAACAAACTTCTGAGAGATGGGCTTAAGCCCTGGTAGGTAAAGAAAAATCTGCTCCCCTGCACACTTGACTGCAATGCTCTGGAGCAAAATGATTATTTTTCCTCTCAGTGGACTCTACCCAAGGGAAGTCCAAGCAACAAAGTGCCTGCTTGAGACCCTGAGCTTCAGTGCACGTGTGGGAGTGACAGAGAAGCATTAGGTCATAGATCTGTCTTTTCAGTGTTTTCTAGAGGTTGTTTTTGGCTGTCCCCACTCATAGCATCCTGAGATGGGACAATTCCCCATGTTCACTTCATAGGCACTAGGGAAAGACTGCTATTACTTCGTAGAACTATTGATTAATGGATAGGAACAGGAAAAAGCAATGCATAAGTGTCTGAGAAACCACCAGAGAGATGTTTGTAACCGGAAACAAAGAGAACTGATGTGGCACAGTTTGACTCAGGATGAGTAGGAACAACTAGAAGAGCAAGCTTTAGAGAGCTCTGTAAGTGGTATGAAAGGTTGTATTTGATATAATAGAAGAAGTTACACTGGAGATACTTAGAAATAAAAACGACTTGACCAAATCTTTTGGCACGGCAGAAGTCTCTGCATAGGTATATAGTTTGGAGAGAGCTCCAGAAGAAAACCAAACAGCAAAAGAGGAGGATTGGAGATAAAAGTAAAATTTGCCTGGGATTGCTATCTTCTGTGCTGGTAGGCTCTCCCTGCAGAGTGTATTCAGCACCAAATCGGAGGCACTTCTTAAACTTTCTTATAAGAGAATCACAAAAGAGACCCTGAACTTTGTCATTTTATAGTCAGACATTTTTAGACAAATAAAATGTTTTAAAGGGGTGCCTTTTTTATATGAATTAACTAGTTGGAGCACTACAGAGCAAATTGCTAAACTGAAAATTTTGCAATACTCATTCTGTCTTAACTTTATTTGAAGTAGGTGAGTGCAGATCAGGTGAAAGGCATGAAAGCCATTCAGTGGCTTATATTTGGTCCCATAATCAAGCACTGGTACCAAAGCTTTCAAAAGAATATCTGGGCTATTTCACTTCATCTGAAATGGGGAAATGAAAACAAAGACTTCTTCTAGAATTCAGGAATGTGTTTCATTTTTTTTGATCTAATACCCAATTACATGGTTTAGAATCTGGGAGATAAATTCCTCATCTTCTGTTTGTGGATGCAACTGTTCTATAGCTGTTTGTCTGATTTGTTTATAATTCAGTAGGAAGGATTTGGAAATTAGATTTATCTTTCACAGAAAGTTATTATAGAGGAATGAAGCAGCCTGGAACAAAAATAATAAACAAGGATATGTATTCATCTTAGCAATACTGACCTTGCAGGAAATTAATTTATATTTCTGTTTCTGGGTAATTCCAGAGAAAACTTTAATAAATAATACACAGCTTGTTACTGAAATACGTTTTATAAGTATAAATATTTGGAGTTAACTAAACAGTTTGAACATTTGTATTGGGACTAAATCCAGCTTTGTGGTGTTAAGGCTGCTTAGTCTTCACCTAGCAGCACATTTTTAGGATGAGATCCTAAAATCATGGTCAAAGTCTAGAAACACATTGACACGTGTTTTTGAAAATCACAGTCTTCCAGGACAACAAACAGGAGCTGGCAAGTCTTCTCATCAGGGCAGTCTGCAAGTACCAGGATTGAGCCCAGAATTTTCTGAAGTAAGTTCTTTTGTCTACAAGCAATTGGTGTTGGGGCCTATCGGATGTTTCCTTTTAGCCATTCTTTGGCCAATATTTTTTAAATCTAGCCTCTGCCACATTTTCTTGAGTAAAAAAAAAAGAAAGAAAAAAAGAAAGAAAATTAGCTGTGAGAGAGATCTGGATGGTCTTTAGAAATAATACAAAGCCAGCCATGCTGCCACCATATCCATACATGCCTAATAAGAATTAAGGAAGTAAATAGTCCTTTCTATGTGCAGAGTTTTTTCCAAGACAGCCCACGTCTCCAGAATCTATGTTTCTGTGATTCTACTTTGCTGCAGTAGCCACAGCAGTTCAAACTTGTGAAGTAGTCTGTGAAGAAGTATCCCATGTTCCCATACCAATATGAAAGCAATTGGTTCCTTCTATCAAGTTACTTACCAATCACTGTAGAAAAATACATGTTCCCAAATAACTAATTGGAGGTGCTTAAATTGGTTACTTTCCATTCATTGAGAAAAGCAACACGAACCTTTCCAAGGTCGATGTTTACAGACTATCCCAAATGATTGATAACATTCATATGAGTACAGCTCCCCTTCAGGAGACAGTCTTTGTGGCTGTGTATGTACATACCCCTGCTCTTGAGCCAGAGGCTTCTCAGTCCTAAAGGTGTCTGCAAAGGACGTTCCTTCTTTATGTTTCCTGTACATGAGCTGCAAGGAAACCTGTTTATGAAACATCCTGATTATGTTTTTGCCTGTAGTGTTACACCCCAGAGTATCGTACTTGTTTCTCTTACGTCCTTTTGCAACACAGTGTATTGGTTTTCCTTCAGAGAGCTATATTGTCTCTTTTCATTCTGCCTTTTTTCTGTTGTTCCGTCACTGTAATGTGCAGCCTGTGTAAGGAGTTGTGTTAAATGGACATTTCTCGCTTTTGTTTGGCTTAGGAGAACATGATATACCACAGAAATACCACATTTATGCTGCCAAGAGCTAATAAAGAGCGTCTTGGAAGATCTTTCAGTTCTACCTCCGACACAGGCGAGCCATACAGCCATACTGCAGACAGTAATTGATTGCTAATGTAAATTTTGGGTTGGGAGTGAGTTACTCGTGATATGTTGCTAGTCTTTGGAGCTCCTGTTGTGAATATTATTTTAAACTTCAAGGATGAGGGGACTCCTACACTGTATGAGGTATGTTGTACCTGATTAATTTATGGAATAAGTGGTGTAAGAATCAATTTATTTGCCAAATAAAATATCAATCCAAACGTATCTTTCTGTGCTTGCTAGTTTGGGAACACAGTGTACCATGAACTTGGCTGATACCTATTGCTAGCTGCTGTTTCTGCCCTTTAATAAATTTTTTTGAGGTTGATACAGTTTCAGTTTTCCATTTCTTTACAATTAAATGGATGACAAAAAGTGCTTAAGCAAACTTAAAATGGCAAATATATTATCATAAAAAACTATTAATAACCTTGCCCATCAACAAGAAATAAACGTGCATTTTAAACTAGTAAACTAGTGTGTATACACTTACACAAAGTGTATGAAAACCCAAAGAGCACATTAGAACTAAAACTAATGTGAAAAAAATTAACTAAAAGGCAGAGTTTTAACGCCGCCTGCCCTTTTCCTGATCTTTGATTCTTAATCTTTCAGTTTCTCCTTACACATTTTGGGTAGAGCTGTAGAGGAATTAAATAAACAGGGATTATTTGCTTCATTTGTTCATCTCCCAGGGAATAGTTTGTAATCCTAGATCCTGAGCAGCTGCAGGTTACTGAGGATGATTCTGGAGAAGGAATTTGCCCTCTTCCTGCTAACTATCTGCAGAAGAACAAGCCGAGATATATTTGCATATTGAAACTGCAGGAATATGAAATCTAACACCATCAGGACTTCCAGGCTAATCCAACACCCTGTCTCTGACAGCAGCAAACAGTAAATACGTAGAGGAAGAGCACAAAAACAGGCCAAAGACAGTTGGTCTTTTGTAAGTATTCTCCCAGAATCCAGTGATTTGCATTGAAAGTGTTTCCTAAGCCAGCAATAATACCTTTGTATTTAACCCTCCATGGGTTTTTCTTCCATTAACTTGTTCAATGTCTAACCTGTGTAAACTTTTAGGAACCCAAACGTCCTCTGGCAAGGTCTATGCATTGTCTGTGCGTTGTGTGAAAAAGGCAGTCTTTGTATTGAGAGTACCAGCAATCTTTCATTATTGATCTTCATATCACTCATATACATCCCCTGGAATACCATTTAAAATTTTGTACCATATTGACTCACTGCTGATCTTCAGCACCAAAGATTTAAGTGAGAAATTGCACGCTAATGTTAGCAGCTCAGTTCTTTCACTTGGGAATTCCTTTAGGATCCTTTGGGAACCTTGTAAGATATAGCAGGTACTGTTCTTTTTGTCTGTTTGTTCCATAATTTCTATCAAAATCTTGACTAGAGATAGATTTTCCCCAAACATGACTGGTAAGCAAGGCTCTGTGAAGGTGAGCTCTCTAGACTACTTCACTGTGATTACAGGTGTGAAGAATCCATTTAGGTTTTCTTCTGTGGCTTATCTTTTTTAAAACATTGATGTACCTTGATCTTCTAATGGCTGTCCTGACACTCCAGCAGATTTGCTTTCTCAAACACATCTGATGTGTTTGAGAAAGACTTTACTATTACTACTGATGCCATTTGGAAGCTCATATCCTGTCCTATTCTGCCTTTTCACATGTAATATCTGGAGTTTTATGATTTTTCTGATTTTACTCATTTGGGTATATTTTCAGCTTTTGAAAAGTCCTTTTTTTGTTTTAATCACCTCCCCTACTCTTCTGTTCAGCCACACTGCATTTCTTTTTATCCTAAAATAGGATATCCTTGCTCTGAATTCCTATATGGTATCATTTAATAACCTCTTTACTGCTTGCCCTTTGAGTATCCCTTCTATCAAGCTTCCTCCTCTGCATGTAATTTTTCTTTCTGAAAATAAGGAGTGGCATTCTTGTTTATGTATCCCCTACTACAGTTGAAAATGACAGCAATATCTAGGCTTTATCCAGAGACATCACTTATCCCTTAACCCAAGAGGCTTAGGGACATCATACTCCATAGACAGTGACAGACTCTTGAGTATCGTCCTATAGACTTTTCCATACTTTATCACTCCATGGACATTTATTGCATTTTATCATTCTACAAGCAACCTATTTCTTCAGCTTTGTGCCACCTACTTGAATTCGATTCTTCCCTTATGCATCCTTTCTGCAGCGTCACGTCTGCATCTTTCTTCCCATCAGCATTAACATAATCAATGCACTCAGCCCTTGGCAGAATGGCAAGCCTTTCATATTTCAGAGTAGCTGCAAGAAAACAGAAAAATATACCATTTATTTTCAGAAACACATAATCCTTTTCAGAAATAACAGAAAGGCCATTAGATTCAAATTCAGCTAGGTAAGTGACCTCTATGAGCAATATATTTAAAATGTAGTCGTAATGAAGTTGCTGTGGCTACTGCAGTCAAAACCACAGTGTTTTGCAATGCAGATGTTGACCAAACATTGAACTCCCCAGGTAAGACAGCATCATGGCTTGACAAGTGGGAGCTGTCAAATGACCTTAAGAAGCTGTTGAGAAAAAAAAAAAAGAGTGAAATTACTACCACGTGCTATCTAGTGTTCAGCCAGTACAATGCAGACAGCCAGCAATGCGGAAAGGCCAGATGACAAAACAACAAACAGTGAGAACGTGAGTAGACGGCATTTGGAACGTGAGCCCTGTAATTCATCATCATGTACTACACAACCAAAATGCAAACCAGCAGCACAGGGTGATGACCAGCAGTTAAGGGACAGAACTGCAGCAAAGACTTATAGGATGTGTGAGCTGGGGGCTCTTTCAGTAGCAGAGAAGTAAATGAGCAACACCGACATGTAAGTTTAGTATTGCACGAGAGCTGGTGTTAGCATTTGATCTCACAGTCTTTCATGTCTTCCCGTGCCGCTATGGACTCCGAGACTTCTGGGGAGTAGATGCAGTTAGTTCAGGCATAATGTAATTTGGAGCTCATTTACCTTAGAGCAGTCTATGCAATCAAAGCTCTATGATGAAAGCTGTTTTTCAACTAAAAACATCAACATTAAAGGTTTGTTACCAATTGGGATATGCAAATGCATTAAGATAAAGGGGGGGGAAAGTGGAATGACTGGGAAGGGAAAATGTGCACTGAGAGTGCTCTCGCTGTGTTCCATTTGGACAGAACTTCAACATTTCAATCCAGCCTATACAAACAAACAAATAAAGCTTTAAAATTTCTGCAGACAATTGCTCATAATCATCTTCTAGGACATGCTGAGCTTGTTCCTTCATTTTGGGTTCTTGTCTTGCTTTAACTGCTTTGTGCCCCGTGTCATCGCAACAACTGTGGACAGAATATGTAAAATACCATCAAATTTGGAAAAATAGGACATTACATCCACTCCGGTCATTTTGCTGCAATGCAAATCACTACATAAGGTGCAAGGCAATAAAGACCGAGCACCGCTATATTTCCATAGCCTGACCTTAATATTAAGTCCTATGACTGGTGAGTCAGTTTCTGTCTGGTATTCTGACATTTGCCTCTCACTAATCATTCCGCACAATTCCATTAGAAACAGTATATATTAAAGCAGAGAAATTACATCTCTTAGAATTAATTTCCAAGTTTTCAACCCAAAAGAGCAGCCTCATGGGAAAAGCTGAACTGGCGTTCCAGTTCATGAGAGTTGGTTAGCAAATTGTTTGCATATTTAGTGCGTCTCATTCTTAATAGATGTGATGCCCCACACCATAGCTTCTATAAGATACTTATCAAAGGAGGAGACTGTGCCATCATTTCTCTGACGATCACAAGCCCAGCTAGCGATGTGCTCACCTCAGTAAGAGCAGTGTGAATTACAGAAATTTTGGGTTTGAGCCGTAGTTACATAGTCTCACAGCCAAGTGCGTGATTGAGTTCCCAGCTGAAGCCAAGGAGACTGTTGTCATTGATCTCAAGGTGAACAGGGTTAAGTCACAAATGCAGGATAAAGACTAACAAGGCAATACTCAATTTCTCTTGAGGGTTCAGTGATTCCAGTCTGAGCTACCTCAGTAGCCACTGGAGCTACACAACCTCAAGGACACTCAACACCTCTCCAGAATCAGAGCAAGAGATTTGGGCATAGGATTCTCAGGCCTTAGTTAGCACTCCTTTGTGCTATTACCTGAATGATTCAGGAAATATGGGGCGAGATCCAGCCCACAGACATACTTTTCTAGTAAAATGTAAGCATCTAGGGCCTATGAGAACTTTATTACATCTATTCAAAGCCTCACTTGTTCACAACCATCTTTTGTGCAATACCACAGAAATAAATGCTCTTTCCTAGGAGGTGGGCAATGTGGGTTTCCAGGGCCACATAAGCCTGAGAGAGTTTAAACACAATTCGTATATGCTCTCCAGACCACCAGGCTCTCTCTGTTCAAAGACATCCTCCATGTTTCCTCTTGAAGCTGGGCAACAAACCTGGGAATCATTTTCTATCCATCCATTCCTAACAACTTTCAAACCAGGTGGCTCATCTCAACCAAAGAGAAGTATCAAAGGTGTAATCTCTAGAGAAGGACAGAGCACACATCTGCTCATGATATTTCATTTTCCAGACAGACGTCTGCTGACCTGACTGCCCATCTTTTCTTCACCCAGTAAGGCTGGCAGCCTGTGTCACAACTGCCCTGCCTTTTCCTGCTTTGCAGACGTTTTCTGTTTAACTTGGGCACCTGAAGTGGGTGGCATTGATTCTGTCTGTGGAACATTCCTGTGGATTACAGGGACTTGTTTGGTCAATGTGTATTTCTTTTACCCTCCTGTTGCATGGGAAAATTCTTCATACAAACTTCAGTAATCCATTCCTGATTAGAGTGTCTTTCAGATCACATTACACTGGATGATTAGGCTTCACTCACTAACATATGCTGTGGAATTTTCCTCTTAATGGAGACAGCACTATTAGAGTGTTTAAAAGTATGATTACACTAAAGATGAAGTTAAAGATGAAGTTTCTCCTTTCATCTCTCCCGGGGAGACTTGAGCTAACCAATAGAAATCCCTAAATCTCATATTGATAACTACACCGAAATCTCATCTCTCTTCTTTCTAAAATTCTTGCTTTATGTATATCCCATTAGGCTGATCGTCATTCAAAGTTTTTCATGGAATGATGTTCTGAATTTCCAAAGCATGCTCAGCTTCAGTCTTCTTCATGAAGTGTTGAAAAAAATCCGTGTTGTTTAAACAACGTTCTATTCCATACCTAACAATCAAAACAACCTCAAGCTGTAACTGACTAAAAATTCACTAAATATTGACTTGGCTTTATTCCAAGATTTAAAATGTTGTGAAATTAGCACTCAATCTTTTGTCTGTATTAACTAGGGGTGGCCTGGATTTTTCATCTCTTTTTTTTTTTTATTATCCTTTAGTACAAGTCTTAAGTGTTTCACTTTCCCCTGTTTCTGGAGAAGAGCCCAGTACAGGGTTTCTGATACAAATACTCCCAGCCTACCAAAAAATGAAGATCCAGATCCAGCTTTTGCAAATTGGCCTAAAATCTGCTTTGTACCATGAAAAGGTTCCACTGAACAAAAAGTCTTCAGAACGTAGAGCCCAATAGAGACACTTTTTTCCCCCTAGCAAAATTTATGGTTGTTATGAAAAGCTCCAAATGGGAAAATTTATCCAAAAGCTAAGTATTTGTATTTATGCCAAAAAATATTAATATTTTTGATGGAAAATAGAAGTTTTCCACAAAGGTGTGCACTTTGTATAAAAAATTACTTTTTCTATGTAAAAGGACAAAAAATCTAGCAACCAATTTTGTGTAGAACAGTGATTTTGATGGAAAAGTTTGGAAGGGACTATTTACTACAAAGTAGGATGGGGACTTGGAAAAGAACTCTAGAAAAACCTGGTTTGTATGCACAGAGCCACAGTACAAAATCCTTTTCACTGGCTGATCAAGTTCTATCTTGAAAATCAATTTATTTCTTTGCTCTCACTGTTAAAATATTTGTCCAGAACAGCTACCTAGATATCAATCTATGCATTTACTCTCGCCTAGGTTCACCCACCTGTTGTTCTGCCAAATTTCCTTTAGTCTACATACTTCCTTTCCTGGTGACATATTTCATCTCGGTTTACATTTTAGCAGGCAATTGAACCAAATGTTCTCTAAAATCCTTAGGTCTTCATTTATTTGCTCTGTACCTGCTGGATTCATCTTTCTTGACTGCAGACTGCTAAATTTATATGCAACGCTCCAGATAAGATCTGAGCAGTCTCTTTCGCGTTACCTAGACTCATTCCTCTTCTGACTCTACACCGAGTATTTCTCCCGTATATCCCAGGATCACATTTATTTTTCACAGCCACGTCACATTAATACTCGTGTTTGCCACACACTGACTTGTACACACAAGATTTCCTGCTCCTGCCCTTTAGCTTGTGGTACAAACACACGTATGTTTTTCTTTAGCACATGACCTGCCGTTTTGTTTTATCAAATGTCCAACTTGTTTCTACTGCTACATTTTCAGTTGATCCGGTTCTGTAGGATATCCAGATGTGGCTTACTATTGACAACACCTTCAATCATTAGCAGATGTTATTTTGTCAAAAATGAGAATAATTATTAAAATAATAAAATAGGATCCCAGCCTGACCTCTGAGCAACTTCATTACTTCCTTTTGTCCTCCTGTTTACACATCAGTATTATTTGTCAGGTTCATTTAAACACATTTTAGCCCACAGACTTTTCATTAATCTCCACCATTTCAATTTTAACTATCGGTTTCTATGGCACTGTATCAAATGCTTTACTGACAGCTATCTAGAATAAATCTAAGGTCTTTTTTTTGTATAGAAAGACATTTGGTCATTTTTTCTTAGTAAAGAAAGGTTTTGGACTACACTGATACTGACAAAAATAGTATTGATAAGTACTACTTTTATTTTATCCTGTTTTTCTTATGTCTCCCCTTCTGCATTCACTCTTCTCTACTTTTCTAAAGCCTTGCCCGTCACTCTATCAGTTCATTTTTTCTGCAGTTTTTGAGGTTTGTCAGTAAAGTTTTGTGGCAAGGTCTATCCTTTACTTCAAACTGTAGCAAAAGAAATTGTACAAAAGAACTAACCATTACAAACAAATCATGACACTAGAAAAACCTGTGGGGACAACTCTCCTCTCATTGTATCACAATAAAAAATACTTCACATTTTCAGAACAAAAAGATTGGATTTCTTCATGTCCAATGAAAGATTATGAAATCACTAATTAAACCTGGAGCTTTGTAGCATATCATAGCTAAAATGACATTAGCCAACTACTCTCCATTATGGCAGATACTAAAATTATTTATTTTATATTTAATTTGTAAATGTTCAGTAAGTACTAATGAAAGGACCTGCCTATAATGGAAATAGGAGAAACACAATGCCCTGGCCAAGAAATTGGAAAGGTTCATTATATATTGAAGGAACTTCTCTCTGCCTTTTGAATTTACAAAAGTCTTCAGAGTCATAAATCCGAATGAGAGAGGACAAAATTGCATCCCGTACACTAACTGTTATAGACTACACTCTGTGTCTTTGGTGAACAATGACCCATATCCTGACTGAAGACTTCATAGTTAAAGATGTCTTCTTAAGCCATTTAAAAGTCCTGAACTTAACATAGAATTTCTTTGTATTTCTAATCTGCAGAAACATATTTTTGAGTACCCATCCTGCTTGCACATTATAGAAAGACCACTCTGAAGAGTTTTTCTAACGTGTCGCTGTTTAGGAATATGTGCTGTCTGAATGCATTTGGTATGCTGATGTTGGTAAACTGCAGGGCCACTTCAAAAAAAGCAGTTGGCGGAGCAATCTAAGCACCATCACTAGAAGGTATGCTCTCAGCTACAGCGCGAAGCTACTCTTCACACCTAGAGACAGGAGGGCGCTCTTGGGGAGGTCAAAGTGGAAGAAAATGAGAAAGCTAAGGTGACACTTAAGAACAGCCTTTCCTTAGAAAACTCTCCCTCTGCATGTTATTGCTTCTTCATCTAAGAGACAAGCATAAGGGTCAAGAGATTATGTAGATAGAAGATGATCGGTAATGATAGCAAAAGGTTAAAATAACTACAAGAACTTTTTGAGCACCTGTTGGAGCTGCAGATAAAATACATTTTTGAGTTTCTTTTGTTTATTCAGAGAATCTGCATTTCACCTTCTCACTGCAGCTACTACATTTGGTGCAGGAGGGTCAGCTATTGGACAGTAGCAACACTCTGCTGCTTCTCAAAGGATGGTGCTGTAGCCACTCTCCTGGAGTCTGTCCAAAGTCTGAGTTCCCATTGTCATGAGCAGGACACATATTCTGCCCCACTCAGACCTCTTTGTTGTGCTCCCATCTGATCATTGAAGGAGGCTCAATAAAACCATCTATGTTAATAGTTACCAATGCTTGAATTTTGGGGAACTTTCATGTTCTCCAATATAAAAGGTCCAAACAGCGTGTATATCAAAGTTACAATTCCTTTTTCTTGGAAACTCTCTCTAACATTTATTTCCATGATGAAATCTTCCCTTACGTATTTGGAGTGCAGAAAAAAACCAACCAAACAAAACAAAACCAAATCTAACAAAATGCAGGATGACAGTAGAGAGTGCCTTTGGGAGATTTGGGATTATCTGATGAAAGCCTAGTGTCTTTGCTAAGTGAGAAGACTTAGGAAGGACATCCCCTTTGCAATGAGACTTAGTATAGCATTCTACATAAAGTGAAAGCAAAAAAAACCACTCTGAGGTCTCAAAAGATGTGAAATAGCTTGAGCAGCTCAAGAGATAGTCACCCTTGAAGGTGGCACATTGTCCAAGATAGCTTGTACACATGCCTTGAGTGAAATCCTTCAAAGCTTTTAATGTGGTTCGGGTATTTCTGGCAACTGTGTATTATGCATTGTGCAAACAATAATTGTTAGATGACTGAATGAAAGAAAATCTCCTTTTGAACAATGAAAGCAATGGTTTTTTCCAGTCCTTATCCACATGACGTGAACATGATTTGTGGGCAGAGTACAAACTGTCAAAACATCTTGAACTTCACAAACAATTTAAATAAGGATTCAGCTCAAAGGAAATTGATGTCATTGCTTCAGAATGAAAAGCTGTCACCTTCTTCTTCATAGGACTGACCAAAATCACATTAGTTAGTTATTGTGAACACTGTGTATTAGAGGACTCCAAAGAGACAGCTGGCCAGGCAGAAGATACTCGTTACTTCAAACCCTACCAGCATGCACCTTTCCTTGGTAGGTAGGCTTTTTGAACAGCTGGAGTTGGAGCAAACCTTTTGTCTCCAGCACGTGCTGCAGGAGTAGGTAGCTGGCAGTACCTTGGCACTGCTTGTCACTATGTCCATTACCTGCTGCTGAACTTTCCATTTCCACTTTTACTACCCGCTCTGGAACACCCAGGCTCAGCTGATTCCAAATAATATCTACGTCAATCAAACTGCATTTTCTTTTCCACCACCTCTCTTGTGACGAGGAGGTGAATCTCCCTCTGTGTTTGGACTCCATCCTAGTCCTCCACGTCTGTGCAGTCCTTCTGTGCCTCGTGGACATCTCCACAAAATCTCTGTATTCTTTCCTTTGAATTTGACAGGCCATTCTTGCCAATGGCATCAAATCTACACTGATCATCTAAATTGCTATGACACCCTGGTTCCTTCATAACTCTATCTGTTCTTTTCTCCCTGAGAGTATCAGTTTCATTTGTATTTATATATCAACAGCTGGTTTACTTCCATTCTCGTTCTTTTTTTCTCCTCTACATCTGTTATAAAAGGGCATTGAACTGCGCTATGTTTAAGGGAAAAGAACTTGAACCACATTTTCTGGGCTTCATCCACCAATAATTTGTATTCTTTTCAGGGGGAAAAAGAAAAAAAAAAAAGGCACTTAGCTACATCTAAACAAAAATATTAGTATTTGATTCATCTGTTTCATCTGGTGTCTCTTTCATGTCAAAGAGCCACTGGGAATAGTGACAGAAGGAATGGTTGAGAAATAGCTGATGCTTTTTCTTTTCGCCTGAAAATGCTGATACTTTGAAAAGAAAATGTCAAAAAAAATCTGACTCTGGATCTTCTGGTAGAACAGATGCAAGTTTCAAAACTTCTTTGCCAATTCTGGGATACATGGACTGCCTACTACCCAAGATACTAGTTTCTGTCATTCCACAGAAGGAATAATGATGAAAGTTCCCAAGACGGTTTCTACACAGAATGTTAACCCTAATTTGTTAATTGGTTTCCCAGACTACTCAGCTTCAACGGCCTAATGAATCATTTGCTCACAGAATCACTGAGTTTTGATGTCTGGCAACTCTTGTGTCCTCAGCTGCTGGGGCAGTCCAGCTGGTGGACAGTCTGCCCGACAGCTACTCTAGGCAGGGACTGCTTTTGGGCTTATTGCTGAAGTACCTGAAGAACCTTGACACGTATACATTTCCTTCATGAGAATGACTGCATCTTACCTGGATGCCAGTCACCACAAAGTGCTGGAAATAACTTCTAAAGATAGAGAAGACAGGAAGGATTTTCCAAAGCCTTGCAATAAGACATTAGAATCTTGTGAAAGGTAAGATTAGAGAAATGGTTTTGAGGTAGTTATTTTGGAAAGACCTACAGCTCTTCAGAAATTGAGGAGCGCTGCCAGAGTGCATGTGTCAATAACCAGGAGCCCGAAGAGGAACCTCAGACACTGGCCCCGGGAATTAGGGGGGTTGAACTGTGCCAGTTCTCCACTTCCAAGAGGTTTGACCAAACAGTCTGCCTAGGAATCTCAGAGCTAGCAGCATAACCAGGTTCTTCTCAATCCAGCTGTTTCAGGATTAGGTGCAATTCAGCATTTCAGTCTCTCTGTCACATATAGATCAAAGTCAATCCAAAGGAGCACTATTTTCTGTTGCAGTGAAAATATTTTCGTTACCTGATCATATGAGATCTTACAAGAAGTTTTTCTTTCTACATTTCTGCTCTCAGCATGCAGGTTATAGCACTGCTCATTGTAGTTTGTAGTACTTCTTTTTAACGATATCGTAGAGGTTATAATCAGGTCTTTCTTAATACATTAAAAGATTTTTTTGTGAATGCATTAAAAAATATGAAAATTCTCTTCAGCTTTTTCCTAGAAGTGCCGTTGGGTTTGCTTACAGCTGGTTATTTTGAGTGGTATAACGCTATTTAGGAGAGTCTTATCTGCTCAGTCCCTTTTAATATATAGTACTTGAATTGCATCACAGTAGAGACAGTTTATTTTCACTCTCAGCTAAAAGTGAGGATATAAACTCTGCTTTTTCTAAAACAAAGAGCACGAGCTAACATGAATGACACTTAATTATATATTTTATATGCCTTGTGAGGCAAAACCAAGATCCATACCTCGTGTAAACTCCTGAGGTTAAACGACATGGAGTTGCTTAATATGTTGGTCCTCTATTGAGACCTCAAAAAAAGCAGCTTGGGGTGAAGAAACAATTTGTAATATAGTTGCTGATCTGCCCAGTGACAAGATTGAACCTGCCAGAGATCACTTTAGTTACTCCACATCTGTGTGTGTGTTTTCGTGTATGTCTGGCTTGGGGGGACTGTGCGACATTATCTTAATGGTAGTGGTGGCACCGGTCCGCTGCCGGGCTCTCTGGATGTGTATGCGGGAGAAGAGGGGGCTTCTCCAGCACCGCGGGGCAGGCAGAGCGGGGTGAACGCCGCCCACAAGCCGGCAGTGGGCCGGGAGGGAGGGGAAGCACCTGCGGGGCGCCGGGATGGGCGGGGGGCGTCCCGGCTGTGGGGAACGACTCACACCGTTCGTGGGGGGAGCAGCCGCGCCAGGGAGAGGGAGGAGGAGAAAAGGAAACCGAGCTGAGGGGCTGAGGAGAAGCGGGAGGGAAGGGAGCCGGGGTCTAGAGGAGGAGCTGAGCGCAAAGAGGCGGTGGCGGGCAGGGACTCAGTCTGGCTGGGAGCTGACGGCCGCCGGAGCGGCGGTC
>VWZK01006982.1:20884-60821 GCA_013396935.1 Baryphthengus martii
GGGCCTGAACCCCGTCCCGGCGGAGCGGCGCTGAGGGCGCCGGAGCGATCGCCGCCGAGTCGCTTGTTCTCCCTTAATTCCCCGGCAGCCGGTGGCCACCGCTAGTTTGCGAAGAGTTTTCACAAGAGCACTGTCCCGGTGCGGTCTAGAGGGTCGTTTAGCAACCGTAATGTGGGGAAAAACCCTGCGTGATTAATTTCTCTTTAATACATGCAACTGGGTAACAACATACAAAGCATTCAGAATACTAGTCTTCAAAAGTAGGGGATCTCCTTTTAGCATTTTTATCTTTTTAAGTGCTGCTTCAGTTTGTAAAAGTCTATGACGTTGCTAGAAATATAATTTATGAAAAATAAATTTAAAAATCTGCCCTCTAAATCTTTCCATTTTTTTTTACTGTAAATTTAAAATAACACATCATTTCCACCAGAAGTCGTGAAACCGTACTGAAGGGAAATGTAAGCTGCTTGTCAGAGGAAGTGTTTTCCCAGTCAAACTGCTGTTCTGGATGTCTTAAAAATTGTTAAGCCACTAATAACACAGGGAGACTCCTCAGCTGGATTTCCAGCAAACTGTGCACCTTTACAACGCGCAGCACAGCGCACGTGGTTCTGTATTCAGGAGTTACAGAGGATAATTTACCTTTGGTAAAGCAGAGGGCGAAGTGGATGAGCAGCAGCCCTCAGGGGTGGTGAGACCCCTCAAAATCCATTTTGGGGTTCTTGATGTGTTTCAGGACATGGTCGGTGCCGTATAGTCTTGAACCCTGAATCTCTTTAGCTTGGTGAAGTACATCTGAGTGAAGTGGGTACTTATTAGAAAATGTGTATTACAGTTTGGCGTGCGTCCCAGGTTTGAATGTTGTGTTACTGTTGGGTACTAACAAATCTATATTCTCAAAGTAACCTTTGCTATTAGATTGGGGATACTGGAAAACTTGTGGTTCCTTTGGAAGTACAGAGAGAGAAGTCACTTACTGGTCAAGTTTCTTAACTGTCGTAGCTACTTTAATTTATCCTTCATTTAGTTAGCATTTCTATTTACTAGAACCTACCTTTCCAAGACCCAGTAATTATACTTTTTGATGAGTACTCTCAGTTGCTGTATGATGGCAATTGGAAAAAAAAAAAAAAAGTATTCAAAATCTGATATGTGAAATGAAAATGCAATTAAAACCACTATGTATACATGGGACTTTATTTTACGTGAGAGCTGTCTGGAAAGTAGATGATACATAACAAAAGACATATTTTCAGTATAATGCTGAGCTTTCTGTTATAAGTGCTAGAAATCTCAATTTACGTTAAGAATCTGTGCAAATTCACTTTAAAAATAATTTTTAAAAGTCTGCCCTGAAAACGTATAATTTAATATAGAGAAAAGATGGGCAAAAGGAAGTAAGGTTCTGGTGTTGTAGATAGTGAAATGAGATATTTGGAGAAGAGATTTTTGTGGATTCTTGTAACAGCTCCTGCTGTTATGCTTATGCCTATTACGCTGTATTTTTAAAAGCTGTGCAAGTGGCTTGCCCACAAGGAGACTGAAGAATAACCAGGTTCTCAGTCCTAACTCTGGGTCCTAGGTTCTGAGTCCATGATCACAACTTCATTAATTAAGTATTGCCATTCAAAAAAAATATTATCTCATGAATCACACATTATTACCAGATTCTGTTATTAAATGTCTTTTAAAAAAAAGTAAGCGAGAGAGAAAAAAGAAAGAAACTTGGAGAGAGACCATCCTTTTCCTGGTAGCTGCAAGTGTGAGGGTGACTGAAGTACTGCATATTCACATTTCATTTCATTATGATGTTACTTTTTTTGAGCTAATCTCACTACTCCTTTGGTTCCAGTGACATTTCTACTTTCCCATTTGTCACCTACTACAGTCATTTCTCCCATGCAGTCTCTTAGGGACTCCGCATGTTTCTGTTAGGCTCTGTGAATTGAACTGACTTCAGTGCAACTTTGCTGTGTCCCCAGTACTGCTACCTCCCTGTCTCTTCCCTTGGGCATAAGTAACCCTTTCTGAAAACGAAGGAACTGGAGGCAGGGCTATAACTGAGTAAAGGCAATGGTGCTTTCATTTTTAAAGGAGTGGGATTTTCTTCCTGCGTTGCACTTGCTTGAATCAAATAGTCATGCTCTGGGGCCTTCAGGAGATAAAAAATATTTGGTGGAAAAGGGAATAAAAGCAAAATTTACCATGTCAAAGAGAATACAGTTTGATGAATTTTCAAGTTCTGTGATTCATATTAAACTTTCAGCTTCCTAACTTACTACAAAAGCAAAAAAAGTGCATGTGTTTACTTTCTTGCTTCAGTTTAACTCACAGCTTTTCTGGAGGAAGAAGTCTCAGGGTATAGTAATGGTGAAGGCATTAGAAAGTTAAATATGTAATATCAATTACTTAGTGACAATTGGCCTTGAAATTCTACGGGAAGGAGCTCTAGTAGATAATTTTTACATTTTGTTTTGAAAAGTCGGCGTGTGAGAAGCTAAAAAGCACAATGACTGTGTCAGTAAAATGTCTAGCACCTACTTAGGCAAAACCAGTGCTAGTTAGCTGTGGCTTTTTTTTATTGGCAATTGTGTTCATAAAGCATTTTAATTCATGTTTCAAGACACTGGCCTGCTTGTTAATTTGACACAGGTGCATGGTGTCCATCCAGAATGCAGATTTCAGCTGGAGATTCACAAGGAGGAAACAAGGTGCATGGAACTTCTGAAGAATGCAAAACCAGTGGACTACAAAGGTAAGAAAAGTTAAGCTGCAATGTAGGGACAACTGCAGTATTCAAGATTTTATCCCTTTACCTTCTTTGCTGTTGCAGTTGCCGTATTTGTCTGTACTATGCTTATAATTTTATGTATTTTAGAATCTATGCAGATTTTGTGTTAAAGGTACAGCTGCAGCAAGCACGTTGTGAGAGGTGTGCCAGGCACTTGGCACACACTGGGTGGGACACTAGATGGGAGCAAATGTATTCTCATGTTTTAAACTGTTGCTCTAGTATTTTCTGACTGGCAGGGAAGCTGCAGGCTGGTGGTGGTGACAGGATCAGCAGAAAAGAACAAGTCTGAGGAAAAGCTGAAAGCCTTGAATTTCAGTGAGACTTAGATAAAGGGAAAACAAATTTTAGATCTAAAAGCAGCTGAATATTTTCAGTTCAAAATAAAATTTTGATTTTTACAAAGTAATGTCACATCTAAACCTAATCATTGAATTTCTGTTGTTAAATGCTCTTTAAGTGGCTGGAAGTATTTAATTTCAAATTAATTCTGCAAACCCCTAAGCCTCATTGATGCCAGCCTTCTGGTAGGATAGTCCGGGTATGCATCCTCTCAGAATAACTAGGGTCCTTGGAACACTACAGCTCTTGTGGTTCAGTTGTTTTCCTTTGACTGAACTAGGTGATACGTGGTGTATTTTATTATTTTTTCTTCATATCCAATCTCTTTTGAACGTGTTCTGAAGATGGTTATGGTACGTCAGGGACCTGCCAACTGCAGTGCTCTTTGAGCATAAACCTAAATCCTGACTCATGATGCTTTCTCCACCTCTCTTCTTGATTAGTATGTTAATTCCATCAATGCATGCTCTAATATCAATTTGTATATAACAAAATAATTAAAAGGATCATCAGCAGTTTGTATTTTACTATAATTTCTCCTTTTTATTAATCCAGATCAGTAATTAGGAAAATTATAATAACAGTGAATAATTTACATGGATATCTCTCCAAGCAAAATCTTACTGGAGTAATTCATCTGCCTTTAGATTTTTTTATTTATATGAGTTCTGAAGAGAGACGACTGTTACATAAATAATGCTAGTGTGAAGCCAGATGGAGAAGCAATTATTAGCCCATCTTAATGAATTAAATCTTGAATTAATAAATTCACTATTATCTATAATACGGTTTTGAAAGTCAAGCTTTCCTCGAGATCTACTTTTGCGATCCAGATGCTAGGCTGCTCTAAGGGTATCCTTGTGATGCATACCAGTTTTATTTTAGGTTCCCTAGGGGAAGAAAGAAGTTTTCTGTCAGTATTTTCTTCACAGCCTCTTTTAACTGGAAGAGGGGTGTCTCTCGAAGGCAAACTGCTGTAAAAGAACTTCATGTCCCAGAAGGAGACAGTATGTCTGATGGTGTTGATTCAGCCCTGCAGGTAGTGATGAAACAGCAGTGGAAAGATTTATACATTTAATTGAATGCCTGGCTGAAGCTGAGGGAATATTCCATTTTGTAAGAGACTGGAATAAAGCCCCTGTGGTAATGAACCCTTGAAAACTGCATGTTTAATGTTACAGAGGAGTTATTCTATGTTTCGTGTTATATCGATACCTTTACCAAGAACCTGTTCAAAAGAGCCTATGTTAAATACATGCATTTGCATTCCCCAAAATACCCGTTCTCCATCTGTCCTTATTTTCCTAATAAACTCTTTGTACTCACACAAAGATGAAGGAGCATTTTGAACAGAGACTTGCAGATTGTCACAGTGATACTCTGACTGCTAATAAAGAACAATTACTAATGAAAATTGGCAAGCTGGAACTAGTCCAAGTCCTAGCTCCACACCTAAAAATTGTAGTACATTTGAAACATAATTCATTACAATAAATTCACAAATCCTATTTCACATTTTTGTGAATGGGAAAGATGCAGCCCTTGTCACACTTTTCTATGTATGTGCTACCTGCCTTATAAAAATAATGAAATCTATTGTCTAGAATTTGGAAATACAGGTTCACTGAGATTTTCCACAGGAGGCTTGAGCCAGTGGAAATTCTTGGGCACCTGGCTGGCATGCACAGCTACTCAATTTTGAAGGATCCAAATTTTATGGGATGGGCAGTTTCTCCTTTGACCTAGATGGCCGTTGTGTAGTGAACACCTTGTATAGTACTTCCCAGCTTCCAATCGGGGACACATATACGAAAGATTTAAAGGTGATTGTGATAACGTTACATAAGAAAATGGTGTTCTAGTCATCTTATATGAACTGTGTCATGACATGGGCTGAACAATTTCACTGAGTCATTTTTGTAGTGCACCTAGAATCACCATGGAATCTACAAAGGACTTGCTTACTTCATGGCTTAATCAAGCAATAGCGTGTTTTGCAAGGAAACACTGTATAAATACTTCGTAAATATCCTTCGAACAGCGCTAAAGATGTTAGAATCACAGGACCCAGTTTGTCAGAATTCTGTTCATTTGCCAATGTCTATGAAACATCCGGAACTCCTGCTTTTGCACCCGTGGGGGATTTTCAGGCACTAGCACGTACTCTTCTGTTAGTGGAGAGTATTATGCTCCATTTAGGGAAGAAGGTCACTCTCCAAAGATCTGGGGAGTGCCTTCCTCTCTGTAGTGTTCTCTAGCAAATCTGTTTGTTTATTTTATGAAGGCTGTGTTAGCATCTGTTTGCATTTGTTTTCTTCTTTCCTATGATAATTTAACACCTGAGGTATGGATGCACCTTAAGAGAAAGCCTAGGAGAGGATATTTTTTTGCATGCTCATTTTTGAAGGGCATATGAATTGTCTTCTAAATACCTCATAATAGCTATGGATTTTGAGGTCTGTATGGGAAACCACCAATTTATTTTTTACCTACTACCCGTGCCTTGTCTTATAAAAATTAGAAAACTCCCAATAAAAATAATTGAAAATACATAAACATTGGACCACTGCAAATTTCTGTCTTTATTCAATATTTATAATTTTTCATTATAAAGTAATCAACTCATTTCTGTTCATCTTTAAAGGAAAAGTTAAATCTTATGGTCAAAAATGTTACAACTCACTCAGTAGATTTTATATCATGATTCTACAAGTTCTAAAAAGATTTCATTATGAAAAAATGAAGTAATGCAGGGGTTTCATTCATTTTGATCTGAGTGGTTGTACAGTTAAATGAGTCTTTTTGACTCTTGTGTTGCTAGATATGTTTTTGTGAGACCCACATGCCAGAAAACATTTTTAATTTTAGGTATGACATCTTAACTTTGAGGAAGAGATGTAGATGGAAAAAGAAATGGCTTTGGAAAGAATTTTGTAAACCTTTCAAAGAAAAGTTTCATAATGCAGGTAGTAATGGGAAATTAAACTAGACAGGAATACCAAAATGATACTCTTACTTATTCATAAATTTAAAGCAAGATGGCCCGATGATGCTATATAATCCAATCTCCTGAATTACAGTCAGTGGTTGTAGTATTGAGTTCATGACCTTGTGGCTGAAACAGAGCACATTTTTCTGAAAGCTTTTCAGAATGACGGGTTGAATATGCAAATGTTGGGCCCAGGGCAAGTTGTCCAAAAGTTAGTTTATCCAACTAACCTCTGCTGTTGAGGTTATTTCTCCACTAAGAAAGGTGCCTATTTTGCATTCCAAACCCACACATACACATATATATGTCTGCATCACACAAGAGAACTGAATGGGAGTATAATTAAGTCAATCTGACAATCACTCTCTTCTCCACATCAGTAGATAGGAGACTTACACAAAGCCAGATGAGGCCTTTCTTTTTCTACTTGAAAAGGCATCTGCGCAAGATTCCCCTTTTCTTAATCTTCCCAATCTCATCAAGATCTTCGCCCAGTTTTTGTTTGGTTTTGCAGCTATTCTGTCCATAAACTGAGTCAGTAGCTCAAACTGCAGTGTTACTTAGAGTTATCTGAGGTAGCATTAAAGCTAGAATTAAGTGAGATAGTGGCATCATGGAACTTCCTTTCATGCAGCACCAGTAGCTTTCGGCAGGACACCTTCAGCTTTCTTGAATCTCTGTGCTGCTGCTTTTCTAGCTGTACTACAGACATGTTGTTACTTTTTGGTTCACACATCTCTGTTTTTTTACGGGGGGAACTGAAGGGGCTGCTTTGAATGTTTCTCTATTTTGGCTTCCATTCACTGAAGTGTCATTGTCAATGACACCACATAAAGCTAATCATCCTTATAGCGTTGACAATGTCATGCTTTGTGGAAGCTATGCTTTATTTGAGGGCAGAGGAGAGGCAGAGCCGGCTCATCTTTGGAGGAGGCTGGGTGATAGGTGAAAAAGAACCTTGAATGAAAGGAGTTAACTACTGAAAATTAACGAACAGAAAATAAACAGTGAAGATGAAGAAACTGTCCTGATCAGCCTCATTCAAAAATCTCACATAATAAAGGTTACTAAGAGTGAGAATAACAAACATCTTTTTGTGAAAAGTGAGGTAACATGTGGTCACAGATGCATTCTACAATTTTGAAGGTCTGAAATTTCTATCCCAACAAAACGTAAATAGAAATTCAGCAATAGACATTAATAAATGACATTTGGAACCCTGAAAAGGGGAAGTGTACGGCCATAAGTGAATTTATTGTGTTTTTCAGAAGATTCTAAAAGAAATCCTACTCTGCATAGTTTTGCACTTGAGTCCTGATAAAGACAGCTGTGACCATGTCAGTCTACTCTCCATGACATCCAAAGTTCAAATACCACGAAGAAGCAATCTTGAATACCAAAGCACTAAAAAAGCCCCAGCTACTACAACAAACAGCACATGGATCAGATAGAATCCAAACCAACAGAAATCTATGGTCCCAATAATTTACAGAAACTTTTAATATTTTGCGGTAGGGTTTATAGGAGCAGGATGTTTATATTTAATAGTATATTTGAAGAATGAACAGCATGTCTAAATTGGGGCAACATGAACATGAAGGCACCTCTTAAGCTTTGACTATACATCCATTAATATCTTTGCAGTATAGTAGAAAAAGTTGTTCTTATTGTAAGATTAGAGTGCTGCACAGTCACACAAAAATAAATGCTCTTGCCTACAAAACCCATTTTGAATAATTGGAAAGCAGGATTTACTCAGTGGAAAATTTGGACGGAAATAGGTTTTCTTTTTCAGAGCGTTTTCTTCAAAGTTTTTAGTTGACAATTTCCGTATTTCCTTACAGAGCCCTAAAAAATACATAAAGTACAATAAAATATAGATTTTTGATTCTCTAATGGAAAACTGTTCTTCAGAAGGGAAGTTAGACATTTCTTCTGAAATGTTTCATTTAGTGAAAAGCCAGTAATCTAGAAATCTCAGTAACAGTATTTTTGCCATTCCTGGTAATAGAACTGGCTTTCAAAAATCTATAGACTGCAAACATTTTAGGTGAATATGAGAATACTCTATTGATTGCATCATTTTTACTAGTTAAATGTGATGTATACTATAGACTTTCCAAATTCTACTTGCTGTGTATGAGTACTTTTTGTTGAGTAGTGATTCAAAAGGTTTACATTCGCCTTTCCTCTGTATTTCTGAATAATGAGAGCTTGTATACACTACACAATTTCACAACAGTACTTTCGCTCAACATAGGCATGTTGGAGCTTCTTGACCATTTTGCCGCCAGTGTTTTCATGATTGCAGGCTGGCAGCTCCTTGTGGAGTGGATCTGGGGGACCCTGGGCAGGCGGAGCCGACAGTGCAGACAGGGCCTGGTGGGCAGAGCCCATCCCAGCCCAGCCAAGGATGCCAGGGGGCAGCCATGGACAGCCCCAGCCCTGGGACAGCTGAGGACATGAGCCTGCAGGAGGGGGTCAGGAACCAGCCTTATGCAGGGAACCAGGGTCGGACACAGGCCTGGGATGGCCAGACAAGGCCATAGTTGTGGATTGAGACCCAGGCAGGGGCAGGCACAGGCACTGCTGTGGTGAAGCTGAAATCAGGTGCACCCACAATGTCGCTGAAGGGCCAGACCTGAGTTAGACGAGACCCTGGGTCAAGGCTGTTGAGGCCTATTGGTGTACTCAGGGCTCTGACAAAAGTGGAAGACAAATAACTTGAATTTCCAAAGTAGCTTGAACCAACAGTATTTTTGCTACTGTCTTAACTCCTATTCCTGCTTTAAGCAGTTCAGCTGTGTGTTCGCTTTGCTTCCAGTTTGCTAGCTCCTTATTTCTCTGGTTCCTCATTTTCCTTTTTTTTCTGATTACTTGTGTGAAAATGCAAAAAGACTTTTAGTCCATATATATTCCTAAGGTCTCACATGACCTAAATTGCATGCTGCAGCCTTCAGACCTACAGTCCAGAAGACATTGCCCATAAGAGGTGAGATTGCTTCTGCTTTGTCATCTTAAGTATGAAAATCAAAATGTTTCCCTGTTTAAAAAATAAACCTTAGACTAGCTGACAAGTTTCTGGCTGATTTTCAAAGCACTCTCTCTTTGTTCCGTATATCATACATGCCTAGACAGTTTGAAAATGCTAAACCTGCCTTCGAATTGGCAATTTTTAAAATCCAAATGCAAAGTGCCACCTAGTGGTCAAAATATGGTTAAAATATACATATGAATAAAACTTTCCAGTACAAATCCAGTGTTACACATTTTTGTAGTAAAGAAGCACATGTAGGTACGCAAACTTGTTACTCAAAGACCAGATCTGTCGTGAGGATGATGAATGTGGTGGCAATACCTATGTAAGGTGAAAAAAAAGAAACAAAATCTGCAAACCCTTTACAAGCAGTGAAGACCAAACATTCAAATAAAGTAAGTGATCTCATTGAAACTAAGAATAGCATCTGCAGTATCATCTGGAGAGATAGCAGGGAAGAGCAGTAGAGCAGTGACATCATGGCCACACTTTCGAGCAAGTCATTGAGCAAAGTTTTCCTGGGGAGTTTGATTGTTTCCTTTGATATCTGTGAATGACATACCAGAGAAATAAATGATGTAAATGAAGAGACTGAAAAGAAATTGTTTTATGTAGGGAGCAGAATTGTTCTTCAGCACAGAAATAAGGATGAGCAACCTGTCTTTTTGCTTTTGCTAACTTTATTAATAGGTGAAGAAGAAGGTAAAAAGTGTAGTGATAGAGAAGCACAGAAAGAGTTGAGCTAAGACAGATCAAGAGCTGGACTGGTTTTATACATGTACACATCAAAGTGAAAGGGCAAAGACATTCAAGGCTTGAGAATTTACTGAAGCAGGATGCAAGCAGAGAGACTAAATCCTTTAATGAACATAAAAGGATAAAAATATACATTAAAATACTTTTAGGTACTTAAAGTATTTTTTAAACAGAAAACTGCAGACATTATATGAAATAAACATTGGGGCAATTTAAGGTTTATTTAAAATGTGAGATATTTTCTGTAAATTTATTAGTAAAATTATTACTAGAACTAAAAATTAAAACTTTATTTAAAGCAAAAAATAAGAATGTTTTCTATCTTACTTGAGTAATATCCTTTAGAGACAGTAGGAAACAATCTTATACATGTGGGAGATGCTTAAACCTTCCAGAGAATAAGAGCGTACATAATGATTTTGTGAAATGCAGCGGTGATGGATGACAGACCAGAAGTCCTAACACTGAATGAATTAATGGCTGAACAGAGAGTAGTAGAGAGTAAGTGAGTAGAGAGGAGAACATCAAGCTTGATCAAGTTAGGTATTTTATGTGCAGAAAGAGACACATTTAACATAGTATTTATCGTACCTTCATTTTCCAACAGTGTAGGTATTTATGGCACTGTAGGCTGCTCTGTACTCGCTGGAGAGGAACTGGCAAATATTGGGAGAAATTAATTTAGTCTATTTTCATGTGTTTTAGGATGAAGTGAATCATTCTTTCTCACTCCCTGACGAGATTGCATATGTCATTGTTGTTATAAAAGGATATCATGATGGGTGAAGTGTAATACCTACTAGAAGACCCATGAATCTCACCAAGGTCTGCAGTTGTGCCACATCTTGAATTTGCAAGATGAGTGGGAAATTAGTTACTAGTTTAAATTGTGCACAATTAAGCTTGTGTTGTATGACAGAGATACATTGTTGGGATGGAAGAGACAAACTGATGAAAGTGTAGTAAGAGTGGATGTGTTAATTGTATCCATCTCTGTATAAGAGTATGTTTTGCTAAGAGAAGAAAAAGATATATAACTGCAATATTGTCAAAAATCTGTAGTAATAGGAAAAGGAGGAAATGAGGAAAGGTGTTACTTGAAATCCCAGAAAAAATGCATATTGTTTAATCATTTTACTTCTAGCAGCCTTCAGCAGTACACCAGTAACACCATCACTTCAGCATTCAGCCCAAGGCCAGTTTTCAGACTCACACTGTAGTCATTCACTGACTATAAATACCTTCAGGACATTTCAGCAGTTTTCTCAGATTTCCTGTACCATAATAAATAAGCCTGTAAATATATATAAATTGAGGCTTAATTTTCTTCTTGGAGTTCTGGTGACAGCCACTCAAGTTTCACTCTCACGATTATTCATGCATCTGAATGTAATCTAGATACCGGAAATACATCTTTTGTGTTGTTTCATCTATTTGATTTAAGGAGTCTGAAAAAATATCATTCTCTCCTGTGTGGTTGATGTCTGTCCTAAATACTGATTTCCTCAGTAAACAGGTAAAAAATACATTCCCCAGAAAACATCAGTGACTTGCAATATTTTGAATGTCAAAAACTTGTATGCTGATTTTCTTCCAGCAAGCTAGTTTTGAAAGCTGATACAAATTGTGTTGATAAACTTTGGTGTGAATAGGATTTGGACGTCAGGTTTTTTTCTGTATAATGTTTCATGTAATTGAAGTTTGAATAAGAGTTTTGTGGTTTGGGTTTTTTTGTGGAAAACATCCTAATGTAGCTCTGACGGCCACGTTGTTAAGTGTTCAGCTGCCTTTGCAGCAAAAGCTTAGTCCAGTCCATATAGCAGCGTAGGAAAAATGGTGCAGAATTTTGCAGATTACTGCAGCAAAAGGGAAAATTTGTGAAAGTCATCAGCTTTTGCAGATGAGCGTGAACACTTTCATGGATCATCTCAGCTCTCACTTGTTTGTGGAAATTGAGGATGAAATAAAAAGATCTGAAGTCACACAAGATGCTAATTATTCTTGTGTACTCCAGGGCTTGTTTATGCCGGCTCAGGCAGTAGATCCATCAAAGCCAAAAGAGTTTCGTTTTGTCACTATAGTTTGAGTGCTGGCAGATGAAGAAAATAGTTTCTTTGTCTTTCTGATTACTTGTATGTCACGTTGTTGATGTTGTTTCTGGCTTAAAATCATTGGGACAGAAGCACAACCAGAACTGGCTGAGGTAAACATTCTTTATTTTGTATAAGCCCTGGTGTTGCATCACAGAAAGGTGGACATGATTTTGATCCAGTACTGCAACTCAGGAAGCACCTACGCATTTGAGTTCCGTTGACTTCAAATGACATGAAGGTGACTTGCTCAGACGTAAACCTCTTAAATTATATACAAATGCCCAAGTCAACATAATCTCAGCGATATTCTTACTAACGCTAAAAGAAAAGCCAGAAGTGCTAAAAGGGAGTACAAGGGAGACAGGTAAAATGAAGTATATGTAAAACTCATGAGTTACAGAAATGTATGAACCAGCTGTAAGAGCAGATACGCTAGAAAGGACAAACTCTGCATGATCAGCAGGGAAAATAGGAGTGTTTATGGACTTTAAAGAGCATTCACTCCGAGTTCACTCTTGAGTCAGTTGCTAAAAACACTTATTCAAGAGGTAAGGACCAGAAACCTGAAAAGAGTGAATTGTCAATAGGAACAGGAACTTCTCAGCCAGTTGTGGAATACAGCTAAAAAGAATGTCACTCTCACAGTTCCTAGTCCTGAGTAAGTCTCCTTTCCCCAAAGGTAAGGCCAAAAGAAGGAGTCAGATATATTTGTCTGGGAGTCAGAGTTACTAAAGGAACCAAAATAATGAGTCCTCTTCAGGTAATTGGAGAACTTAAGCTGAGGTTACTCAAACAGTAGTGAACAAATAACAATGGCGTTGATTGGAGTAAATACAGATACGTAGGGTCTAGATTCTGCAATTGGTTTAACAGCTTCAGACTCTCTTGGGAAGAAATAAGCATTTTTAGAATGAAATTATTCTGAGTCATTTTAGGAGTTTGCTTAGAAACATATAGTTTAAGCATGAGTCAGCAATGCAGCCCTGTGCAGATGTTTAATCATATACTGTGCTATGTTAGCAAACTGATAGATCAAGAGAAGCAACTGTCTGTCTCTATTTGGCACTTGTCACACTGCATCTCAGCAGAGTCCTGTGTCCAGCTTTGGGCTCCTATGTGCAGGAAAGCCATTAATCAGTGGAGCAGAAAGCGTGGAGGTGGCAGCCGAATATGTAGCATATAACGACTAACTGAAAACTGGGTTTGTTTAGCTTTTAGATGAGTGATCTAATTGATGTCTTCGTCTACCTAGTGGGCATATAAAGAGGACTCTTTTCATATGTGAGCAGAAAAAAACCCCTGCAAGAACCACTACAGGAAGCAATGGAAGCAACATGCAGCAAGGGAAATCCTAATTAGATGCACAGTAAAATTCTTCGTGGAGGAAGTTGTGTGTGTGCAGGTTGCCCAAAGGTTGGGATGTCTCCATCTTTGGACATTTTTCATGGTTGACTGGAAAAGGCACTGAAGTGAGTATAGGTGGGTGTGTGAGGTAGTGAACGTTTAAGACATTTGTTACATACCTCTTTGGAGGTTGATACAGCATGCGAGGCGTTGTAGGATAAGGCATTATATGTTATCTACCCACACAGATAAACTTGGTGAAGGGTTCCCATTAGTAATCCCTTAATTTTGGCATAATCTTTCTGAATATAGAACAGATGCTGCATTTATAGCTGCATAATCCTACAAGGAGTGAAGAAAGACCCAGTCCCCATGAACAAGTGACTCCTCTGGAGTGCAGCATTTCTTTGGAAAACTGTGTAAAGAAGACTATGAAAACTGGTGATCAAAGGCATAATTTACCTTATAATCCTCCTCTCATCCTTTTTCATCTCCAAACCCTATTCTTTGTACAGCACAGAGGCTTCTTCCCATCTGTCACGTTTAGATGTCTTCCAAAGGAAAGCAAGGCCTGTGGGAATACTATGCCACTGGCTCTCCTTCCTGCAGCAGCTATGACATGCCCCAAGGGGCAAATCCAACTGTTGGTCCTGTAGCACACTCTTGGGTTCCCTAGTTTATTTGTACTTTGAAAGTAACTTAAGCTTTCAAAGTAGGATGCTAGACACTTCCAGTCAACACAAGTTGTCCATGTTTAATTGCACCAATATGATTTAATACAAATACAGAACTTTTAAATGTTCCTTTTCCAGCTTCATTTAACTCAGGTGCCTTGATTTTGGGCATGACCTCACTAGTGCAGAGTAAATGAATAGCAATTTGCTAATACTATAAATATTCTGAATGGTATTAAACATGGATGTGAGCAATTCCTAATCCGAGCATCATGTTCTCTACTGAAAGGAACAAACTATCCCTCAAACTTTCTAAATAATCTTATAGAGATAATACTGTTGGGATAAAAGGCTTTTTTCTCTCTTTAGCATTAATTGCAAATTTATGTTGTCAATTGTCAGTTACCTTATTTGAAGTCATAAATGGCCAGAATTCTGCTCATAGGTCTGTTGGGTTTTTTTAGACAACTAAAACAGAGATAGCATGAGTAACATTTCCTTACTTCCTTGTCCTCATAATTCTTCACAAGGCTCATATTCAGAAATCTTTGTAACTCTTCACTTAGCTTAGAAGTTATATATTGCAAGTGAACATCTTTAAACAAATAGAGCATGGTCGATCCAAGTGCCCATAATGGGCTACAGGAAGAATGACGTTCACTCACAAGGTACTGCTTTTGAGCCACATTGATACAGCCATCAGCAGGGGCAAAGCTGTAGCAGGTAGTTAATACCTACTTGTAACAGGTTCTTACAAGTACTACTGTAAAACATGCCTATAAAATTTTATGACCCCCTCTTCCTGAAATCAATATTAAGAAGCATTCTTTGTTCAATTCTCTGTCATTTAGTTTGGGAGGCATGATTTTGATTGTTACAAAAGTTCTCCAGTCATGATGTGCTCTTATCGTATTTGAGATGCTGACTCCAATGAATTACTTAAATATTTACTTGTAATGTTCAATCTGCCTATTACTGCAGACAAAAAACTTCATTTTAACTGTGATTAGGAGATTCTCAAAATTTTGAAATTGTCAATAATCCGTATTAATACTCAGAAGCTATTTTTTAACATTTCTTTTCTCAGCATGAACCCATTAAAACAATGTAGTTTTAATGAGATATTTTGCAAACAATATGTTAACTAACCCCAAAATAAACTAGTTAATCCACAAGCTCTTATAATTCCCTTAACATTTTCGTAGAAAATACCATATTTTCAAATTTCTTGAGAGAGTCTAATCTTTCTTGAACTACTCATCCAAAGCTTCCAGTAAGTCTGGATAAGGTAAATGCAGTAGAGTGATTCGGGCCCGACTGGGCTTTCAAATTTGTTACTGCTGGTTTTGTTTCAGGATGTGTTGGAGTTTGGGATAATATCACATGCTGGCGCCCTGCGAAGATTGGAGAGACTGTCACTGTCCCTTGTCCGAAAGTGTTTAGCCTTTTTTCTGGCAAACCAGGTATTTAATTTTAACGCATACTTTTGCTGGCTTCTTTTTGATATTTTATAACATACTGTGCTAAACATAGTTTATTTGCCGTTTAAAGTTTTTATTTTCTTTTTAAAAGGCTAAAATAACAGATTCTTAACAGAGCTGTTCATGATACATCATGAAAAGAAGAAATAATTGTCTTTGTGGTCCGTGCTGTTCTGTGAGCCAGATTCTAAATATATATTCTGATACAGTGACACTCATCAAGGCTGATGACTTTGCTTGCTCTTTTTGACCTATTTGTGTTAATATCAAGGCAGCTGAGCCTGACTGACACCTTTAGCAGCTGCCAACAGGTCACATGCAGGTTGCTCCTTCTATGCTTGGGAGGGGAGCTGTACCTTGCCTTCATGAGAATAATGAGACAATGTTAAACCATAACACCTAAATACTAATCACTATTTTAATTTAAGGTAGTTATTATGAAATCTTTTATTCTGCTTTTTAATGGAACTTGAAGAGAGCTCATCAGTGTCTCAGACTACTGAAACATTTGTTTGAAGTCTACCCTCTTCTCTACCATCTTGCCAATACATCATACTGTGGTTTTATTTTGCACTGTGGCTTGTTAGTGGGATTTTTAAAATAGATGATGCATACATAGCATTTCATATATGTATCTCAAAGTGCATCAGGAAAGATCTTGTCCCAGTTGCTCAGGTGAGAAATCTTTGTCATGAAGAGCTAGTGAGAGATGCAAAACTTACCACTGTGATTTAATTCTGCTCTTGAGGTCTCTGTGGAGAGCTTTTTAACTATACTACTTTTAAGATAGAGGCTAGCTTGGGATATGACTAAAATACCTTTACTCTCAAAACTGTTGATGAAGTCTTGTTCCAGTAAAAAATAGGTAACTAAAACAATCTACAGATGAGCAAAGGTTTTCATTCCTGGAGCTAGAGAATCTTGATTAATTTATCATGGATAGTCTAAACAGTTTACAAAGGAGAAAGTATGTGTAATCTTCACTAAATCTTGTGAAATCTATAAAAGTATTCAAATGACTCAAACAAAGATATTAAAGTGTTGTCATGAGACAATGCAAACTCATAAATATCAAAAATTCAAAATCTGAGTTAAGTCACACTACTTCAGTCTGTTCGCCAAAAGCTAGAACACGCTCGCTCTCTCTGGAGTTTGGACGTTTGATATTTAGTGACTGTTATTATCTTATGGTACAATAATATTTTAGTTTTCCTATAAAACAACTGCAATAAATATTTAAGTCTGAAACCTTCACAGTGCATTGCAACTCTATCTCTCTAGGGCACGGTATCTTCAAGACTGAAGGATCAGTTCCTTTTTATAGTTTGCTACAATTTTCCCACATACAGCTTTTTTTTTTTGTAGCTACCCGTGGAATTAACAGAGTGTTTTTTTAGAGATACCTAAAATTGACTTAAAAAAATCTTATCTTTCTATCATTTCAGAGAAGGAAGACAACAAACAACTTCCGTGATTATTTCAATTAAGATCTAAGTATCTCAGCACCTTTATAATTTGATTATACTCAGGAATATATAATTTCTTCATACACAACACATTTCAAATTTGCTTGATTCTTATAACAGGAACTTATAAAAATATATTTAAACAAGAAATCTAACTTTTTATTTAGCCAGATTTGTGAGATGTATGTTTTAGCTTTTATGGAGTTTAAGTGGAATTAAAATTCTACTACAAGATCATCTAGACTACCTTATTTTTTATGGAATTATTCCAAGTCACAAGTAAGCTTTTAAATGCTGTCAGTTCCTTAAAGGATTTATTAATTTAAATTGTTAATTACAAAAAAAAAAGTAGTTGTCTTCTCATCTTTACAACTTTTGGAGAATTTGTTTTTATGTTCTTCTGTGGTGGTCAAGGTTATAGTCACAAGGTTATAAGTCACATAATTAATTCTCTATTGAGTATTAGCAACTTGATATTAAATTACTTTACTGTAAAAGCAATCATATTATCCTCTAATGTTTTTCGGTATTGTACATGACTACGTAAGTATATGAGTACTAGAAAGTTATTCTGTGACTTTTTTATTCAAATGTACGTGTCAAATTACAGATTTTAAATGAGGCTGCTGTCTGACATATTTAATTGCATGGAATGATATTGTAGAAATAAACAATGTCATCCACAAAATATTGCCTAAATGTCTTTAAGTTAGAAGGCCTTACAGTACTGATAGTAGAAAATACCTCAGCATCCTGAGTACATAGAGTCTTTTTCTTGCAAAACTGGCTTTGACATAATTTGTAGTTCTGTTAACACATTCCTCAGCTCTGCCTAGTCAGAGAATCTTCATGTACTTTTAAAGTGAAGACTCATCAGAATGTATAAATAGGTTACATTTTCTTTTAAAAATGCTATGTCTATGCCAAATGGCAAAATTGGTTCTGTTGTTTAAGGACACGCTGTGTTTTGAGGTCAAGGCTGCCTTATAAGCTAGAAAGATTTGGTTGTTCTTTGGTAAACTATTTGTAGGATATTTACAACTTTCCACTGAAGACTTTATATAATGAAGAAATTCCAGTAACCAATTAGCAAGATAAAAATCACAAAAGCTTTCGTTTGGAGTGTATATAAACACGTTTGGTTATTCTTGGCCGAAATTGATTTGTGATGTAGATTTGTTCTTATGTGGTGAAAACCAGGCATTTTTCAGTCAAAGACCAGTGGTAAACCAAACCAAATCAAACCAAAGCAGAATGTTATTACAGATTTTAAGTACCACGAGTATAAAAATTGCTGTAAAAAGGTGAAGGGATTTAACATTGTAAGAGTAAGTTGTAATAATTTTAATGACCACTCTGTATTCAATCTCTTCAGTTTTCTCCTATTGAAACTGTTTTGTATTATATGAGTATTAGTTCATGTTAATTAGATTAAGGAATAGAACTACAGGTTGCCCTATATCAGCTGCATGACTTCATCCGGAAAAGAGTCAGCTCCTTCTCTCAGATCCAACCAAAAAATCCTTTTTTTAAATTAATAGATGTTTAAAATTACTTTCCAGGCATACTTACACATCTCCTGTACACCCCTTGGCCTACATTGTTTCAGTGATTGCTCGAAGAAAGAGATTCAGCATGCATGTGTATTTCCTTGTTCTACAACCTGTCACATGATTTGGCCTTTAAAGTGCATTACAAATTCAACCAACATTTGCTGTAGCATTAATTTAGCCCCATAATACCTAAAAGCTTTTATAACTCTTCAGTAGATGATTTGATACGGCCTTCTCAGGAAAGTTTAAATAGGAGGTTAGAACAACTCTCACTTAAATTACTTTTCTATGAAATTACTTTACCTACAATTTATCCCCTTTATAGAGGGAACTGAAAAACTTCCTCCAGAATACGTTGGATAGAACAGCAAAATATCTCAGGCTTTTGAAGATGTACCAGAAATAGCTGTTATACCAGAGCAGAAGCCTGCCATCACAGCTTGGAATTACTTTTGGTTTTCTCTAGTGCAAAGGCAGCTCAGAGCAAGAGTGAAATAGAAAGTAATGTGAATGAAGAGCACATGAAAGGAAGTGGCTGGGTTGCTTTAACAGGAGTGCTAGGAAATTGAAGATGTTAACAGAGAATGACAAAGTTTGGTTGTCTAAAGATTCATTGATGATGAAACTTCTGAATCTTACTAACTAAACTCTCAAATTTTGCTTTACAGGAAATATTAGCAAAAATTGTACGAGTAATGGATGGTCAGATATTTTTCCTGACATCTTAAGTACTTGTGGATATAATGACTATGAAGATGATTATAAGGTAGGAAAAGCACTTTTTCTATTAATTTAGATGCTGGTCTTCAGTACAGCTATCAGCCATATTCTGATTCTAAGTAATTCCTATTTTACTCTATCAGAATTAATGAAAATCTGTAGTACTTTTTGGTAGCATTGATTGATTGCCACGTGCTTGGATTGCAAATGTCATATAAGATAAAATGAGAAATGTAGAATTCAATAACTGTTTGAAACTCAAGACTGTAAACAGTTGGTAGTTGCAGTAATGCATCTGTATTTCTAATAGTGCAGTGTTACTCGGCTTGGGCACAGGATATTTTGCATTGTGTTATTTCTGGAAGCTTCTATTATAACAAATCCTAATACTGTGATAATCTATTAATAATATAGACACCACTTGATTGCTGGTATATGTTGATGTAATAAGTAAAATAGAATTAATTTAGTCATTGCTCAGGGATAATTGTTTTCATGAAGATCACAAACTGGTTAGTTCGGTGGGAAAAGACAATTATTCTTTTCAAGCCCAAAAGTGGATACAATCGTGCTGGCTTGTCAGAATATAAGCTGTTCCTACGCAAATACTAGTATTTTTTTTGGACTTAAAGGACAAAAATTATCAGAAAATAATCTGAAACGAGAAACAGGAAGCATATGTTCCAATCCATCTCTTCGTGGGAGAAAATTAAAAAAAAAAGCAAGTATGCAGTTGTGAGATTTCAGGAGGCATCAGCCAACTGTTGCACAGAAAGAAGATATTTTCTTGAATTCGGATCTTAGCGCTCAGTCGTAGCACTTCAAAACAACAAGTCTTTACTCACATGAGTACGGTTCATTTTTATTTGATCTGGAATTTCAACAAAAAAGAAATAGAAACGAAATCCTAAGTATTCGGCTATTAAATATTTTGCACACAACAATGTCATGCAACAATATGCTTTGGAGATGATGTGTGAGGTTGCCCTCAAAGTAACTGAGGAGATCATATTTTAGGGAAGGTGGCAAAATACTTTTCTCATGGTTAGTCTTCTGTATGCTTTCTATGAAAACAATGGTGAAGGAGTAGGTAGAAACTGTATTTGGTGTCAGTTGGTGCCTGCATCTTCACTACTGAAGGATTTTCCATTATAGATCCAATTAAGTGTTTATTCCTGGGGTTTTACTGGCTTTTAGGATATGGACTTATGTCTTTACTTCAAAGGGGACTTATTTCTGTAGATATTTTATATTTATTTAGATATACATATATATGCATACGCACAGACATATATATATGTCCTCAGATATGCATCTATTTGGGGCAATTTTGAATATTCTAGTGAAGGTTTAAATGATAGAGATTGGAGAGAAAATACTGAACAGGCAATTTATTAATAGGTACCAAATTATTATGCTGAAAATGCACTGAAATGAGAAAGCTTATTTAAAAATACTGTAAGCATGTCATCTATTACTTCTCTGCTGAAAGAACTTGTCTACTTCCACAGTTTGCATTGATTTTACTCAGCTAAAATGTTCAATTTTAATTCCATGTCAAATGGTATATTATTAGGTTCTATAAAAAGAAACAATTTGCTTAACATTTTGAAATTAATTATAAGTTCCTTATACAGCACCCTTAAATTGAATGCTTTATTTTATGTTAGATCTTCTGTCATTATTCTTTAGCGCTCCTGCCTATATTTATAGGGGAGCAATTTGACAAGTATGGCAGTCTCTGAACAAACTATCTGTGTTATCACATCAAATTGTAGATCTAAACCTTTATTATATACTTTAGTCTCTTTCCTATAAGTAAACTAGTTATTACTAACCTTCAAGATCAAATTTTAGGTTCATGTCAGTCATTTGAATAAATGTCTTTTTTTTTTTTTGCCTTTTATATTCGTGTTGAGCTCATGACAACACAGTGGCAAAATAAGTAGCTTGATGTGACCATGCCAGAAGAACACACATCAAGCTGTGTTAACCCAACCCAAGCCTCTCTGCAGCCTTTCCTTGACATATTTTGACACCATGTCTCTAGACTGAACAAGCTAGAGATGTGTCCTACCTGTCTTCAGAGGCTGTTAAACTGTCAGCATTATTAACGTATGGCAAGATGCCTGGTGAATGTGAAGGACTGAGATGTGTCCACTTCATTTAAAATAATGACTGGGTCATTAGCATTGCCTAATCACAGTGTGAATTGGCCCAAGATTTATTAGATCACACGAAACCCCCAATATATACAGTTTACAGGCTGATTTGAATGCATGGGGTCATACAAAGACAAATCCACTGAGAGCAAGATCTTCAGGGCTGTTTAATGTGGTGATACTGTTGCAGAGTGTGCATGAGTAGAAACACCCTTTATAAAAGAAGTATTCCCCTATTTGGCCAGTTTCCCAAAGCTTGCTGTCAGAGAGACCATCTTGGGTGTGCTGCCCGCTACACAGTACAAACACGCTACCCAAGACAAGTGGAGTGAAGGCAGTGAGGTCAGGACTGACACAAACACTGTCTTCAGCGTCTGTAGCTACCTTTAGAAAGCAGATGCGTTACTGCTGTCCGTGAAGTGGATCATATGGCACTGGACTAATGGATTGTTTGTATTGAGTCTAAATGGAATTCTTCCCTCTCAAAAAAATGTGATGCAGGGCAGCCATCTACCAGCACTTTTTCTGTATGCCTATAAGTCATGCTGTATTTATTTACATTACCTTCTGCATTTTTCATTACTTTTTCCATAAGACGTGATTAAGAGGCCTTAAAATAAATACAAAATTTTCTTTCACTGACTTCAAGTGAGAAGGGCTAGGTCTGAATCTAAGCTAGTATTCTCTCTTGTAGAGCACAGTGGGAATTTAATTTATTAATTGCAGACTGTGCAAAACCACCAGAATACCAGCACACAGTGAGAGTGTTCGTTTGTGTCTTTATAAGGTTGTCATCTCTATCACTATGCTCAGGGAACTTTGAGAAAGAAGATATTCTTAGTGACATAATTGAAATTAATGATGCTCATATTATTAAGAGATACTTAAAGCAATGCTGGTCCCATCTTTTTTGGGGTGATAAGGCTTAAGATGAAATGAAGGATAAATTTGTTGGAAAAGGGATATCACTAATTACTGTATAAAGATTATTAAATACCATGAGGAATACCAATTTTATTACATATATTTTTAGTAAATTCTGATTTTCTTTACACTGTTTAAAAATGTGTAGAATTGCCTGATAAGAAAAAAGTAAATCCTTTATATCATCCATCTCTTTATCTCAGCTGATAGTTACTCTCTTATAATCAAGTAGTACAAGATTTTAGAAATGGCTCCTGTGTTGTTGAAGTTAATTTTTCGGAAGGAAAGAAGCTAGGGCTTTTTATTCCACTTCTGTTAGCACTTGCTCATTTCAGTGTTTCTAGAGCACTGAACTCATTTGCTAGGCCCAGTTCTGATTTTATGTTGTTTGTGTAGTTTAAGATTTTCTGATATGTTCTTCTGGTGTGAATATTTGGATGTTATGGAATGTACTCTGACGCGTGTATCATGAAAATGTAAGAGCACAAATTTCCATATAGTTGTAAGGAATCGTATCTGTGAATACTAGACTCTCTACAGTACTATGGGAATATACTAGCACACAGAATACAAAATGAAGAGTCGCTTGGGATGATAATGATTTTAAATACTTCATTAACGATCAAGTATATTTCTAGTTAAATGAAAAAAAAAGAGCTGTGGGGTTTTCTTTTACGTTAAGGGTGACGTGGTCAATAGCAAAACTCCTTTGAACAAAGAATCAAGCTCGTTAACTTTCTTGAGCATTTTGTCCTTCAGCCCTGAGCTACTCTCTCACCCCTAGAGGTCCTTCCAAACCAAGGCTGAGGTGGAAAGATCCACTGGGTTACTGTCAGCTTTGCCTAGGAAGCTTCTGTGCTGTCTGTTCTGTAAATAAACAGAAGACTTCTGTCTCCTGAACTTAGTAAACATAACTTGAAAGTAACTTTAAAGGAAACATTAGCACAAAAAAAGTGTCTGTTCTAAAAAAACAAAACACAAGTGTAAGAATAGATTTTACAAAAAAAGTGTATTGAAAATAACACCAGTTACATAAACTTGTACTAATTAAATTTATTTTTATAGACATGGTTCTTCATACCCTTTTAAAACCTGTTAACATTAGGTAGGCACAAAAAGGAAACATTTTAGAATTAGATCTTTATGGTCTAGAAAGCAGTTACAAATTTCGTAAACATTTCCATAAAATTGTTCTGAAAACCATAAGCTGCTGATTTTCTCTGTACCTAACCATGTATTGAGTTTTATTTGGTGGTTGTAATTTCAATATTTCCTCAAAACTTTAAAAGTTTCTGACACTTGACCTTTTAGGAAATTTTCCTTCAGAATGCCTCCTTCCTCACTTTACCATAATTTCTGTGTACCAGACACTACTGGGTTCTTTTTCACTAGTCTTTAGCAACTGTGAGATGCATACTCATTATATTACTTGCTGGCATCACTACAACTGTGTGCAGTTATCAGTAATATGATGGCTGCTAATGTACAAACCCTCAAAACTGAGGGTTTTCAACAGGCAAGTAAAAAAATACGCACTTTTGTGTGACTAGAGTTGCAAATCAAATTAATGTCACTGGACTAGATTGTACAATGTATTCATCTGTATTTAATCCAGACAATTTATGCACTCTCTGAAGTCAAAGGAGATAAGTCTTTGGAGCCTGGATGGAAATCATATCATCCTAATTTCTTTGAATCGCTACAACCACAATGAAGCACATGATGTAGCACACATAATGTAGAAGAATCTGTTCTCTTCCATTGACTCCCCCTGTCTCAAGGCAAAATGACTAGTTCTGTTGAGTTGCCTATATTTTATAAAGATTATATCCCACTGTTACATCTGTTAATCTAATGAGTCCTACCTTATTCATTTCAACTATTCACCCCTAATTATTTGAAAGATTTAAAATCAATATGGTGTATTTTTTCTTCATTATTTTACTACTGCGAAAAAATGACTTGTGGTATCAGAAATCCCATGAGAGTTGGACCTCAGCTGGAAAAATTCCAAATAAAAACAGAAATAAATGCCAGAGTTTAAATGTTGGTCTTGAAAACAAGATGGAAAAAAAAAATAAAGGAAAAAAAATCTTAACAAAAATAAACCCCAAACGTTTGTAATGCTTTTACGGCCTGATGGAAAGCTAACCAAATCTGTGGAGAAACCCCTGGGCCAGAGTCATGTTGTCTAATTTAGACATCTGTCATTTACAGCTACACTAGTGTCTCTAGGTTCCATTCATATTTAATGAAGAAGTAGGTGTTTTTACTTCACTATCCTTATAAAATTTTAAATGCTTGTCTTAGGATGACATGAGTAGCACTCTGCTGCTTCTGTTCACTGGTTATAAAGAGAATCTTGATATCTATCTCAGATGTCCTCATGCCTGCAAAAATCAGTGGCTGTTAGTTCATGTTTATTTGCTTTCCTGTCCTGCACTTTATTCTAACTTATTTTGAGTAAGTAGACAGAAACTCCTCATTCTTGGGCATGGAAAACATTTACAGGAAGGTAAAATTGCTTATCTTAAAATCAAATTCATTGAGATCTCAAAAAAAGAAATATTCCACAAAAAATGGAAATAGTACTCAGCTGAACTACATAAACCAGCTAAATTTCAGTGTTGTTATTCGATGTAATGGATTCCAAGAAAAGGGAAAGTAGAAAATATATGAAGTTCAAATTGTTCTTGACGTGAGCAATGCAGAACATAAAAGCAGAAGCAAGGCTTTCCCATGGGAACATTGGTCTGGCTGCAATTTTCCAATAATGACTTCTGGACAAGAATCATTCCTACAAACATCTTAGCGCACGCCATCTAAAGGCTGTAGTGGCTGTGGATTGTTATAGTCTGTAAATCAGTTGATTCTGTGTTCTTAATTTATGAAAGTGATATAGGTACTGTGTCTAGGACAGGAGTGAGGGAAGAAGAATATAGCAGCTGTGCAATTCATTCTGAAATGAATATGGGCAAAAATACGGAAAAAGTGAGCAGAGGCAATGCAGACTAAGCATGGAGATAACTTTGATGTACTTGGCACCAAACAATTTACATATATAAACAAAAATTTCCAAGGCGAGAGAGAAATTAGGAAGAATATACAACTTTTCTCATGTACTGATCTGAAATCAGGTGGTTCTAGATCCGGCTTGTTCATTTTAATGTAGTGAGTTTGTAGCTTCACTTTAGTTCAGCCAGCAAAAAAAAAAAAAAAAGCAATTTGATAATGGGGCTTTTATGGCTTAGATATTTTATAGCTAGAATGATGTTATTCTCTATTTGGTTTTCCTTTATATATTTGAAAGGAGAGAATGAATATCAGAGAGTGAAATATTCTGTACCGCTGAGCAGAATGCACACTTTATGATTTAAGACATTTAAGATATTAAATGTAAAGGTGGTGATACAGATTAAGTGAATCATAATGTGTGATAGTAAGACATGTAGTATGTTTGCATTTGTGTACGTTGTACAACCTGGATTAATTGCTAAAAACAATAAGGATATATACCCATCGTACAACCTTTCAAATCCACTCCCTGGAGCAGATACAGACACCCTTTGGGTGAATTAATGGTAAAGGATGTTATGATTTGTTTTTGAGCAGCCGTTATACTCAGTGTCGGGTAGAAGCCAAGGACTTGAGTAATGAGTTCCCGAAAGTGTCAAACATTCCAAAACAGCTACTTTCTATTGTTGAAAGGAAACGTGCAAGTCGAAATTACTTCTTATACTTGCTGAACAGTTTGATCTCTCTTGTAAATGTGAGTAGTCACTAGCAACAGAATTATATCATCAAAATTGCTACTGTCTGTATTGTAGGCTAAATGTATTTTATTAATTCATACATTTTTAAGGTTCCTTGCATCAAAAAGGACAATATTTCTAGTACTGTCAGCTTCCTGATAATTCCTGTGTCTGATAAGTACGCAGGATTTTTACAAGATCTGCAAAAAAGAGGAGATCAAGGCTGTTGTGGGTTAGTCCCAGCCAGCAGCTCAGCCCCACGCAGCAGCTCACTCATTCCCCCCACAGTGAGATGGAGGAGAAAATCAGAGGGGTAAAGTGAGAAAACTCCTGAGTTCAGATAAAGACAGTTTAATAGGTCAAGCCAAAAGGGCATGTTCAAGCAAAACAAAACCAAGAATTCATTCACCACTTCCCATAGGCAGGCAGGTGTTCAGTGACTTGGGAAGACAAACACCGTAACACCAAACGTCCCTCCCTCCCTTCTTCTTGCCCCAGCTTTACATGCTGAGCATGACATCCTGTAGTATGGGATATCCCTTTGGTCAGTTAGGGTCAGCTATCCCAACTTATTTTACACCCTCAGCCTACTCACTGGCAAGGAAGTGTGAGAAGCAGAGAGGGCAGCACTCTTCAGTAATAGTTAAAAGATCAGTGTCTTATAAACACTGTTTCCATCACAAATCCAAACCAGCACCCTATGAGCTGCTGTGAAGAAACTATCTCAAGCAAAAGCAGAAAAAAGGCCTAATCCAGATATCAGCAGTGAGAAAATCTGTACAAGAGAGTTTTTGAATGAAGCAAGCAAGTGACAGGAGCAACTTTAATGTCTAGCCAGAGAGAACTAATCTTAAGTCTGGAGTCTAGAGACCTTGGTACTAACTATACAAAGGGGTCAGTTTAATTATGTGTTGGACAGCAAATGCATGAGTTGGCATGTGTCAATCTATCTCGTACCCTTCTTGTCTCAAAGTGATTTCTTCTCCTTAGACAAACCTAAGACCTTCTTTGGAGCACATCTTACCATGAACTCATAGCACCCTTTGGCTGCCTAGCAGTAGAAGGGGACCTTACAGCTGGTTTAAGTTTTTCTACCACAATGAGAAACTTGAATAAGAGGGAAGAAGTAATTCTGCTGGGCTCTGTAAAGGGCCAGGACACAATTTACATCAGAAGGCCCAACGCTTTCCTGTTGAAGGCTATTAGCAAATACAAATTGCAGGAGGCCAGCAGTTACTTTAACTTGTCGGGATATGTTAAGCTACTTGGTAGTTCCCAGGATAAGAATATGAGAATAGTATAAACTTCTGCCTGTGTCCAGTCTTACCAGGTGTTGTGTGCGTGGCTTTAGGATACCTGGGGAGACCCTTGTCTCTGCTCTGCAGTAATGTGGTTTTGAATCTCACCGGTACTAAAAGTGTATCTCTGCCAATCAATTTTTTCAGTGAAAGTGAACAAGAAATCTTCCACTCGGTATTAAAATAGCACAGATTTATTGCCGTTATGACTTCTTTTGAAAATGACATTTATCTCCTTAAATTTACAATATTTACATGATGAATGTCAAGAATTTTTGATGTAGAGACCCTTCAGGCTTCTATTTCTACACTCAGTAAAAATGTACTCTAGAAATTGGGTTTGCAAATGCCCCAAGATGACAGCAAATAGAACATATTGTGGAACTGCTGTGCAACATTTCTAACATTTGCACTGTATTTGCAACTCCTGATGTGCACAAGGGCAGGAAATAAAATTCCTTTTCTTCTAGAATACTATTGATAGGGACATGAGGCTGTCACATTAAGTACTTTATCAGAGCATCCTCTTTCCATGATTTTGCAGGCAGGTCGGTTTGAAGAAATGAAGAAGGCTTGGTGCCATGGCCTGTTGTAATTGCTGCTGAGAAACTATTTATCACCCTATTCCCAGAAAATTACTTGGATACTGGCTGATGTTCCTTTTTCTATGACAGAAGCCAAATTAAAAAAAGTGTAGGAGGGATCTGCAGTACTTGTCTATAGGCATAGTTTTTAGAGTTGTCCAAAGATGAGCCAAACTGGGGAGTATAACTCTGACATTCTAGCAGGAAATTGAAGGGCAGTTCTTCCGAACTGATTTTGTGTGAAATTACTCAAATAATTTTTAACAAAATTTTTTTAGAAGTTTATTTGAAAACAATTTTAGAAGCATTGTTCAAGAAACATTGGAATACTTACAGTCCTATTAACAGAGGATTTGTGTGGAAAACCACAGGATCGTTTGGTGGCATCTGTTTAAGCACCAGCTCTTGTACTCTTTGGGTGGCCACACTTGGTTAGCCACTGTGGGGCCTCTTTATTGTCCATAGAAATATATCCAATGAAGTCCATGTCGACTGCTTACATAGACACAAAAAGTGCTTCCTAGAAGGCCCTGTGAAGAAATCCTGCATTGCCTTAGATGTTTATACTTGCAGTGTAGACATCTAACACTAGGTGAAATACAGCCTTCAATTTATGCCAGCAGAAAGTCCCTAGGAAATGCAGTGAAGCTCTGCAAATATACAGCAGACTCTATAAAGAACAGTAGCATAAGACTTTTTTACCATTTTAACCAGCCAAGGGCACCAATTAATATGAAAAAAACCCAACAATATTTATTCAGGATTTTAATGGAGGGACTTTCTTACGGTCATTCTAATGGCAGTGGAAACTTCATTTATTTTCCTTCTTTATCTCTACAGTAAATGAAGATTATGTAAAGCAAGCAAAACATTAAAATGTCGGGACTATTGTCAAAAAGGCCATCATAGATTAATTCTCTAATTGAAAAGATTTCTGTTTCCTGTTGATACCTCATATACCACCTTTAGCTCCTAAGAAGCATGCCCCTTGCTATCAATACACTTATGATCTATGGCAGTTATGTTTCCCTTATTTTTCACTTATAGGCGTATCTACAACAGCACAGTTGCAAGATTCTTTGTTTCATATTTCATTTAGTCTTTTCCATATCTGTATGATATTTGCTAAGTAAATGTCCAGCTAATTTCATCATGAATTGCAATTGCTAAGGTTACCTCTTGGTCTTTTTAATGTTATAAAAATAACACCATTAAGCGTTTTGCTTTTCCTTTTGCCATCTTAATTTATTTCAAAGTATTGCTTCCTTCCTACTTTTTACAAACATTGTTCAAGAAGGTGAGTGATATAATCATGTGCACTAAATATTGAAATTCTGTCTAATGGACATAGCACATTCTACACGGCTATTAAAAACTTTAATGTCATAACATGGTAAAAAACTTCACAGTTTTAATATTTTATCTGGCTTGAATGGAAAATATTGTCAGTCTAATGACTTTGTTGTAGGCAGAAGAAGCAGCTTATTTCTGAGAATATTTAGCATTATTTTTCTTGATATTGTCATTCAGAATAGGATTTAATGTAATATGTAGCTGGTAAATTTGCAGATAACTGCAGTTAATCAGCGGACTGTGCACTTCAGTCTGCTTTTCCACTGTTGAAAAATTAACTTTTCAAGTTTTAGCAAATAACTTTACTAAAGAAAGAAAGGGTTGTTTGGGTCACAATTTAATAAATTATTTGAACATTTAGATTAAGAAATTAATGAGACTTAATACATGTCTTTAAAATTAAACTCATGTATAAATGCATTACAAAGCACGCTAGAGCAGAAGGACTGAGATTCTTTCTTTCAGAGATAATCCATTCTTTCAAACTGTGGCTCATTCTTCCCAGTTTGATTGTGTTTATGGAAGCTGATGAGTATGATACTTTCTTTGACCTCATTGATGTGGGATAATAAGCTGAAATTCTGCCAGCTTGTGTGTTCCAGTTTTGAGTTCCTGAGGCTGAATTTTCTACTGAGGTCACTTAACTCAAGATGTTGCATTGCATCTCATCACATACTGCAGAGCAAAGGGTCAATATAATACTATTTATTTAGCCTTTAGAGCTATTTATTGGAAAATTATATCATTTCACAGTTAATTTTACATGTTGTTAAGTGGTTTGTGCATATATATTTTACTGTGCAGGTCAACTTCTATGTAAGAGTGAAAGCAATTTATACCCTTGGACACAGCGTCTCTCTGATTGCTCTTACAACAGGAAGTATAATTCTTTGCCTTTTCAGGTATGTGTTTTTCATTAGTAACAGTTTTAACTGTTGTCTAATTGCTCAGACATTTAGAAAATGCATCAGTTTAACTATTTTCTCGATTAAATAGCTGACAATAATGTGATGCTAACTTGATTTTTGCAAGTACCAGTCATATTAAAAAATTCCCAAGCACTTTACAAGTTTACAGACATTACAGCCCATGTGAGAAAGTCAGTCATTTAGGAATGGATTATATAAAGCATTTTCTATTTAATTATTAAAATTGACACCTTGAATTGCTCTTGAAAATTAGTAGGATGCTGGTCTCAATACTGGACAAGTGGGCAGCCACTTGTGGAAGTTTCTGAGTGGCAAGTGTTGATGTAAAGGTATGGATAATTGTGCTGAAGCATAGTGCTGGGTGTGCAATGGTTTTGTTAGGTAGTGTCAGGAAAGGCAATGCTGTCTGTCGGTTCTGCTAATGTCTGGAAGTAATCTGAGACTGAATGCTGTCTCCAGCTGGTGAAATAAGTTGCAAAATGGTATTATCAGTATCGTACCTTCTCTCAGTCTCTCCGCCTTCATACCTTTATGTATCACTTGTACCTGTCTAATAAAATAGCCTTTATATTTTCCATCATAAACTTCATGCAGCTTTTCCATTCCACACTGGACCAAGAAAAACAAGACAATGCATCTCTGAGGTATGGTAGAAAATAAATACACATAATTTGTAGAGGACAACATGTTGTTTGTCAGAGCCTTATTCCTCTGATGAACTATTCCTATGGCAAGTTCTGTAAGCCTTTTAGTTTTTCACCAAATTTTCTCAATATTTAGATATTCAGAGACTATCCAGAGCAGATACATAACCCGTATTTATACTTTGGAATATCTTGGAAAAAAAAAAGAGTCATTCATGGTTATGTTCTTTCTACCAGCGAATGCTACAGGCAGATCGTGCACTTTCAAAACTGATAAAAACTAGTAACACATTTAAGATAGTGTATTTTAGACATCTGAATATTGTCCATCACCAGAAGTCAGTAGAACAAACAGATCAAGCATTTGAGAGGTGTACTGAAAACCTTCAGCTTCAATTTAAATGACCGAGTTGTGAACTCCTTAGTCTCTCGGAGTCGGTGGAAAGACACAGGCTTTTTTCCAAGGGGAAGTCTCCCCCTAAAGAAGACTGTTTCTATATTATCTATGGGGAGTGTAGGAGCCACCTAACATAGTGAGTTGAATTAGGAACCCAAGTAAGTTGTAAAAATACCTGCTCAGTAAATAGTTTCCCAAGCATGTAGCAAACAGCCTGTGGTTATAGAAGGCTGCAGCTGAAGCCATTGTAAATTGTCAGTGATAGAACTGAATGCAAATGGCTTTGTGTGTATGTCTGTTTGTCTCTCAGACACATTGTAGGGCATCCCAGATATTATGGTCATTTCTAAGGACAGAGTTTGGAAACTAAGAATGCTTCTGTAAGTTTTAACTTTTAGCTACTCGACTGATAACATCTCCTATCCAAGAAACATACTTTGCCCTGAAAGGTCCCAGGGTTCTTTATAAAGAATGTCAATGTACTATTCATAAAGTTCAGTCACTCGCTCCTGGAACACGTACAACTTCGAATGTAACCAGAAAACTTCTGCCTTGCTCTGTTTAAAAATGAGAGCAAAGAAAAAGTCTTCTGAGTGAAACCATCTGAAAGGTATTTAGTAGTTAAGTAGTGAGTTAAAAGTCAGAAGTCATTGATGCAGTAGGGTTGTAAAAATCCTGATTTCATCCAGCAGGATTAGGATTTGAACTCTGGATATCAGTAACACAAGAGATTATCAAAATTGTGCATTGCTGGATTTGTATATGTATGTTTCAAATTATACTGCATTTAATCCTGAATATGCAGTATTTTTAATGCAAGAAAGCAGGGAATAATGTGGAGTTTCGTTTAATTGTAGGTAATATATTCATGAGAAGGAAGTGGAAATTCTCTTGATGTATTACGACTTGACTTCTGCGATGCATTATATATTGTTATGTGCTGTCTGATAGGAAAGATACAGCCCCGGAGCTTTGCAGCTGTTCACAATATCAGCTATAAACACATGAAAGGCAGAGCTGTTGGGTGGGGAAAGGAGAGTTGTTTATCAACGTTTCCATACAAATGCAATACTCTGTTTTGCATATCTTTCAAAGAACTGGACTTGATTTTAGTCTTTACAGAAACATTATAGGGGTTCCCATTATTAATACCTGTAATGGACACATTTAGAAGCATTGCAAAAGGAAAGGATTTTGTATCTGGCTAATCTTTTAATCTCAAAACAAAGACATAAAATGTGAATATCTAAAAATACCTTGCCAGATTAAGTTGATGGCATTTTTTGAGTTACTATGGTTCCACTCCTCCCATAATACTCTTTGTACTTATTATAATTAAAGCTAATTGTTAACTTTCCAGCACAGTATTTTCCTGTTGGAGGTTGCAGTTTGTCAGGCATATTCTTGCTTCTGCAAGCTTAATTTGTAGAGTAAAGCTCATGATTTTGATTTAGTCAAAAGCGGTTGCTTTACCCGTCTTAGAATTCAACTTTCTATTTCTTCGTTTTGAATGTCCAAGTTTTAATATATGATAAGGTTTTAGAAAAGTGGAAATCAAAATGACTGAAAAAAAGTGTTTTTCAGATATTTTAGAAAGGATTGGTTTGTTCTAACTCTGAGTGAAAACAAAATTGTAGAACAGCATATTTCTACATGACAGTGACGTTCTAGATCTTACCATAGCTCTTATACTTCCTTCAGGGTTATTCCTGTATAACAAAACCTTCAAAAAAAAATTAGTTTCTCTGATACGTATTTTTTACCAAGGAGAAAAACATGACTCTCCATCATATCTATAAGATGTATTCTGAAGTTCATTTTCTGTAAACATTCCTTACATGGTAGTTCTGTATCACAAGGTAGTCCTATCAAAGGAATAAGCATGACAGTTTTCCTTTCATTGCTAAAGAACAGCATTTCTTTGTTATTCTGAATCACCTTACATATCTCAAATGAAAATACTTTCTTTCCCACTACCTCCAAAATTTTGGCTTGGCAGCCTTGTATATATCCAGCGTTTACTATTTCAGCTATCGAATGGGATGAAGAATTAACCATCTAGATTAGTTACTCAAGAAAAATATTTTTCTCCCATTTTCAGCTTGCATGTGTCTCTGAACTCCAAAAAGACGTATGATACCATCCAACGTAATAGTGGTATTTCATTTTTTTCTCAGAACTTGTTTCAGCAAAGGACATGCATAGAAATTTTTGACAACTGCTTTAAGTCCAGCATATTAATATCCTTTGCCAAATTAGAGACTAGCAAAATGTATCTGTTGTTTATTTCCCAGCACTCACTGACTCACTGTAACTGTCCTTGCTGTAGTAGTTTCAGAATGGATTACTTAGTGTGACTACTTGAATGCTGCCATTGCACACCACTAGAGCGTCCTATTTCATCTTTATTCTTTCATTGCTCCTACTTGCTAAAATAAGCTTCTGGCTTATTTCTAGGTGCAGTTCAAGGTGTCACTTTCAACAAAAAAAACCCAAACCTTATTAGTTTAGTTTCTGGAGGTTTGCTATTAAAAAATTCTGTTAAATTGGACGATCTTGAAGGGAATTTTAAGGGAAAAGCCCTCAATTTCTAACTTTCATCCTCTGAACACCTATTCACTTGGAATATTTAATTTGTCATTTGTTTGTTAGGCTTTCACATGGCTGCTGCTCTAAAGAAGAGAAGTTTTTCATCTCACTGAATAGAAAGGACAGACAATCCAATGTTCTGAATGCATTTCTTAATTGTTCCTGCATACACTCACGTCATAGGATGAAAAGCCATTACATAGCAAAATGCAGGAGTTAGTTAAATAAATATTAAACTAGAAAATAATAGGTGAGAATCTGTCTGAAATATATCCAGGATAATCAAAGTTTTATTTGCAAGAAATACACTGGGATGAATGCAGGGCAGGCCACACAGGAATACATTCAAGCAGATTTTGAAAGCCTCCAGAGAAAGAGACTCCACAACCTCTCTGGGCAGCCTGTTCTGGGGCTCTGTCATCCTCGCGGTAAAGAAGTTTTTCCTCGTGTTGAGGTGGAACTTCCCATAGTCCAGTTTGTACCGATTGCCCCTCGTCCTCTCACAGGGCACCATTGAAAAGAGACTGGCTCAGCTTATGTTCAAGTGCGGGAGAAATGCCACTGACATCTTTTTGTCTGTGATGCTGAAAAGGAGTAAGAGATACTTTATTTGTATATTTTGGATAGCCTATAATGATGGTGAGGATGACGACGATAAAAGAAAACTGCAAAGCAGCACTGACAGTATGACAGAGGAGGAAAGGGTAGGCTCTTACTCAAGGTTCATATTACTAAGTAATGAGCAGAGAGTAATAGAAGTCTGTTCAAGAGCTTTCTCAAAATCTGAAATGCTTTTTTTTTAAATCTCTTCTTAGAAAACTTCATTGTACTCGGAACTACATCCATCTGAACCTGTTCCTCTCTTTCATTCTAAGAGCAATCTCTGTTTTAGTGAAGGATGATATTCTCTATTCCAGCTCCAACACAGCTCACTGTCCAGAGGATCAAACCTCATGGGTAATAAACCTCATTTTCTACCTGGTATAATACCGTTGTGTCACTAAATTTTACTGCCTGATCCTTTATAATATTTGAGAATATCAAGCTCTCAGTTTAGACAATTGTATAGAGAGTACAATGACTAGCAGAATGGTCTATTAGAAGTAGCCAGAGAAAGAAGGTTGCAGCACAGATAAGAGAAGTTAATGTTGTTTTGCATGTCCACTGAGGGACAACATGTCATCTCTTAAAACAAATCATGACCAGCTCCAGCTCGGAATAAATATGGCCACTGCATTAATCAGCTGGAAGAATTTAAGATAAACCAGAGTGCCATCAGCTGGGAACGATTAAAGGCAGCTCACCTGGAAATGCTCCAGCAGATTTATCAGGAGTCCAGAAACTGGACAGATGTCAAGGAAGGGAGAGAAATGAGTCAAGGTATTAAATACTTGCAGGAGCTGTCTTTATTAAATCCTCTGTACTTTCTGGCTGTGATAGAAGTGTTGTCATCTGCATTCTTGACTAGTACGTTTACTGCATTTTCATGCGGAGTGGTTAAAAAAATTCTCAAATCTTGCTGTTAGAAGACTGATTGATCATTATATGATATTCCACATTCTCTGCATCCATACTTTCAATCAAGTACTGCAGAAGAACCCTGCAAATATTGCTGAATACCTTCTGAATTTAATTTAATACAGTGTACTACAGCTTGTGTTTAAAACATGGAAGCAAGATATCTTTACATTGATAAAGTCATATTTTCCCGAAGCATAAGATTCTTAGCGGTGACTACCAAGCTATATGTACAAATTCATAACCTGGAATATATCTAATAAAGACAAATAAGCTCTAACTTAGTAGACCCAAAGCAGACACAGTAGTTAGTAGGCAGACTGCCAGAGGTAATCAAAAGTTCTTGGATCCTTGAAAGATTAGTCAATAGACTCTTACGATACTACTTGTTTTCTGCAATTTCTTTTATTTTTCCAGTTATAAGACTAATGAAGTCTCATAATTTCCTATTTGAATATGTCCAGTTTTGTGGGCTGTTGAGTAATTTCGATTGCCTTATATGTGGGATGATCTGACACCAGCTTGGCAAGGCTGTTTTGTCTTGCATTGGCTGGATGATACCTTTCTTATGTAACAGCATGCGGGATTTGCCCCGTTTGTCACGTGTGTGATGTTCCACAGTTTTGCTGCATGGACAGATATTTAAAAGGACACAATTCAGAATCCAATGTAACTAGGTCCTGGATCTGAGACATAACTTTGGCTAACTCCTTAATGACAGATACCTTCACTGTTCAGCATCTGGAAGTACACTTTGATACAGAACTAGCTGCAGGAGGAAGGGAAAATATTCTGATGTGGGATTCTGGTATGTGAATCGAGAGTATAATATAGGGGAGTATTGGGATTTAGAAGAGATCAGAAAAACATTTAGACTTTGACTCCTAATCTGGTTCTAAGTAGTCATAAGCATGAAAGCAAATTTCAACTTGCATTTCTAAATGTTTAATTTTCTCCATGTTGAATTTTCTGGTCTATTACTCATCTACAGTGAATATCCCTTCAGTGTGTGCAAAGTCCAGAAGTAAGATTAGTCTTACCCAACGAGATGACTGAAGTAAGCATTTTCTCTGTCTTTCACACTGATCAGGTGATCTCCATCTGCTTTAGGACTTTCTCTGGACATGCCTGTCTCTCTTCATGAGCTGTATAAGGAGCTAGTTGGCTAGTAGGCAGCTAGTTTTCAGTGGAAACTTTGCTTGTAGGTAGCTAAAATTAATTGAAGCCTTTGGGTTCCTACTTGTCTACATAGGCATATACACAAGCATAAATATAGGCATGTATATTACTTGGGATGCACTGAGGTATCTGAGATACTATGAGGGTCTGATGGATAAAAAGAAGTACCTCTAGGAGGTCTGTGCCCTTCTGGCTTAGCAGCTGATGACTGGAGACCCTCAGGGCATCTCACTTCATAATAGACACCTACGTTTGGGCAGAGGAATCAATCCTTAAATGAGTGAGTTGCCTATTTGGGTATTTGGTGTACTTGGAATTTAAAATAGGGAGTAAATTTTTTTTAGTCCATTTTGTTTAATCTGTTATATTCACCATATTATCACATTTCTAAGCTCAACCAGAGCAGAAACATTTTTATATTCGGTTCTTGCAACCTGTTGGGAAGTACCAAAGTAGCAGCAGCTGACACTGTGGAACATCAGCAGCACAGACGTTTGGAAATTAATTCTGAAGAGTAGCACACAGTGTATTGGGACTTCATTATATGCATTTTGTTAAAGAAACACCAAAGCATTTTCTAAAGGGAAAACTTAATTTTTAAAAGTCCGATCAACTTTTTTTCGTCTAAATCTACTTAGAGTATTCATCATGTAAAGATATTTTTCACTCAGTTTCCCATTTAGCCTTGAAAAATTCATAAAGCACTTTTCTAATTTTTAGTATCTTATTAAGCCAGCTGGGATTATAGTATACTTATTAGCCATTTAGTAGATGATCATGTAATCTAATAGCCATTCATTAACTAACTATTGCAAATGTGTGCACGTATTGATAACTACAACCTTTTACAATATTTATAATATTATTATATTTATTGAGAATATTGAGAATATTTATTATATTCTCAATAAATAAATATTTATTGAGAAATATTTAAAATTTCTCAACTACTTTGCTGAGAGCCATCTAAGTAATTTTTTATAATTCATTTTCTTTTAATATATACAGTAAGATTTACAATGTCTCAGCTTGACTGAAGAAAAAAATTCTACTGGACCCAGTTTACTAATATTACACGGACGTCTAAGCACTATAGGATGTATTAAATACAGAACAATGCTGCATCTTTCCTGCAACGACTTTGATCCTTATTCTCATTTTTTCAGGTGGGCTGCAAAGCTATTTTGGTGTTTTTTCAGTATGGTGTTATGGCAAACTTTTACTGGCTCTTAGTTGAAGGACTTTACCTCCACATCCTCCTTGTGCTGATATTCTCCCCCAACAGACACTTCACAATCTACCTGCTGATTGGATGGGGTAAGAATTTAAAACATCTTCCAATAATACTTTTTTTTTTCTGTACCAATGTGTTAATCAGTTTCAATATTTCATACCAAGGTAGTCATCCATTTCTGTTGTATGACTCCTCAGCCTCACTAGTTCCTCAGTTCAGCTCTAGCACAGGTTACAGCCGCTGTACCATGGGCAAGAACAGGCACAAAACTGCTGAAGCATAACTGCAGGCTTGCTTCTTGGCATGGTTCTGACCTGTGCCAATCTGCACAATGCTCAGGGATTGTTCAGGAGATAGAATGATGCAACGGCTGCCGCTGCAAAACATGTGATTCAGGCCATCCTCATTTAGGAGGAAAAAAAAAGTTTAGCTGCTGTGCTAAGTGGCTTGCCTTTTTGAAAAGCCCAATAATATTGTCCACCTGGTTTTAAATACACATATTCCTTTCATTTAGAGAAAGTGCAATTGTATTTCTATAGAGCACATTAAAACTTCCGGTAATAGATGATCATAAAACATTTAGGTATTGCTGGGAAAAGGGAATAAACCGGTGCAAGGGAATGGTTCCTTATGAAATGATTTACTCTTTGGTTTTATGTTGTAGTCCTTGGAAATGCATTGGGAATGGATAACTTATATCTGTCTCTCTGAACATCATTCTGGCAACTTGAAAGAAACCTAAGAGAGGCTTATGCTTTGTGTATTCGTCATTATGGCTGCATTTTATAAGAAATTAAACCCATTTGCCTGCAGTCTTTGTTTGTAATACATTGCTTACATCACATAGCTTATCAGATGGGCCTCTTCTGCCATCCACTGAAATTTTTACTATATGCTGTATATTGAGGGAGAGAGATCTGATGGCCGCTTCGAATTTATTTATTTATTTATTGTGGACTTATATTTTTGTGATCATCCTCTAAAACCCTTCGGGATTTTTCAGGAATTCCTACCATATTCATTATTACATGGACAGTGACACGGATCATTTTAGAGGACACTGGGTAAGTGTGTGGGGGAGAAAAAGCTTAAAGCCTTCAACTGTGCCAGTGCAATCCTTGCTTTGGAAATGATGGTGTTCACACAAAGGTAGTTTGCTGCTCTGAAGGGGACGCGCAAAGGACTGAAATTTCAGATCTAGCAATAAAGGGAGAGGTGTTTAGGAGCTCTTCAGCATGATGATTGTATTTGCTGTTTATTTGAAAAACTCTTAACGGCAGGCGAGGGCAGAGGTAGGTTATGACTAACGTTACCCCTCGAGGGCACATTGAGAGCTATCTGCTTTGGAAGTCAGAATAATACTTAAAATAGCAGTGGGGGTCTTTGGGTTTAGTGCTGTGATACACTGAAGTAAGATTCTGGGAATTCTAATTTGCTAACTAGAACTCAAGAGATTGAAATCTAGATCACTTTGGATATATCTGAATTACATTTCCGGAAGTGAAGCAATGTGATGCAAACATGTAAGATGAATGTAGTCAGATAAAAGTATGACTTACTAGAGCTAGGCCTGGCATGGGAAGGGGAACTAAGCTAAGAATTTTGTAGAAAGATCAGACTTGCTCCTTCTGCTGGCCCCAAGGAATGTGAGAGCGTTCCTAGTGAGTGGGACAAACTGTTTTCACACCCCTTTTTTTTTCTACCTAATATTTTTCAATTGATTCTGTAATTAAACTGAAAAATCATGTCCTACATAATTTCTAAGTTTTCTTTGCAAGACCTCTAACATGTAAACTGAAGGCTAACTACTCTTTTCCTTTGTCATTACGACCACAGTTAGAGGAACTTTGTTTAAAAATAATCCTTCGGAGCATTTGTTCTCAGAGTATTTGTACCAAAAGTGCTGAGTCCACAGTGAAAATTAAATTTTCAGTCTTTCAGACAAAGTCTCAGGTTCAGTCTCATGTTTCCCTAAACTGCCATCTATAACATAAATACTATATATAATATATATTTCTATAACCAAGGAATTATGTCATTTCAATTGTACCTGTCAGTTGCTTTAAATCTTCTTGCTACTTAATGGCTGTTGGTAAGTGCTGATTGGAAAAGTGTCCTTACAAAAAGT
>VWZK01006982.1:70342-129878 GCA_013396935.1 Baryphthengus martii
AAAAAAAAAAAGACATGATAGATTCTTATAAACAAACACAGAACATTTGCACTCTAAAGGAAATAAACCCAGTGATGTTTACTTTTCATGTCACGTTTAACCATGCCAGAGTAGCAAGTGGAAATAATATATATTTTGCATGAGCACCTCTGAAGCATAAAAGCAATTGGCCTGATATTTCAGATCACAGATTGTATGGAGCTAGCAGAATCCAAGGTCCATTGCAGTGCTAGGGAAAGGGAAGACCAGCAGTGAGGGCATGTCTTGGCAGGCACACAGGTACACTCCTGAAAGTATTACCAGTACTGGGAATATTGTTGGCAGCTGTCAAAGTGTTTATACACCTCTTGGTCTGATTTAATTTAGCTGCTTATCAGATAAAGAGAATTTGTTTTAGTAGGATTACCCTGGAGTGATACAAAGTTTTGTCACACCAAAGATAGAAAAGGCCTCCTGGTTCCCATGATTACTGCAGAACAGGTAACTCTGTCAATGTTGCATGACATCAGTCTTTACATAGTAAGTATCTCTTCTGTTAAACAATAATCACTTGATGAATTGTTACCTTGCCAAATTTGACTTTAAAGAAGCTGTTGGTCACCTTCAGTTATTCAGAGTGTTTGCTGCTGTCACTGGTGAAGTAACTATGAGATTCTGGAGTAGGCTGCCCAATGAGAGTCCCATGGGGTCGAGAGGTACGCACTCTACATGTGTACTTTAACTAAATATGTTCCCAAAAGCTTTAGACTCAGAAAACACTACTAAACTTTAGTATTTTTCCTGGATCTCTGAAGAACCTTACCAACAAACTCTTCATATATATATGAAGGCAGACTGGAGCTTTGAGGGCTGCTCCTACACCTAAATTAAACACATCTCTGCACTTTGGGCTTTTCTATCTGAAGTGGCATTGGAACTGCTCAGCTCCCTGAGATGTGATGTGCAGGATGTACTCCATTCCCAAAATTTTTAGAGTAGAAATGCACACTTGCCAAGCATTCAAGTGTACTCACCTTTGTGTTCAAAAGAGGTTCTTGGTGTGAGTTGGCACACAGATGGAATGACGGTGTAGAAATAGAGGTTTCAAGTGGTCAGTCCCATCAGTCTCTTCTGCATGGTGCTTTGCCAATTATATGTGCTTCTAAGTCATTTTATTCTAGAAAAAAACTGTCTTCATTCTAATTAGGTGAGCATGGAGAAAACACGCATTTTAATGATTCCTGGATAATAAACTAGAAAAGCTTAAATAAGAAAATACATTTTGAGTTGCATCAAAATGGCGTAGTTACCTTTAACAGGGCACAGATGCATTTGAACTTGATTCTACTTTTCGTGTAGGGAGTGATGCCACAGGAGACAAAGAAGTTGCACCGATGGGAGAACATAGATGATATCACTGTTTGTAAAGGTCTATGTGGACGTGCAAAGACTGGCACACAAGGGAGAGGGATGCTGCATGTGTTTTTCTTTCAAACCAGTGAAAAGTGCAATACTTTCTAGAACCTTATCCCTCTGTTAAAAAACATGGAATCTAAATACAGAAAGTATGTTTTTTTCTGAGGTAGTTTAACTTCATAATGCTTTGTGCAAGCATTTGCATGTCAGCATGGCCAGAGGACACTGTGCTCACTTGTTTTTGCTCCCAGAAAATTCTGATTCCAAAGTAATTTCATGCAAAATAACAGCATTAAGCCTATCATCACCTGTTTGACTTTCAGCTGCCTTTTCATGCACAAACACACGTCGTAATAAAATGTATGTAAAAGCTGCCAAACAGTTTGACAGATCTAGTACTTGATCAACGTTTTGTATCTTTGTGACAGCCAGAAACAAGATAAAATTCATCTGCCCTGGTTTTGGTATCTAAAAGCTAGATGTCTCTGAGCTAAGGACTCTTTTTAAGTGCCTTCTCTAATCATCATAGAGAAAAAGGCACTAATTGACAATGATTCACCCCATGTTCAGCAGGGTATTTAAGGTAGGTAAGCTGAATCACCTTTTCCTCTATACTTATTACAAAATGAGCACAAGGTAGCTGGCTAGTACTTAGATTTCTCACTCTGCATCTAAAATTAGGTAAGATAATTCTCTCCAGAAGAGGCCATTCAGCTATCTGGCTGATATTACCCAGATACTCCTTTTTTAAGCCAAGTAACTTGGGCTGGCAGGTGTTACCCTCCAAGAAATGTGCAGGGTGATTCAAAAGTTAAGGCGATGGAGGATCTCTCAGTTCATTTAGTATGGTGTTCCTGTGGTTTACTGCCTTCTGTGATAAAGCCAATGGGCCTTATGTCCCGTTTCAATTTCCCTGGCTTCAGCTTTCAACGGTTGTTTCTTGGTTTGGGTTAGGTGTTGGGCCTTTTGTAGCGGGGCCATATGCTAAAACACAGTGCTTTAGACTACCAGACTTTTTTTTTACATGAAATCCTTTGAAGATCACTTTTTAAATCATATCTTGGATTTCCTCTCTGAGAAATTAAACATGTCAAATATTTCAAATTCTGACGGCGAGGCATTTTCTCAAATACTCTTCCTTATTCACTTCTGTTCCATTCATAATAACTTTGGCCAAGAGAAGCAAAGAAAGTATTTCAGTATCTCCTCCTTCAGGAGTGCACAGACCATTGACCATATTTCTCACTCCACTTGCAGCACACCTGGTCATACCTTTGAAATCTTTGACTTTACATCATCGTTTTAACTGACCGGGAACTGGCTAGTGACACACATGCCACGGGATTACTGCCGGCAGGTTTTTTTGCCATATGAACGAGTACCTTTTTAAAATATATTGGCCTTGGTGTCTGGGTCAGGTGCATTAATGTGCTTTGCAAAATAACCTTAGGAATATGAAGAGCACCATTTTAGCCATTGAAAGCAGTGCCGGCTTTCATGAAATAGTAAGAATTTGACATGCATTTAAGCAGTTATTCCATGTGCTCCATTCAGATTGCACCTGAACAGCATGGTGGTGGGTGCTGCAGGTAGTCAGATGAGGAACTACCCGGTTTATGCACACATTGGAACTGTACTGTAGTGGCAATCAATAACTGGCGGCCAAAAGCATTACAAAAAGCCTTCTACAGTCAAATTGGAGGCAGCCTGCCCCACCCAGTAGTATCTACTTCATGTCCTGATGCACTCCAGACAGGCTTCCCTCTGCCTTCAAGGGGAAAGCAAAAGGCATAGACTCTCAACCAGCCAGAGAATCTGTCTGGTACGGCTTTATCAAATAAAGCATTGCCAAGTGCACGTGTCTCACCATGTGTAGGGACTGAGATGAGTCATTTGTATTATTTGTCTCCTATTTTTGTGAGTTCTAAAAATATCTGTTGACTGTGAATTTGTCCATTTCAGCAAAGTGATTGTGAATAAAGTCCAAACTTGCTTTCTACAGAATTTTTTCAGACATCTCTAATGAAAAATCAAGCATTAAATATGTCTGATAAAAAGGAAAAAATGAACAAATAATGTGCAGAGAAAGCTGCTATGTGTATTTAGGCTTATTGTCTGAGCAATTACTGTCTGTGCATATTGATACAGGAAATATCTTTACTAACAAAAGTACCTTCACATTACCATGAGTGCCTATAGCAGCTGTGGGCTGTCAGTTCTATCCTGACAGAACCAAATAGCAGAAGTTATTGTTCAGTGCTATTCTGTGGGTGGAAAAAAAAATAAAAAATGTTCTAACATGTGTGTCACGAGAGTACATCGGGATAACATTTAAAAGGAGCATTCTGTGGTACAGTTTAACCACTCTGTGTTGAACCTGGTTCTGCCCAATAACACTATGTAGTTAAATCTAAGTAATATTTCCATTGTCAGCTAAAGCAGTGACTGAAATGTCCCAACCTCCTTTATTTCCCAAAGCACCGTAATGAGTTTATGAAAACCTGCAGCTTTTTTTCCCGGCACATTGGTATGAGCATTGCTTTGAAATTCTCTTTTGTCGTCTTTATGGATAAGTTTTTATCTGTCAAGTACAGTAAAAAATGAAAGATGATGTAAATGAATGTGATTATTTTTTACAAATGTACAGACTATAATATTGTATAGATTATTCTGTGTAAATAGTTCTCCTTTTCATACTGTAATTCACTATACTTTTCTTCTAGTTTTGCTCTTTTGTTCTTTTCTGGTTTCAGTTTTTAATGTCACGTACCTAACAGCCTTCTCTGAGATATTATATATAAAGCTGTGAACAAATAAGCGTTTACATCTTTATGCTATTAGAGATAATACTAGTTAATAGCACCATAATGGACTGAAGAGGAATCAGAGAATAAAAATTTTAAAAGTTTTGCACAGAAATTCTGGTTTTATATTTAGAAAAAATTTGTGTAAAATGATGCAGTTTTCTTACTGATTCAGTGGGTCAGGGCCATGCTGAGGGATGTGGCTAAGTTAGTATTTCACTTTTTAATTCAACAACAGTTGTAAGTCATGCATATGAAAGAAAACCAGCTCCCAAGTTAGATACTCCACCGAGGAATATGTAGCTTCATGCAACCTCTATGTGCTTACAGGGGTGGGAGAATGGTACAAACTTAGAGCAGACCCAGGTGATCTCCTCTGTTCTATGTGTCAGCATCTCCATGGCCAGCACCTATTTTTGACTTACTGCATCTCATTTAAATGCATTTTCCAGGTATCTGTCAGAAATGCAGTACAATGGAGCTAGAACAAAGGAAAGTTATGAAATCTTTTCTGTAGAGGAAATACCGTATAGTCTGTATTTCTTCTCTAAAAGATACATATCTATTAATATCATATTCATATTAGGGGTGGTTTAGATTGGATATTAGGAAAAATTTCTTCATGGGAAGGGTTGTCAAGTGTTGGAACAAGCTGCCCAGGGAGGTGGTGGAGTCACCGTTGCTGGAGGTATTTAAAAGGTGTGTAGATGTGGTGCTGAGGGGCATGATTTAGTGGTGACCTGGCAGTGCTGGGTTAATGATTAGACTTGATGATCTTAAAGGTCTTTTCCACCCAAAACTATTCTATGATTCTATAAATCTGTAATTTATAGTTTTTATAACATCAGGTACACTCATAAACCAAATTTTCAAAACTGAAAATGGTCCTCCTACCTTGGCAACTCAGAGCTCCTCAACAATGTAATTAGAATTGGAATGTATTGCACAGAAAGCAAAAGGCTGAGGCAGCTTCTGCCATGGGAATGGGCACAGGGAAGAAACACTGGAGTGAGACTGGCAGTGCTGTGCTGCTGGCAGGGCCAGTGAGGGAGGTGAGTATACATGGAGGAGGAGGTGGCACCTGAGGTGAATGTCCTCTGGCAGCAACACCAAGCAGAGATGAAGGATGGAGCGCCTTTTGGTTGATTCTCGTGGACCAGAGAATTCATCCCCTTCTGTGTGTATCTGTGTGTATCACCAAGAGGGTATCTTTTGGCTCCTTGAGAGACCAAAGCTCTCATCCTGTCCAACCTTATGTGTGTGCCTGCGTGAGCTGCATAGCAGTGTGAACTCTTTTGCAATCAATCCCATTACTGCAAAACGCTTCAATGCCTTTGCCCACATGCATGTCCTCTCTCCCTGACTGCTAATTGGGTGGCCCCACAACCACAGCACCTTGACATCTGCAGGTGAGCTGCTTTAGGGCTGACGAGCCTGAACATGAGGGAGAGCCAGGGTGTAGGTGAGCAGGGGCACTGGCAAAAGCACTTGTAGGTTTCCATGGCAAGTCTGAGCCCTGTCAAATGCATAAAGTGAATTCCTTTAAAAAATTCTGGGTAGTTTAACAGTATCAGTGCTGACAGACTTCTGTAGCTAGAGAAGTGAAGTTCCCAGAATGAAAGCAAAAGTCAGCGTATTGCGGAGGGGAGAGCGTAAGGGAGCCAGCACTCAAGAAGAAGCTTGAAGAAGGAAACAACTCCATGGTTATGTGAGGCAGTGCCAGCCACAGGAGTCTCTTAGCTCTGTACCCATAACCACTGGCCCACAGGTGCGCTGGAATACAGCACAGAACTCCCAGTTTTCTCTGATTGTGCCAAGGACCTTCTGACCTGGGATGACATAAATTTCAGAAAGACCAGCTGGCACTCCCTCCCCTCCTCTCTATAAGAGCGCTAAACCTGAGAAGTACAGCAGACAGCGAAAGAAAAAGGTATTGCAAACTCTGTGGGTGTGGAAGTTTGGGTGTGGGTTGTAGAATGAGGTTGCACTTCTTGGACATCTTGTTTTCTCTTGGCAGTGCGTAAGGCACCAATCTAGCTCCCAGTTCTGGTTCTGTTTGCTTGTACCCGGGCAGAGGTCAGCCCTTAGGTGACAGTGATGTTCTAAAAGGGGATTAACACAGACCACAAGCAGGAACTGGGTGCTCAGTGAGACGCCTGAGAGCCTGTGTTTAGGAAAAACAGCGATCTACTCCGCAAGCTACTGCCTGCTGTACAAAGGCAGAGTCTGTGTGTAGCCTCCCTGCAACCCTGCCTTGTCAGTGTGCTTTGGGGGTGACCTCCCGCAGCGACTCTGTGGCAGGAGAGAGGTCATTCCAGTTTGCAAAGGGGATTCCTTGACTCTCACAATGTTCTTGAGTTAATAATCAGACACTATGTGTCCAACTCAATAAAATAAAGTGGTTTCTATTAATTAAGTTCTATTATTTGTATTTGACTGTATTTTAATTCACTTATCTTTCCTTAACAACATAGGTTGGGATACATTGTGAGCTAGCCAACAAGCAGTTTAGATTAAACTATTGCATCAAACCATTTATTAAGTAAGTATACATTATACCTGACTAGTTAAAGATTTTTTGCACGGGAAAAATAAATATTTTTCTAGTAATATCCAACAGGATATAGTCAGTGCCATATGACAGTCAATTAAATATGAATACTGGATTTGGAAGACAAATGAAATGAAAATGAAGAGCTGTACTTTATGTTGAAGCTCTTCTGTATTTCTGAGCTGGTGCCTTTATAATTGAGACTGCTTCTCAACACAATCCTGTTAAGCTGTGAAATTCTCTGTTCAGAAAGGCTTTATTTAGCAATAGCCCTCAGCCACTGCTTATCCCGGCTTTCCTGCTTACAGTCTTTACCTGCTCTTAATTAGTGCTTTGGGCTTTGGGCTGCCTGTCTCTGTAGGGTATGACAAAACACCCTGCAAATAATGAGGGAGTCAGTAGGCAAATTTATAACAATGTAATTAATAACGGATCCTGACTACTAGGGGACATTTTGTTATACAGAGGTGTAGTCAGGAGAAGCAGTTTGAAAATTAAAATATAATCTGAGTAACAAAAAAAGTTGTGCTGTAGAGGATGCTTGTGTTTTAGACAGGTGATGAATGGGACAATTTAACCATTCTTGCAGATTCTAGCTTCTGTTGTTCAGAAAAATACCTAAATCATATGGCCTATTTTAAAAAAAACACTTGACCTTATTGCTTAACAACAAAAACATGAAGAAAAACACTGTTTCCCTCAAATACACAACATCTTTAAAGAATCATTTTCATTTTGCCTATAAAGACCATAACATCCTGTTTCTTAGATTAGGACTGCAATTTATCAATTGAGACACTTGAAAATATCATTTTCTCTTGTAACATATGGAATTAATATTGTTAATAAGTTTTTAAAAAACCCTTTAAAAGCCCCACAGGTACCTTGCTCAGGGTATAGCTCTGGTTACTTGTGCTAATGCCCCAAACATGAGCTGACCCCAGCTTGGAAGTTCCAGGCAATCGTGTTTTTTTTGTCATTTAGGCCCAGTTCATTTCTGTCTAACTTTAAACGTCTCAGTTCAGTGTTCTATTTATAAATCCCCCATTTGGCTGAATATAGAGCCAAAAATCCAGCCTGAGCACTGAGATGTCTCACATCCTGCCTTAAGGGAGGGCTGCACCCAGGACTCCCCTGATACCTGCGTGGGGCTGCAGGAGGGAGACCCATGTCCCCACAGTGAGCTCAGCCAGCCCTGAGAGCACGGCTGCCCCTCACACACCCACCTCCCTCTCACCGGCAGTCTGACAGGCTTGTGCTATAGATACATTGAGATTTTCCCTTTTTTTTCAGCTGCTTTTGAAATCCAAATCTTAATTTAAACCAAGTGATCACTAGTTTTATTGTCTCACTCCCATGACACACAGTAGGAAGATACTTTACAACCTTCTCTAGCTTCACAGCTGTGAAATATTGAATTCATAGCGATGCTTTGAAACAGTTTAATGAGGAGAGTTTTATTTAAAAGGATTATTGCTGAGTAACTCTTCTTGGATGCACAAATGTTAGCTGAAGAATTTTATGGTTCTGCTACCTACGCAAATTTTAACTCAAAAGTCAAATATTGACTGGCATCGCATAAACTAAGGCTGGAAGTTAGAAAGTTGTAGTCACCAGAGGAGCGAGGTTTTAAAAAACCCTCATGACATCTAAGGAAAATTCAGCTTTTAGATTCCTGTTTATATGGCTTAGAGGAAGTTATATGATATGAGTCTAAAAAAGCAGGTGATTAGACCTCATGACCAATGCACTTACACTTCCTACACTCCCGTATGAATATGGGATCTTAAATGAATTAATATGTCTAAAGTTTTGGAAACAAATAGGAAAAGTTAGAAAAAAACTATGAAGTTTTCCAAATTTGTGCATTTAAACACATAAATGAATCACAAAAATCATTAGGTTTTGATTCTTTGTCAATTGCTATCATAAAACTCTCAATTAATGCTACTTCAGTTGTTTGTTTCAGCTGTAGATTCAGTCTGACATGGCTTCTTTGTTCCCGGATGAACAGAAACTGCTGTTGACGTAGATACTTTGGAAGAAAATGTGAGTGCTATAAAGAGATTTTTAGTCTAAGTTCATCTTCCCCCTCTTTTGTGCTCTGCATTCATCCCTAGCCTAGAAAAGTTCTTCCAATTACCTATTCATATACTGATCCACGAATAGTACAACTGTACTTCTATATATGTTCTCCAAATGTCTGGGCTGAATAGTTTATTTCCTCTGAGTTGTAATTATTCATCTCAGCTTTTGGCAACATTAAACTTCCCTCATACAATGTATCATCAGGTTTAAAAAATAGCCATTTTTTTGGACAATCTGGATATTGAAGTATTTGGTTGGCTCATAGGGTGGAAAGTGGCTTCTGACCCTCACAACCAACCTGCAGTCAACTGCTTTAGTACACACTACAAATTCAGATTAACTCAGAATGATAAATTAAAACAAAAACAACAAAACCAAAAACATACAAGAAAAGGATATGAAGTTGGGGAATAAAATGGGGTCAAAGCTAGGAACTTATTTTGAGGAAATAAGATTATACTCTAGGAAGATGGAAGAGCACAGGGAAGCTTGGGTTGGGGAGCACACGTAGTACAGGGTGGGTGGAAAAAGGGTTGCGATAGGAAGTCAGGAGCTCTGATGAAGATCCCATTTGAGTTGATAACCCTCTGGGGATGATTTTCATGGGGGACTGTGAATGGTCTTACTAAAAATTTCCATTGTATACATATGAAGCTAAACTGGAAGCTAAATAGTCAGAAACACGCACTGCCTATAAAACCTGAGCAGTTTTGCTGCAGATCCCAGCTAAGTTATACAGGTTGAAAAGTTGAGGTATACAGATACAATTATCAACAGATGGTCCATATTTTCTCTCCTCCTAAACATAAATTTTACAGAAAGGCCATTTTTTGGCTCTACATATGACAAAATGAAAACTTTTCTGAGTAAAGAATAGAGTTGGGGTTGTTTAACCTGGAGGAGAGAAAGTTTTGGGAAGACCTTATTGCAGCCTTTCAGTACTTAGAGGGGACTTACAGGAAAGACAGGGACAGGCATTTTAACAGGACCTGTTGCAACAAGACAAAGGGTAATGGTTTTAAAGTAAAAGGAGGTAGATGTAGACTACACGTAAGGAAGAAATTTTTTTTACAATGAGGTTGATGAGACACTGGAACAGATTTCCCAGTGAGGTGGTAGAAGTCCCATCCCTGGAAACATTCAAAGTCAGGTTGAACCTAATGAGATTCAACAAGGGCAAGTGTAGGGTCCTGCACCTGGGGACGAAGAATGCCAGGCACCAGTATGGGTTAGAGGTGGACCTGATGGAAAGTAATTCTGAGGAGAAGGATCTGGGAGTCCTGGTGTGTAGTAAATTATCCACGAGCCAGCAATGTGCCCTTGCTGCCAAGAAGGCCAATGGAATCCTGGGTTTCATAAGGAAGAGTGCAACCAGTAGGTCAAGGGTGGTCATCCTCCCCCTCTACTCTGCACTAGTGAGGCCACATCTGGAGTACTGCGTCCAGTTCTGGGCTCTCCAGTTCAAGAGAGACAGGGAACTACTAGAGAGAGTCCAGCAGAAGGCAACGAAGATGATTGGGGGATTGGAGCATCTCTCTTATGAGTAAAGGCTGAGAGAGCTCTGACTCTTTAGCCTGGAGAAGAGAAGGCTGAGGTAAGACCTTATTAATGCCTGTAAGTATCTAAAGGGTGAATACAACAATGATGGAGCCAAACTCTTTTCAGTACTTCCCTGTGACAGGACAAGGGGCAACAGGCACAAGCTGGAACATAGGAAGTTCCATTTAAATATGAGAAAAAAACTTCTTTACCAGGAGGGTAACAAAGCACTGGAACAGGCTGCCCAGGGAGATTGTGGAGTTCCCTTTCTCTGGAGACCTTCAAAACCCACCTGGATGCAGTCCTGAGTAATGTGCTCCAGGCCATCCTGCTTTAGCGGGGGAGTTGGACTAGATGATCCCTAGAGGCCCTCTTCTGGGGCTTTGCTGTTCATAAACACAGTTTAAAGCAACAGCGATTGTTCTCCTGTTTATTCTATGTGATTTCATTTATGTAAATTATATATGATCTTGAGAATCCTTTACCAATACTTACCCATCTTATAGCATGTTTGTACCTCATCTTTTGCATTGCCACAGGATGTCGTTTATTCTTTAACAATACTGTGAATACTCTGATGTATATATTTCCCTTCAATTTATATGCACATTGCTATTTTTTGCTGGGATTGATCTGCACATTATTATTGTCTCTGGATACATTTTTGGAATTGTTATGACAGGAGGAGAACAAGATGAGAGCTACAGCTGAGATGAGACAGTCATGAGATCCCACAGAGTAGAAAGCTGGTGCTGGAACATAGCTTCATAGAGGGTGAATGCCAAGGCAGAGCTGAAAGACCGAAGCACGTCAACACGCTGCAGGAAAGAGCCTTGAGCACCCATACTGCCAGGGACAGAGCCAAACAGATACAGCAGAGCGTCCCACAGAGGAGTCTGACACCCTTCCTAGTGATCTTGGTGTTGATATAACTTGACATCCCACTAGAAGAGCATAAGGCGAGCATTTGGACCAGCTGCACCAGTGCTAAGGGAGCTCTTTTGAAGGCTTTAGTTCACTTATTTCAGTGGGTGATTTTCAGGAGACAGCAATCTTCTCTGGGGATGTTGAACAGCAGTGCAGACAGCTCCAGACTTGCAGGATGACCTTCCAGTTGTGGGTTCCAGCAGGATCTCTGACTCAAACATCAAATATTCTCACTGTCGTTGCTCAAGATTTCTGTTTATTATTTCAGATTATCTTCTTGCAACTGTTTTAACTCCTGACATAGTGTTTCAAGTACTGAGGTAACTGTTAATTATGGATCTGATGTACATTTTGAGGATTTGATGAGAGTTAAATGAAGATGGCTTTTATGATAGTTAATTACTAAGAACTTAAGAGATTTGAGGACCAAATTGCTACTTGTCTGTATAGTGTCAGATTCTCATAAATTTACTTCAAGTACCGTTCTACGTCACAAATCATTCCACTGGATTTTATGAGATATTCTTGCAAAGGGAGATAATTGCTATAAAACAATGATAATGACTGCAACTGCCTGTTATAAACTGAGTATCATGTTCATGTCTCCTATTTTTCAAGAAGATTTTAGTTGTTGTTTGCTTACAAAGAGTTCTGAATGCACGGCAATGCATTCAGATGTCATAAATAGTACAGCATGGCATACTAGATCAAATCAATGATCTTAAAGACACCTATGTCAAATGCTTCAGGAAAAACACATGTAAACATTGTTATTGAACAGCATCTGCTTGGTTTCATCCTAACCCAAAGTGTTGATGACCTACAACGGGATACATGCAACATCCGACTCCCTGTCACATTTTGACTCTTCTGTAGTACTCTTTTAGGACACATTTTTTTTTTCCACTGCCACCCTACCGTAGGATGTCCTTCCTAAAGGGCAACTTTCTTTTCAGCTATGGTTGTTGAGCTCACAAGTGCATTTTTAATGTGCAATGCTTCTGCACTATGTATTAGAACACTTCCAGTAGCCTAAAGTTTCCAAACTAAGACATTGCAATTCCTTATTGGCTTCTAGCCTCTGGGCTCAAGCATTGCTCTGTGTTGCTCCATGCTGCTTTGCTTCACAACAAGAGATTTTCTTGCTCCTGCAGATCACTGGAAGATGTTCCTTCCCCCTCCCCAACCCTTAAGACAGCAATTTCCTGGCTGCTTACGCAGATGAAAACACTGCGATGTACCAATGCTTTATTTCAGGATTTCCACTCCCAGAGGAATGGAAAGCTTCATCTCATGTCAGATTTCTCAGACTCTTCTGTTTCAGAAATCTTACAGATTTGCAAAAACAGAGAAATATCAGTAGACTATATTTAACAATAAAGACTTTCCTTGGTTGCTTTCATGCCAATTTTGACAAAGATGGATTTAACTCTGAAATATTAAGATGAATTTTTTATGATAAAGATTGTCCAAAGCAGCATCTTCTTCCTGCCTTACCTTGCTTTTCTGCCTCTTTAAGGACAGAATCCAAAAGCCAGAATTTTCCTATGCTCACATAAGCTAGAAAGCCTTCTTGAGCCCATTTATCCTTTATAAAACTTTGTGTCTTTTATTCTTGCTGTTGCAAAGGAACATCTTATGATACTTCTTTTCCCAATAAGGAAAATTTTCTTCTTGAAATTGTGTAATGTTGCTCTTTTTATGCCTCTATTCACATATTTCTGCTTTAATCTGTTGTCCTTTTGAAAGTATTCTAGTAAAACTTCCTGCATCTTCACATGACTAATTTTCAAAGCACATTTTTTTGCCAGATTCAAGCTGCTTTCTCCCTATGAGGCTGTAAAAAGATTTAAAGATGCTATCACAGGTGGTGAAACTGGAACAAAGCTACTTAACTGTGCTGATATCGCTTTCCCTAATATATAGAGTTTAAGACCCCATTCCATTCATATCCTTATCCGTTCATGAATAAATTAAGGATATATTGGCAGTATTTGGGGATTCAGCTTACAGTATTTATTTCTGAGGGTGACGTCCAGAATCTAAACAATGCAGCATACCCCATGTATTGCCAGCTCTGAGTGATTTTGCACAAGGAAATGCAGCTTACCTCTCTATGGAGCTGGAGAGAGCAATTGAACGGTTTTGTTGGAAAGCAACAAGACTAGGATCAGGCAGTTAATTAAGCAATCAAAGTGTTTTGTTTATGATACTACAGGGGCTGTCAATTCACATTATTTGTTCAATTTGTTTCACTGGAGTGATGCTGATAGCTAAGGGTTGGTTTCTGTCTCTGTCCTGGAAACCAGAAGCAGATAGCTGGTGCAGAGATCCTAGTCCAGCAGGCAAGGGAGAGGAATTCCAGTATTTTAGCACAGACATAGGGTGTGCTGCTAATCAGTCTGACCTTCTCTCTCTGATACCTTGGCAAAGGCATCATTCTGTCTCTGTGGATATCTATCCCAAAAAGTAAATCACCCTGGAAAATACAGTTATTTTTAGCTTAGAACAATTTCCAGCTCTGTTTCACAATGCTGCCCAACAAATTACTAATTTGGCACAGAGAGCTGGTGTAGGCAAAGAACAGGGGTGGGAAAAAGTGGTCAGAGGCTGCCTAAAGCAGAAAGACTTGTCACACTGCACCCATGTATGGGGATAGTATAAAATCCTACCCACGGTCTTTTAGAGGAGTCACAACTGAGTTTTCTTAGAGCAGTAGCAATTGTTGAAGTAGGAATGTAGGGAAATTTTAGTAGCTTAAAGAGAAGGGACCAAAGAATAAAAGATGAAGAGAAAAAAAATCAAATCAAATTAATTACATCAAGTGAAAGATGATTGTGCCAAGATTTCATGTTAAAATCACCAGTGCATAAATGATTTAGATTTCTACCAAGACACAGAATAATTTCCTAGTGCAGATACACTGTAATGCACAGTGATGAAATGTAATTTATATAATCTTTTGCAACTGTATACCGTCCCAAACAAGTGTGTCAAAGTGCTTGAAAAAATCAGCTAATAAATTCTCTCAGTTTATTAGCTTGATAGAACTAATCACATTTGTCCTAGGAGAAAAACTGACTAATTCAGATATGCTTACTTCATACAGGAAGTGTGTGGCAGTCTGGGATATAGACCAGACCCTCTGAATCCCAGCCCTGCCGTTTAGCTATGCATTCAGCTTTCCATAGACTTAACTCGTTTTGAGTCACATCTTGAACTCTGAAATAGCCTCCTCCTCCACCAAAGTTTTAATTCAAAAAGGATTAAGGGTATGATTTTGGGGTGGATTTAAGAACTTCTGGTGAAAATATGAGTGGAGACAAGCCTCAAATTTATGAGCAGACAGGCTGGCTTGACACTGATAAGGAAGAGAGAACACAGACATTTCAAAATTGGACGTTCTTGAAAGTTTTAAATTGACGTGTTGCGGGGTTGCATGTAAAGTGTACTAAAAAGAAGCATGCTGTCATTAATATCATCAATATCCTTTTCTGGATGACAGCCATTTGTCTGCCAGTTTTCTCCTTTTCTATAAATATGTGCAAGTTTACTAAAATCTTTGTAGATTGCCCTGGGCTATTCCTGTGAAATCAGTCTGGAGGAGATAGATGGTCTGTACAACGTGATTTTCTTGAGAGATGAAAATTTTTACTCTCTGTTCCCTCCTTACCTGCTATCAGAGTATCAGCATGATGGAATCTCTCAAATCCTACATTGTTCAGAGCTTTGGAAAAAAACCATAAGATTGCAACGTATCCTGCAGTCCAGACTGCAGCCACCCCAGAATTCCCTCTGTATTAGGTTTCTTGATCTTTAACTTCTATTCTATCTTACTTATTTTGGAAATGGAAACTGTTCTAGATAATTTTCTGCTAAAGCTTGATTTTGTGTTTAAAAACCCCACAAACGTTTTGTGGTTTATGATACGCTTCTTGAAATTAAAAGATCTTGGCAGATGCTTCCCAGATCCTGACTTGAAGTCCTATCGTGCTCTTTTAGCACCTTTTGAACTTAAAATTGATCTTTCCTGAGAATAGGTTACTACAGCTCTACAAAGCATCCTGCTTGAAAAACCATGTTTTTCCAAATCACTGCTTTCTACAGGAAATACCCTATCAAGAACCTTCTGCAAGTTCTTTCTGAGAGTAGCAATGGCAGTTCATTGTTGATGGTGTGATTAATACACCAGCCTTTCATTCTCTCATTCATTCTCATAGAAACGTAAAAATGTGGTTGGAAAAGATTTCTGGATCCATGGTCCAAACCTCCTCTCAGAGGGAAACTTGTCACCCTAGATGATGACAGCTTTAGCTTTGCCTAGCCAAGCTTTGTAACCACTAAGGATGGTGCTTTTATTTTCACCCAAGGTCACTCAGTTTATCTACCAACCCTCCTGGCAGTCCCATGAGGCTGTCCATGTTCTGTCACTTGTCCATTCTCAAATAATTTGCTGGCTGAGTGCAGCTGGAGAACTGTCATCGTCATTGTTGAAAGTTCAGGTTATAATTTTTAAAGTTAATTGAAATAATATTTTAATATTGATTTATTCTCCTTTTCTTCTTGCTTCAACTGCAAAGTATACAGAGCTCTACCTGTTTCCGGAAAGAGCAAAGAAAGCAGCAAAGTTAAAGGCATGTATAACTGGAAGTACACCTAGCATGATTCTTCAGGACAGTGCAGCCACGCAGGGCAGAGTGGGAGAGATTGCAGGACAGCACATCATCAACTAGTGTTTGAGGTCATCAAGGTACCCTTCATGCATCTCCAAGAACCTCCTTTGCCCTTCCAATCTCAGTATCTTTTCTCTTCTGGTTTCAGGGCCTTTTCTCTTCTGGTCATAGCTGACCTTCCCAGTTGTTCTTGGACTGGAAATACAGTGCAGAGGACTTGGCAAGCTGTCTGTGAAAGAGACATGGTTCAGCTTGAGGAAATCAGGAGTTCATCATTAAAACTTGGTAAATAAACATCTGTTCATAAAGAGCAAAAATGGAAGTAGAATAGCTTGGACTCTCATAGGCGTTTTGAAATGGCAGGAGCCATGTTACTTGGCATCTGAAATACATTTAAATTACGATAAATGTTGTGGATCAGTGATCGCTAAACAGCGTACTGGAAGGAAACTAGAAATATAAAAAGTAATGAGAAAAGCCAGAACTGAACATTAATAATTTTCTTCGTAAAAAAGCAAGTTTCCATGACTCATTCATATACTACCAATTACATGTGTTTAGAGGCAGAATTTTAAGATTAAAATAGTCAACTAAATTTAACTGTGCCATTATCTTTATGTTCTTGCAGAAATGTTTTGCCCTGGCAATTGCAGAGAACAGCAAAGTAATTGTGAGCATAGGTTGTGATAGCATTTGCCCATAAACTGCCTTTACTGCTTGTATAAATGTGTGGATAATACTGAGGGGTTTTTCCATTCTTCTAAATATTTGCTTGCCAAGGTGACGCTGTTTAATTCGCATCTCCAAAGAGCTTTATTTTTACAGATGCACGTTTAGTTTTTGCATAGTGATGTTATTTATGTGCAATGTGAAGTAAACTTCATGTCCTGGACCATGATGGTTAGAGATTGCTGCAGCCGTACCGGCTCACATTAGGCGTGATCATTTTCATTAAAGATCATTACTTAATATTCTTTTCGACTTTTGACCACCACTGAGCACCAAGACAGCATTTTCACAAAATTAGGTAAAGGTACCTTTCTGAGTGGCTATGGCTCATGTGTATGTGGCTATAGCCGTATATACACACACCTAGGGGTTTTATTCTCTGTCTGCAGTCTTTTGTTAGGAGTAGCTTCCAGAATAAAACTGACTAAAAGCGAAAAGAATACATCAGAAATTTTCAACACCATCCATAACGCAATCAATTTACTTTTTTCATACCACCCTACTTTGAAAGCCTTGCAGGACAGAAGTCCTATGGAATTACATTAAGTATTTGAGCAGAAAAGACTTATTGAACATGAATCTGAATCATTCTATCAGTAAAATATTCTTTTCTGTAACATTTGGGCTCTTTCTTCAGTATATGTCTTAGCAGCAGTATTTCGAATTGATTGAAATGTAATTTATAATCAGTGGAAAACAACATAAAAATCTGAATTTAATATCCAGTTCTTTTCACATTCATCTCTTGATGAGCATCTCACTTTTTTCTCACATAGTTTTGCTTTGTCTTAGGAAATACTGTAATTACAGCCAAGTAAAATCAATGCAACCCTTAATTATAATAATTTGATTCTTAAGAAAAAGAAAAAAAAAACAAAACAGTTACATCAGTTAGAGATTTTTAGTATGGCTGTGATTAGATAACTTGTAACAGAATGCCTCTTCCTTCAATAGAAATGGTTTTATCTAAATTAATAAAATTAGAAATTCTAATTCTCAAGTATTAGCCATGACTGCTTTTCACTGTCATAGAATCATAGAATCATAGAATTGTCAGGGTTGGAAGGGACCTTAAAGATCATCCAGTTCCAACCCCCCTGCCATGGGCAGGGACACCTCCCACTAGGTCAGGCTGCTCAGAGCCCCATCCAGCCTGGCCTTAAAAGCTTCCAGGGATGAGGCATCCACCAACTCTCTGGGCAACCTATTCCAGTGGCTCACCACCCTCATGGTGAAAAATTTTTTCCTAATGTCCAATCTGAATTGACCCATCTCTAGTTTTAATGCATTCCCTCCAGAACTACCCGACATGCTAAAAAGTCCCTCACCAGCTTTCTTGTAGGCCCCCTTAAGATATTGGAAGTCCCCAAGAAGGTCTCCTCGGAGCCTTCTTTTCTCCAAACTGAAGAACCCCAACTCTCACAGTCTGTCTTCATAGGACAGGTGCTCCAGCCCTCTGATCATCCTCGTGGCCCTTCTCTGGACACATTCCAGCATGTCTGCATCTTTCTTGCAATGATCAGGAAAGGCTGAGAGATAGTAAGAGGAATTTTAGTTAAAAGGAAGTCATTCTTATTAGTTTATCATGGATTATCAGAACAGTTTATAAAATGGGAAAATATGGACAGGTGAATAATCTCATGGGATTAGGTTAATTAAATTGGGTGAATAAAAATAATCTAATGCAGGACTTTTCTGAAGAGACACGTTAAATGATTATTAGGTGATTTAAATCTAACAAAAGCCTACTATTTTTCACTTTACAAATATGTAGCTATTAATAATAGGTAATAAGATAAAGCTATGACTTATCTTCAGGAGCATCTGAGAGCCTAAAGCAAGGCTTCCCAAACCCAGTTTAAATGAATGATGTTCTCAGTCTGAAAAATATTATGGCACTTGTGTGTCTGTGGTTACTTCCCCTCCCTGCCAAATCCTGATGTGTCTTGAGCAACAGCTACCACTGGAGCCACTGAACTGCAATAGACAGTACTGATGTGGGTGAAGAGATACTTCTTTAATCACTGTTGTCTTGACTACACAGCATTCATCCTGCCAAATTCTCCCCAAGTCTTGTTTAATAATTAAATAGTGTTTTTTCCATTCTTTTTCTGTCTTCATCCTTTCTTCCATGTTACAGATTCTTTGCTTGCTCTTTGTTTTTTTCCTCTGTTTAATACCGATTTGATGGTCATTCCAACATACACTTCCTACAGCTACTCTGACTGACTGTTTCATAAGTGCAGTGCGTATACAATTATGATATAATTTCAGAACTTGTGAACACTAAGCTGCAATGATGGAAAGGTCATTTTTCTGTAGCAGCATTGAAGGGGAGGCATATAGACTTTAATTTTACCTTTTTTATAGTTAGTGTAACAATTAGTAGAATTTTATCTGGGAACACAAGTCATTTGTTACTTTATTTAACAGTTAACGTATTTTGCCATTGCACCTACAACAATTCAACTTTTAATGAGATGAGATTTTAGTGCTGTAAACTCAAGTGACTTTACTTTCTCTGACACAAAACATTCTATTTCTTCTTCTGTGCTTCTGCAATAAATATTTCCTTCAAAATCCACATTCTAAGGAGAGAATGGGTGTTCCCCAGTCCATGGATAAGAATGGCACTCAAATTAGTGTTTCTGAGAGGAAGTATGTCTTCCCTCCAGTCCCTGAAGGACCTGACTTTATATAACATCATTGCTGTAGAAGTGTTTTGTCCTCAGATTTATCTTAGACATGAATGTGTCTCTATCAGTGAAGCAGGGTTGTGATTTTCCTCACACTGGATGATGCTACAATGCCTTTGTCAGTGTGGTGAAAATCCTCAAATCAACCTCAAACTGACAGGTTTAGTTTACCTTTTAGTCACCTGACTCTCTGAGATACTTCTTTGTTTCTGTGGAGTTTAGCAGCAGTTGAGTTATTGGTGAAACAAATCTGAATGCTGTATTGAAGTCCTAAACAAAATGGGGTTATCTGGAATTCTTCTGGTGTTCTTAGTATTTTTCATGTGTAATTCTTAAATAAAATCTTTAAAACTTGAAAAATATCACTAAACCCCACTGTTTCACCCTGCTTGCCCCTGCAAGCCTGATCACCAGGCAAAGCGTCTGGGCTCTGAAGTTGGGCAGCTCCCTGTGGAGGGGCTTTGAGGGCCACAGGGGCCCCACGCCAGGCAGGGCAGGCAGGCAGGGCCTATCCCACCCCCAGGCTGGAACGCTAGGGCACAGCAGGGACAGCCCCTGTCCTAGCAACAGGCACCTCCCAGGGGCCTGGGCCAGCCAGGAGCCTGGTCCCACAGCCCAGGGACAGGGACACCCACCTCCTCGGGCAGCAGCAGCAAAACCCCTGACACACGGCTGCTCTCAGAGCCCTGACAGCTTGTTTTTTTCCTGGATTTAGTATGGATTTTTCTTGAACATTCCAGTTAATAAATTTCCCTCTTAATATATTTGTAGTGTTCTTCATTAAGATCCACTCACAGCATTCAAGGCCTGTTCTCAGTTACCCATTAATCATGTATTATGCACATAGCGAGAGTTCCTGTGGATGAATTTGCTTGATGAAGGTTTCCATCAAAACACAATGTGTTTGTGAATGTATTCTCAGCAAAAGTTTATCTATGAGTATTAGCATACGGTTACTCCGAAAGAAATCTAGGAAAAGTCTCATCTGCTGAGTACTGCAGAGAACTAAGTTGAGGCATAAATTGTCAAAGTAAATAAATGGATTCCGATAAATCTAAATCTCACTGCTCTGACAGTTAACTTTTTTAAACAAAGCTTGTATTTGTGCAGTGTCTTGTGGCCTGCAGTTGTGTTTGTTGTGTGCCATTTGTAGAGCAGATAATTAAATTACTTCACAAATAGACGCAAAATTTTCTCAATGAGTTTAAAATGAAGCTTGGTTTTGTGATCTCTCAGCGTTAATAAGATTACTTTGAGATCAAACATCAAGGGAAGAAAAACAATAATTAACCTTTTGAAATTACCTCTTTGGCTTTCCAAAAAAACCCAAGCAGAACACATGCATTGTTAATATCACATTCAGTAGCTCATACATAAACTGAGGCATCCCAGCAATAAAAGTCCTGGTAAAACTCGTCAGTTTGTAGGGATACGAGGGATAACTGATGACGATCAGTGCAATGCTAGCCGAGTTGCTGTCAGGTTGCTACAAAGCTATGTAAGTTAATTTAATGGCACAATAGCCCTGGCTCAGTGTATTCAGTGAATTAGCATTGAATTAGTTCAAGTTACAAGGAAGTGCCTCAGAAGCCATGCAGCATAAGATAATGACCATTATGTGCTGACAGGATAATTTCATTTTTTTCATAAACCTTGACTAAGCAAATCACTCATATGCCTGCTTCCCTGGCAAAACATTTATATTTAAGAATAAAATGGAACATGTGCCTGAGATACAGTATGACCAGTCATCACCTGTTTTTCAAGAGATTTAAACAGACTTTGGAGGAAGTCCCAGACTGCAGTGGTCTAGTTCCTTACAACACTTTCTTAACTGATAAGAACCTGAAAATGTAATGAAATTTTATTTTATAAGGGCTACATAACTCAACAGTGAAGATAGGACATACAACACTCTTAAATATTAGTGTACTGCTTCCTAGTCCTGAAAAATACTATTACAATATATTGCTAAAAATAGTATCTTCCATTGAGTCTAATTTCCAGTTCTTCGTGTTCATGGTAGGGTACTAAAAGTAATACTGAAGAACAGGTTGAAGTGTTCTCTGGGCACGAATTTTCAGTGTACATGTCACTCAAGCTGAGATTTTTTCAAGTGGACTAAAGAACTCACTCTTTTCTGTGTGCTAGTGCACTATTTACAAATGCAAATAGCCACTTGCATAGATTACATGACTCAAGGTTGAAGGCCTTCGAAAATGTCACCTTTATAGAGCCTAAAATGTGAGAAGAATCAGAGAGAGTTGCAAAATGTGATCAAGAGCGTTTCACCAATAGTAACCGTGGTATTGTATTTCTACCACAGCCAAATACCAAAGGCAAGAGTTATTTGCTGTTATCCTTCCTATGAGATGCATTATCAACACAGTACAGAGTGTATGTGTGAAACAAAACAAGTCATTTCACACAGAGTAGTCATTTAAGTTTCCACTTTATTTAATCTTAGTAAGAAATGCAGTTCACATCCTTACACTGCTGAATTAAACTGATTTCATTTGTATATTCATCTTGCTGCTTTTATGTTTGCGATTTTTGACAACCCAGAGATAGATGTCTTTAGGCAAGATGTGCTGTTTAGTGTTCTGTAGTGAAATAACGCTGACCAACATATATATCAGCAAAAGCATAAGGAACACTATACAAGGAATATCAGAAGTTATTTTCCTCCAAATTTTGTTTAATGAGCAATTTGAAAATGTTTAATATATTGCTGGTAATGGCTTTTATGTAAGTGAACTGCTTCTTTAGTCAGTTCAGGTCTTTTTTTTATGCACGCTATGAGACTGTCTGTTGGCTCTTATTAAAATCTACACTGAAGATTTTGTACGTCTTAGTCTTGAAGTTTTAAAATTTATGGGGAAAATAGACCTTTGACATTTGTTTCTGCAGAATGGACTACAACTATATAAGATGGGCAATATAGTTATAATCAGTATAAATGCCTTTTGGTTAGTATGCTAACAAGAACTCCATGCAGTCTTTGAACAGTGACAGAGATAAGAAACTTGTATCCATAGCAGCAATTCACAGTATACCAGTCTCTCTTTCTACTTCCTGTGTATTGTAAGGAAAACACATAAAACTCTGCTCAGCAGGAAGTAAAGAAACTAGTAACTCACTTGCTGCTTTTATTAATAGGGAAGTAAAGTGATTAAAGAACAAAATGTAATATATTTTGTGGGAACAATGATTCCATCAGTAAGAGCAACACAGAGGACATCTACACAAGTAACAAATGCACGTGAAACAAGGCCAGGGATTATGATATTTGGATAAAAATCAAGATGGAATTCCTAACAGTTTTCAAATCTGTTTATGTTTTTCAGTTTTCTAACTTCTGTGTAAGTGTCTTGAGGTACAAAAGACATCTTCTACCACCTCTGAAAACAAACTCTAAAATTTTTAGTGATTCTTACTCCCTCTTTAAAAGAGTGAGTTTACCCTGTAAAGTCACAATGTTCAAATTATCTTATTCTGCTCGCCACTGTGGTTGGCCAATCGGTCCTAGAGACATATTTCAATACCATACTGTTAATGTATCTTTCAGTTTTGTCTTTTTATTCTTTCTTTCAATTAGAGTATTCTCATAATTTCTACAATGGCAGGCCTAACATACAAAAAAACCACAGGAAGTTTGAGAAGCAGAAGATAGGCCAAGGCAATAGCTTTTAGTGCAAGGACCCATATTTTAAATGTAGGTGAAATTATGAAGATAGGCCAATGCTCCCTTATTCTTTAACTGGTGACTGGGATGTGAATCAGCTTCTGAAAAGCTGCTTTCAAATAGCCATCTAGAGAGAGTGAGAGGCTTGTTTTCTCATTCTCTACAAGGGAATCTTCTTATTTCTTTGTGCAAGGCACAAAGGCTAATAGAGAAAATAAGATGGAGATTGATGATTTAGAAGTTATTTGGGCTTGACACATCTTCTTCCTTTTGTAGAAACCTTTGGCTTTGGAGCCTTCAAAGCATGGGAAGATAACAGGAATACTTGTTCACTTTACTGATATGGTGCATGCTTTAGAGACTAGTTTAAATTCTAGCAGCCTGAGAACTGGTGGTGTTATTTCATCTGAAAAGATAGAGTAGTGTCAGTAAGTTTACAATGGAACAGACATACCTTAGTTGTAATATTCTCTGGGAAAGCACTTCAAAGAGCTAGTTCCTGGAAGAGGAGCATGAAGTCACAGGCGATAAATCCAACTAATGTTTATGAAATATGTAGAGTTTTGAAACTACTGAACAAAATAAGCTCATAGAAAATCAGACAGAAAGAAGACCTTTTGTTCTTGGCCTCATAGTTTGTTTGTCAGTCGAAATGATATGTGGGATGAGGAACACTCCTACTGTACTAAGGAGAAGATGAGAGAATTAATTTATTCTTTTTCTAAGGCCTGTAGCACTTCTCACTGGTCCTGAGTAGTTCATTACACACCAGCTCCTTTCTGAAGATGTAGATATTCCTAAAGGTTTTCCAGTAATAAAATTTCAAAGCAAAATTTTGCCCATTATGTCCAGCTGGGAATGAGCAGTCACTCTCTGCCAGTGTGCAATTGCAGATTGAGACATGGCAGGTCCAACAGGTGCTGCGCAAGGAGCCAAGACCTATTGTAGACCAGAAGAGTGACAAAATAAGTTTTTCTCCATTTAGTCCATTTTGTCCAAAGTTGTCCTATACTGGATGCATGGGATGAAAACACTGTGGCCGTAACTGTAAGATGCTGGCCATGGGAAAGCTTTTCTTACAATCTCTCATAGAGATCTTCTTTCTGAAGATCTTTTCTCTGTTGCTGACTCTAAGGCTGTCTAGGCAACAGTCAGCTTTCAAAATCACCATTTCCCTGTGTCATTTTGGTGGTTTTTGGTCACTACCAGACAAGTCATGTCTCCTGGTGAGAAGTTCTCAGCAACTTTATTGATCAAGCCATTTGGCAAGAGGTCTGATAGTGTGGCCCTGGAGAGACGTAAATATGTTATCAGATGCCAGGGGATGACTGAGACACCAGAGAAAAAACCTCATCCTTCCAGATACATAGGTACCACTGATGACAGGATGACTTTAGAGAAAAAGGCAGCTGAGAAAATGTGTACAAAATCACAAAGAAGTTCTGATAAAATGTTAAATTTGCAAGCTATCGTCAATGACTATGTTACAGTGGACTCCAACCTGCACCACTCCAAACCCTACCACCTCTTTTCCCCAGAACACCAAACAATCAGTGCATGTACTGTATCTAAATCAGGACACCACACCCTTAGCAAAGATATTGTAGCACAGGCCTTATAGTCATGGAATAAAACCTATTATCCACCAAGATCACGCAAATTTCTGTGCACTGAAATAAAGTATCAGTATCTCAAATATAATTTCAGCTATGGAAATACCAGCCTTTAGGCTCTTGATGCAGAATGCTGTTCTACTTTTATTTATACATACATATATATTACTATGTATTCACAATATGCACAGATACACTCCTTTTAACAATGGAAAAACACCACCTACATACAACAGATGGTCTCTTAATTTCTTTTTATTTAGCAAAATATGTATTTATATGAATATTAAGGCCCCTTGAGTCATAGTTTCTTCAAGATAAAAAAATCATCTTGCAGCATAGTCTCAGCTAATTGAAATATTAATAAAATAATGCATCATCTTTAATAGCAGGAAAATAATTGAAGCTACTAACCAGTTGTAATTAAATGAAGGGCATTGTAAGAGATTTTATCTTGGAAATAACTTTCACACAGAAAACCGATAGAGTAAATCAAGAAATCAAAAGAAAGAGAAACGCAGTACACAGGTCACAATTCAAGGATATTTTCTGCAGTAATCAGTGATAAATGTCTCTGCAGAGATCTATCCCTGCAGGAGGGAAAAATATCGAATGAAATACATGCTGCTGTACAGAAAATTAATGAGTAAGTGAATTCATTGAGTAGAGAACATGCCATATATGAAAATGAATCAGCATACAGATACATCAACACTATAATATGCATTAGCATAAATATACAAGAAAAGAAAGATAATTTCTTAGTGATATCCACCCTGAACTGTAAAAAAAAAGACATCCCCGTAAGATAATTAGGAAATTTGTTCCAGTTCTAGAGAGTTCTGCCTTGTCATTTTTAATCTTAATTTGTACTACTTAATTTAACTGGTTTTGTAAATAGGTATAGAATCATGGAACTTAGAACCTTCTGTAAGAAAATTCAAGAAATCAGCTAACTTACAACCTCTGTCCTCAAGGATTAGCTGAAGCTAAACCATTACTTCAGCATTGTTGTGGCATGAAGACTGAAGAACCTCTCCCAATAGACCTTTCTAAATGATTTCTGAAGCATATTGCCTCATTTGTACTAAAAATCTTCCATTAGTAGAAAGTCATAGAGTCACTGGGCATCATGCTTAGCAGCCTTTTTCTTTTCATTCTGATATATAATGGAGACAGAAGTTTACATTCAGAAATGACTGTTTGCCATTAAATTACATTTAGGGAGTCCAGTGTACAGTTCATTTATACTTCATTCTGAATTTTTATAGAAATACTCTGTGTCACCTGAAGTAGAGGAGATGGAAGCCCTTTCTTAAATCATGCCATATTGTCATCCCATAATGTTTCCCAGGACATCATAGTTCTGTTCTTTTTACAATCTCAATAGAAGAGGGAAAAAAGGAACAAATGATACCATCTCAAATTTCTTACTCCTTAATTACTTTCACTGACATTTACATGGCAATACTTTTCACACATTTCGGTTTCCTAAATACAGGACTGTTTCGAGAAACTCACTTACATCATCATTAGATAATGATTGCCATTCAAAGAGAAAGCATTTAAAATGTCATTGCACTGCTTATCCCATAAATACAGCACTCAAACATGGAGTACAGTTTTATGAGGGCCGAGCAGTATTTTGCTGTTAGTATGCCTTTCTGACAATGAAATATAAAAGGACAGCCCTATTACAGTCAAATATCCTCATGTTTTATAGGAAAATGTTCTGTACCACTGCCATAGCTTGACTGTTCTCTAACTAGTCAGTTAATGACTGTTCTCTGGTTGTTATACTTCACAGCTTGCTCTTGGATGTAACAAACAAATCATATATCTCCTAGAGCACTTGAAGAAATACTACACTTCCTGTGCAGTCTTCCAGAGTACACAGCTCTCTAGCCATGAGCTGAAGACTCATTTTGTCTTTTTGCTTGCTTCACTCAGTTTTGAGGATTTCCCTTCTGAGTGAGAGCTCACTGAGTCCGTACCACCAACACACCCACTGGCATCTCATCTGCACCCAAGATGCTCCATGCATTTGCTGTCTCATCGTCCTGTAGAGATTATAAACACTGATTACCAAGTAAACAGATTATGCCGTGAAAAATTGCTTCATTAGGTAGCATTTACTATCATTTCAAGTAATGTTAAAATACTAATTTCTGCACAGTGCTCTTCCTCTGTTTTTCTCTCATGCACTTATTTAAAGAGGTAATACAAGAAATAATACTCATCTGGGGAGATGACAATTCCCAACATTCTTCATGGTTGATGGTAGAAAAAAAAAGTAAAATTTACATCTGCGTATTTTGCCTACCAGAGAGAGCACAAAGACTCATCTGCAGTGCTGGTGAGAGCAGAGTTTTTTTCAACTGGCTTTATTTTCAACTGACAGCCCGCGCTGCTGCTCCCTCTGACACAGGGTCCGGACTGGCATTGCCATGTTCCATGCTCAGGGTCACTCTCTGTGGTTGGGCTAAACTGAGCTGTGAGCGTTACCTCCCATCTTTGAGTGGAAAAGCCCAAGCCCAACCCCAACCTGATGGATTTACCAGGTGCATAAAAATCCTTGTGAATGCCTTGGGTCTCAAACTAAATCTGAACCTGAGCGCATTTGCACACTAACGGAGTGAATGGTAAAGGAGGCTGGGCTTTAGATCAAGTCTGGACATACATTTAACCAATGGTCTAAGTATATTGGAGAGGAAAAAGGAGAAGAGAGTCTGGCCTGAGTAAGTTTGAACATGATATCCACAAGATTAATTCAGTGTGGAATGCAAAAGCATCAAAGAAATCTTTTCCAGTCATGGAGTTACTCTCATTTCCCTCATAAATTTTAAATTTTGTTTCTCCTTCATCTTCTGAAGTGATAATTACTTGGAACAAGCTAGCAGAATTTGAGCACTGTTTTTATATAGTGCTCCTTTCTCAGGAACGTAGCTGCATTCATCCTAACAGCACACTCCAGTGCCATTAAGGACAACCGGCTCAGCAAGAAATGACTGCTCTGCCTAATAGCAAATCTCCCATTTCCTTTGTTATCCAGACAGCTTCTTTCCACTGTGGCCAAGGACTGTGTGTTCAGCCACGGACACACAATGCAGGCCTGCAGGAAGGGGAAGATGCATACTTTACGCTGCGAGCCAGCACAGTGTCTCGCACACTTTAAAACAAGCACTTCCTATTTCGTAACTTTGGCCAATTCCACAGCTGGAGAGGGCTTCTGTCCTATTGCACATAAGCCTCCTTTGTGTATTTCAAAGTTCTAGCTCTACAGTAGAATTTCTTTACTTAAAAGGAAATCAAAATTTCCTTCACACTGTCAGCAATCTCTAGCTAAATGTCTTCCTTGGCAGGCAGCAGCAGAAATTAAGTGCTAGCCCAGAAAGAGAAGGATATACATCTTGTTTCAGGTATAAATTCTAATAATTGGAGAAATTGAGCCCTCTTCTTCAATGGCAACTAATCTTTGAAAGGACATAAGCATTTGATTTTCCTTGTTGTTTTGTTACACCAGGTGTCACTGCAGCCATAGCTGCAGTACATAGAACCCTTCTTTGCTTTGTAACCTTTCAGGTGTGAGCCTGTTGATCCAGTAAAAGAGATTCAGATATTAAAATGCAGACAGGTTGCATTTCAATCTGTCTTTTCAAGACTATGATGCCTGAAAGATGCTGTCAGTACCTAGGGCAGAAAATAAATCAGAATTAAATGGCAGCCAGCATAACTGAAAGATTGATCCTTTTTCCTCAGCAGAAGCCAAAGGACACCACTGAAACCAATGATAGGGAAGTTTCTTGCTGGATAGGAACAGTAAGAAGACAGAGAAAAAAACCAGGTTAATTACGTTGTGAATCATCTTGTAAATAATAATATATTAAGTGGTGCTGTATAACTGGCAGTGGGTCAGTCCATGTCAGATTTGCTTTGCTCTGTACTCAGTGAGAATTGTGACAGCAATAATTAATGGCATTTTAAAATAATTTTATTTTTAGTGCAAGTCATTCTACATTTTCCCTCCCTTTATACAGTTTGATTTATTTAATGGAGAGTTGTTGTAATAGAGCATTTTGCTCTGGACATTCCACTTAATATTCTAGACAAATGAGGAATTGTTTAGAGGAAATAAGATAGCAAAAACTTTAAAATCCCTTATCCTCATGGAAACACTTGAAAGTATTATCTTTATTCATTCTAAAATAAGGAAGTGTCACAGCAACATGATAGTAGTCTTCATATGCAAGGATTGTTACAGGGTAAAATACTGCATGCTTTTCATTTCGACCAATATAAAATGAGGTGGAATCAGCTTCATTTGAAGTCAGAGGAGCTTGAGTTAGGAAAGCATGTGTGCTATAGGAACTGCTAAATCCTACAGCAGAGCACCAAGGGAGATGAAAGAATCTCCAACACATAAATATATATTAAGATTTGTGTTTTGGATTATACATTATGTGTGCAAGTCTTAGACAAACATCTACTAAAGATGGGCTGGTCATACAGATGCAGAATGGGGTAATTAAATGGCAAGCCTTTCCCAGTCCTCCTTTCTATTATTTATTTGAATTTGTAACAGGGAACCTCAGAACAGAATCCAGCCCACTCAGCAGTTATCAAGGCACATAAACCACAATATATCTTCTAAAAAAGACTTCTAGCTTTCACTCTCTGTCAATGTCTAGGCAGATCCTGAATGACCAGAAATCAGCTTGCTGGGTTTAAGCATCATAAAAATATGAAAATGTTGTCTATGTTGCATCTCTCATAACATTTATTCTAACGTAATTACTCTAATTAGTGCTGATGGAAAGGTCGAAAAGGGCAGTCTGCTTTTCCTAAACTGAAGGAACTGACTCATCAGCTACCAAGTGGGATAGTAGTGGGCATATTGTAGAGCAGAAAACCACCCCTTGAGTAACACCTTCTCTCTAAATTGTGCCAGGCTATCTCAGAAGTTTCAAGTTGAAATCTTATCACCACTGACTGAACTTGATGGGAACTTTTCCACTAGCTTCAGCAGAACTAAGTTTTTCCTCTCGTGTCTGAATTGGATACCTTCCAAAATGGAGGATGTTTAACTGTGAACTGCATGCACTAACTTCGTCACTTTCAGCTGTGGGAACAAAACCTTCCTTTAAATTGAATGAACTATCTGAATCTCTGGAGTTTGTAAAAGCTCATCGGACCAGACATGACAGCTGTGAAGCATTTTCAGTGTTTGAGATAGGGAATACCGGGCCTTAGGCTGTGCCGTCAGGTTCTTGTTTTGAACGTAGCCAAGTTGCCAACTTTTGTAGACAGTGGCTGCATTTGGAATAACTTCAGAAAGTCAGAGGGAGCTAAAAATCCCTAGTGATCCTCCTTAGTGATCCCCCTACTGGCCGGTAACACAATCATTAAGATTATAGAGCAGCTCCATGCAGGTTTGTGTACCTCTCACGTGCCCTCTCATTTCCTAGTACCTGCATCTCTCCGCTGTGGGATCACCCATACCGAATGACTCAATCTGGGTCTCATCCACCCCTATACATAGCAAAGATGCATCTGCTAAAATAGTAACGTGATCTAACACGCCCACCACCAGAATACATCCGTCGTTGGTGAATTAATGACTCATGCATGAGACAAAGGCAGTTTCCTTCATCAGATATAAATTTGTTTGATCGATCCTGAATGCAAAACAGGCTGCCTGGCACTAAGTCTGCCACTGGCCTTTAATTCTTTACCAGGCTGTCTTTACAGGATTTCACTCATCACTTTCCTTTCTTACCAATTTCAAATGTCCCAGAACTTGGAAATAAGTGTGATTTCCAAAATGTGCAGCTTAATGAAACTTTTATTGAGACTGGATAAATGCAATGTTATTCACCTCACTGACTTTCTGATTTTCTTAAACCTCCCTAAGGATCTGGCACCAGAAGACAAGTATTTCCTTCAGTTGCACTCAAACAGTCAGCAACCTCTGTCAGCTCCAGTAAGTACTTACAAGCTTTTCTTCTACAGTCCTCCCCAGAATGGTGTAAAAGTGAGTATTTTAAAATATTACTCCGTACTCTAAGACTCCTCAAGGTTCTGTGAGGTGCTCAGAAGGCAGACTAATGTTGTAGTTTGCTTTGAACGTTCTTAGGAATATTTTACTGACTCATTTTCACATTTAAGCCTTCTAATACCTAGCCTAACCATAATCTCTTGTACACTGTCTAAGCTCTTGACTTCTGCCTTGGATGATATGTCTTCACACAGTGATGTAAACCTTAATCACTTTAATTTTCATTTTCCATTACTTACCATTGTGTATTAAGATGTTCATAGCCATTGTATTGCTCTCTTGAATAGCTCTCCTTAAAATCTACCTTCACTATGATTACTACTGACAATTGAACAAGAGTTCTATAGATGGAGTTGCCATGTTATTCACAAATTGCTGTTCTAATAATTTGAGGTACAGACATAGATTATGAGGTATGAGATGCTACTTTTATGATTAAATATAATAAATCTTCAAAGATCAGCTTGGTAAAGTAGTGTCTTGATGGAAGTCACTAAAAAGAAATGCATAAAATCAAGCAAAGCAAGTTAAGATAAAACTGTACACAGAAGTTTGATGGATAAAAATAACCATCCAGGACTCTAATAGATATATTAATGGTATAAAATTAGAGAAGGAGCAGAAACTGAGCCACGTTAATAGGAAAGTATTGCTGTTGATGCTGGTTAGCAACAACAGGTGTAAGAAACCTTGATAAAGGTATTTCGAAAATAGCCAGACACAATAGAATAGTGTAGAAAGGATTTTTCATTTTAAAATTTGATTTTTTGCTTGAAAGTGGTTATGGCACTTTTGAATTACAAAAGAATGAGAAAAAAAAAAAAAGGTCCTAAAGGCATATCTTGCAGGACACATATGAGTTGTGAGGTCACCCGATTCTTCATCAAAACCTGAGAAGGCCAGAAAAGATGCAAAGCCACATAAAAGAATTTAAGCTAGCCTTTCCATCCTTTGCTGTAACAAAAAAAAAAATAAATGAATCACTAAAAGGAAAAGTTACTGAGTTTGCACACCCCTCTGTTTCATATTTCTCTGACCTTGTTGCATTTTCCTCTGAGATGTCCTGTAATCATTAGAAACTGAGCTACTGCTGCTTGATGCTGCTCCATCTCCACAGAGCTGCTGATCCAGCACTTGCTTTTTGCTTCCCCTAACTGTAAAGTGAAATGGGTTAGCTTAAACCAGCTGACTTGTCACAGCACCTTTGGGACAGTGCAAAAGCCAGTAAACAGCCAACTGTAGAACCTGAAATTTGTTTTGCTGCTTGCAGTTGAGGATGTAATGTGAATAGCTCCTCTGATGAAAGGACTATGGACATGCTCAGTTTTCGTGACTTCTCATACTTGTTTGAAAAGAGGTGTGCACTTAGGTGAGTTTTCATATGTGAACTAACTCCTATGTTTTTAACCCTGAGTACTGTCTGTCTATGAGAGCTGAGCAGTACTGTTTCTCCAGGAAACAGACCACAGAAACCACCACCATGGCTACCAGCTATAAGATAGCGAGAGGAAGCTTATCAGAAGGGCTTAGCATGGGCAAAATTATACACAGTTAAGTGATCCGTTCTGTCGTGCTGAAACACAGCCAGTTTTGCACCAAGACTGTGATGTCCTTCTTGTCCATACAAAGCATACGGTGGTTCATATTCAGGCTCCTCTCTAGCACAGGTCTGACAGCTTGGGGCAGGGAAATGCAGCTGGAACTCGAGACTGGAGCTTTCAGGGTTTTCTCATCTATATGTAGGATGGGTACCACCAGTGACCGATGTACAAAAGCAGCTATACTCTCTTGAGCAGAAATATGCACCAAAGCCACTTGGAGAACATGCAATGGTTCAGACACACACTGAAGCACATACTTGTTTTCAGGTGAGAACTTAAATTCATTCTAAGCCAACAAAGTTTAAGTTTATCAAGAGTTTGGTGAATCTTAAACTGAGTTAATGTCAAAGAGATCCAAATTGCCTTTGAGGTCTCGGAAAGAATTGGACAAAAATGTCTTCTCTCTTCTACCCAAACCAATCATTGTGCACACTAACGAACTTCACTTTAAAAAAAGTGCTGGCACAGAGCACTCCTAGTCAGGCATTGATTGTGAGAACCTAATGCTAATGAGCAGGCATTCAGACCAGGTTGGATGAGGCTATGAGAAACCTGGTCTAGTGGGAGGTCTCCCTGCCCATGGCAGGGGGTTTGGAACTAGACGAACTTTAAGGTCCCTTCCAATTCAAGCCATTCTATGATTTTATGATTTAGCTATTTTTCAAATTTTAACAGTAATCCGTAATTGCTGCTAACTACAAAAAAAGCCCCATACCTGCAATGGTGTTTATGCCCAGCTTGGCATTTGCACAGTGAACATCATTGTGTATATGTACGCGTGTGTTGTGTGCAAACTGTACACAGAACTGACAGTCAAAGCAAACAGAGCTTAACTTCATTTCCTGACTCTATGATGATTTCATCCTTAATAGCTGGTGCTGAGCTTCTTCCTACGGTATCACCATCCTCCAAAGGCAGCTGGTGGGATTATGAAATTTGCTTTTGTATTTGGGCAATTCTGTTGTGCTGCAGGAGCACGTAACATCAAGTGCCACTTACTTACCCACTTCTGGGAGTCTGTGGGCTGGGGGAAGAAGACAGGTGTTCAGACACCATCTAGAAGCAGGAACATCATACCGTGCTCTTCATAACAAGTGTCAAAAGACATCTAAAAGGATACTTCATTCCAGCTTCTACTGCTGGGTGGTGAAAAGCACTGAGGTGGAAAGGACTGGGATTTCCTATGAGTTATTTTTTGCAGAGCAAAGAATTTTGGCACTCAGCAGCATATCATGCAGCGGCTCTGTGTGATAGGTGGGTGCAGCACAATCGTGTCCAAGAGGCACAGTGATGACATTTCATTTATGACTTCGGTCTATCAGCAAGTGCTGTTCCCAGAGATGAGCAAATGACACACTCGCTGGCACAAAATCATGTATATAAAAGCAGAAGTTACTCACGCCACTTAACTCCACTTCCCCAGAGGAAGAAACATTTCTGAGTTTCAATGGATCTGAATTCAGAGCCACACATGAGTAGCCTAGATGAGCAGGGTTTGGATGTGAGAAGTTAGATTAGCTGAGTTCAGCCACCGCACTCTACATGTGACCTCCTTTCCTGTGCTGAGCTCCAAACTTGCTCCCCCATGATCTGTCATCAAGTCAGGTCCTGCCTCTCACCATCCTCTGTCCCTTGGGCAGAAGTTTCTGAGAAATAAATCAAATCAGAAGCTCACTGATGGAAATCTCACATGATGCTGATGGAAATCTCTGGAATTGACTTCAAATTGTACCTATGGATTTGGCAGACAAATGGTACTGAATGATTTTTTAATTATAAAAATATCAGTAACATCTATTCTAGAATAGGACAACTTATTTAAGATTATTATCATTTATGCATTTATTTTTTCCCTTATTTATAGTAATGTCTTCAGACAAAGTCCATATAATAGGCATTAACCTCTGGGACTGGGTTCACCTTGGCATATAAGATCTCCCTGCTGGTTATGATGGTCTTGTACACTTCAGTCTTTGACATACTAGTACAAAAGGCTGATGAAAGGATGATGTGGCTCTCCTATGTGGTACCATAAATCCAACACTGTGTTTTCATATTTTAGCACTGCGTGGGTTCGTGGGTTTGCAGCAGAGTGAGGTGGTGGTCGTGTCCCCCCACCAAGCTTTGGGCCAAAGTGACTGCAGCCACTGATGTTTTTCTGATGCTGGTGGATGTCCAATTGCTGCAATTCCTACAGCTATAAATTCCTTGTCTCAAATGTCAGATAGCTTTCACCGTGAGATGGGTGCAGCTAAGACATGACACAGTAGCATTTTAGGTGCAAAAGTAAATTCAATTAAAAGCTTTAACAGTGACACTGGAAGAGAAACCTAAGGGAATGAGGTACATAGGTCCAGTAGAAAATACTGTTAGGTACTTCTAAAAATCCACAGAACTCACTGAAATGCTTTTGAAACTCCTATGTGCGTTCACCCGCCCACTTTTTGTGTTTATCCATCTTGCGCTCAAAGAAAATGTTTTCTCTGCCCCCCTCCAATGTATCACAAATCTTTTCAGTCCCAAGGTCATTATATCAAAGCCAGTTGTCCTAAATACTGAGTTATAAACCTGTTCTGCTGGCTCTGTTGTCAGCTGCTGCTCTGGAGTGGCACTAGAGCTCTTGCTGAAATAGAAATAGATGGCAATAATCCAACCAAAGTCACTGCAGGAGGCACCACAGGAGCTGACAGCCGTCTACTTCCAGAGCACGGCTCCTCTGCCAGCAGGCATCATGGTGGTCCCTCCACCCCTTCGAAACACCTTCGTTCTCAACAATGTGTACTGTCAACCAGCTTCCTTCCTCCTCAAAATCAGCTTGCATAATATCAAAGATATTTAGAGGTAATTTCATCATAACAAGTTTAATTACTTCGACCGTTTTGGTCTGGGGGCACAGACTCTGCCTTTCACACGTCTGCAATAGCAGAGCCTGAGAAACTGCCCTCCACCCATAAGGACACACTATCACACCCCAGTATTCACTTTGCCCACAACTCCACCTTTCCCTGCACTGCATACTTACAACCCATTTGTCCAGAGATCTTAATAGCTGAGACATACAAACACAAACTATTTTTTAGGAAGGATTGCTAATTAGGTTTTCTTTACTCTTCATGTCACAAGAAATGAGTTGGATCCGAGCACACACTCATGTGCCAGTTTTTATTTTAGTTTCTTTAGGGCTGATCAGGACTCAGCTTTTCCTGTGAAGTTTCGTGCTGCCCCAATCAAATTTGTTCTTTACTGAAATATTTATCTTTCTTTTTTTTTACTGAAATATTTCTCTTTCTTAACTCATGTCAGCATTCTTTGACTTCTGTCATCAATAAGTGTCCATCTCCTTGTAAAGACTAAGCATTTACTCTTTGATTGTGGCTTTTCCCCTCTCTCACAGATAGAAAGCTAAAGTGATTATCTCAGCTTGGCCACTTTCTTTGCCCAAATAAACCTGGTCAAGGAAAAGTAAATGAAAATATCTGTGATTCTCTCTTGTCCCTGAAAATCCTGCAGGGATACAGACAAAAGAATGGCAAGGAACTTGGGATGTAGTTAATACAAAAGCTATTTCCAGCCCTCCTCAGAAAGGCCGCTACCCTGGAAATCCTCACATCCTTTCCAGCAGCACAGACCAGAGCTAGCACAATCCCTCATCCAAGGATGCCCAGCTGGGTAATGTACCACCAGCGGGTACTTCTATGCGCAGCAGAGAAAGGTCAGTGGGATCTACGGTACTGATAAGCCATTAGATTGTGGCACTGCACTACATTTTTACAGCTATCCCAATGCTTTTGATCTTTTATTAGCATTTCAATAAGAGGAAATTATGCAAACACAGGCAAATTCACAGGTGTTCGGCAGGACTTTTTATCTGTGCTCTTTTGTAGAACTAGCCCTTAATCCTGCTATCTATGTAACATCTGTAATGCAAGTATCTCCTGAGGCTGTTAGACTGAGTTGGCAACAACCGGTCTTTTTGCAGGAGGTACTTATCTCTTACTATTGCCAGTCAAGCTCAAATTATGACAGAAGGAGCTTTCCTGTGGGAGAGCTGTAGCCCATGTCAGCCTTCATGCAGTGCTGTTAGATGTATATTGTGAACTTCAGCTGAAGTGAAGCTGTGTTGGATGGCCCGGATGCCAAAGGTTACTGCTATTGCTAACTCGTAGAGAAAGTTTCAGGCATGAGGGACAGCTAAATCAGCAGATCTGAGGTGGGATGTAGCACATGCTTCAGAGCCAAGTGCTTATGTGGGTGCCTAAAAGTCAGATATCTGTACCCTCAGGGCAAAGCAAAACAGTACTTAGGGCCTTGAAAGGTCAACAGAGACAGTGTGATATCAAACTCCAGGTGGAATGAAGGTCGGACTCAGATTCCAAAGCTTTTGCCTCCTAACATTTAGTTGGACTGGCTGTGTCTCCAGTTCGTAACTCAACACAAAGGAAATCAGCACCGCAGTTAAAACTCAGAGAAATTAGACATCACGTGTGCTTTGCACAGCAGAAAAAGCTCCTAGTTTCTTCTCCAACCTGCCTGCTTTCCATGCCAGCCCATTACACAAGGATGGCACCTTGTCACCCATCCTTCTATTGTCACAGTTTGTATTGAGCTTCTTTTAAGCAGTGTCACTTTGGTGAACACAACAACCCTTATCGTCATTACTTTTCTAACCACTGCCAATTGAATGTATCAGACTGTTACAGCGCTAGCATTTATGGTACTATTACTCTTCTCTTAAGCATTTTTTTATCACTCAGCAGCAATTTTTGTAACCAATGCTCTTATACTACGCACTAATAGTATGCTAGAGATCTCAAGGCTTTGTGAACGCTACCTCTGCTAGAGGTTTGGGTGGTTTTTTAGGAGCTGATTCTCTTTAAGAGTAAAAATGTATTTTACCACCTAGTTTCAGGCACATGTGAACATCCATCACCGGGTTCGTATTGGAATAAGGAGTGTTGTACTAGACTGTGTCGTGCAGCAATTACAAAGTTCTCCATGGTTGGCAGGTATTGTTACATTTTATTGGTGCTAAGAAGATTGTGAGATACTGTGTTTGGGGGTGAGAAAGTGGCAGAAAACTGAAAATCTCAAAGAATTATCAGGCATCAACACTAATACTTAGAAAATTCTGGGTTTGCTAGCGATTCCTAGTGAAGCATGGATGCGTTATCTTTACAGTCAGGTATGTAAAACACTGATAGGCTGTTACGGCATTGAGTTGAAAGCACCAGCTTTACATTGAAGTGGCTTTTTCATCTGGAGTGGGAATCCCAGAAATTTTCCATATTTCACTCACAAATCAGAATGTCAATTTCAGAAAGCGATTTCTTTATTTCTCCCTTTTTACATTGTCAGAAAGTATTTACCTCACAAATGTTGCATCATCCAAATTCTCAGGAATACTTTTCCTCCTTTTGAACAACTTCATTCATTCATTTATTTGTTTTTGTGGAGGTCAAAGTAATGAGAATTAAAATAATCAAGATTCAAAATAGTAAGAGGATTATTGTCACTATAGCTGCATGGAAGATGACAGACAATATCTTAGAGGGTTGTTGGCCTCTATTAGACAGACTGATGGTGATGAAGCTTGGAGGATGCTGTGAAAAGACAACTGTCAGATTTGGGATGGTAGTATACAATGTGCTGGTGCAAGGAAGTGGCCGAGGGAGTGAAAGGTGGGAGGAAGCCAAAAAAGATGGCACAACTATGAGTGTGAACAAAGAAAACTGCTGTCCGGTGGAGAGAATAGCAGACATCAGCCCACAATGGTATGCTGAGGAAGTAGACAGAAAAACTGAATCCTACCAAGAGCAGAGCCCAGCCCATCTCAGAGCTCCTATCCTTTCAAGGCCTCCAATAATCATAGGTTTTGATCTATCAGCGCCTTGTACTTTGTCTCATCCCTTGCATTCAGGTAGAACTAGAGGAAAAGACGCTAGTAGAATCTTAAACTTATTTTCTACTTATTTGTATGTATTTAATACTTATTTTCCACAGGTGTAATACTTAAATTTCTGGTGTACACTGTTGCAGCAGCATAGCACTATTGCTCTGACACCTGCGCTCAGCTGTTCTCACAGACTCACAACTGGGTGGTCATCGTGGAAAACTGGATTCAATCAACAGAGATGACTGTACTGCTCTATTTAAAGTCTTTTAAGGCAGCAGTTTCCATGGTGTTTAAGCATTAAATAGAGTAAATGAGATTCCAGCAGCTCCTTACAAGGCTGCTGGGCAATCACGGCAGTTAGGGATTGAAAAGGTATTAGGACTTTCATTCAGATGATGCTCAAAACTTTGTAAGAAGGCAAATGGAAAACAAATAATAGTAAATCCATGATGCTTTTATGCATGATCCAGCACTATGGTCTGTTTAGTCTGTGTTTGTGTCAAGACCTATTTCACTAAGCTCCAAAACTCTCTGTGGACAACTTTTTACATTTGGGTATATCCATCTAACTTGAAGCAACCTGCATGAAATATTTCCCCTTTCTTTCCTTCCTTCTGTTGATGATTTTATTCTATGTTAGAAGCAATTTTTTAACAAAATATTAAGTCATGTTATTGCTACTATTGAAAATTGATATATGTGCTGTAGCACAAACAGCCTATGTGACAATCACTGTACTTTCGGTTACATTTTAAAGGCGTCACAGTGGTTATCGAGTAGGCCATTATGGATATTGAAGTTTTAAAACATATTGATTTAAATTATGTATGTTAATGCACCTATCAACATTACAAATGTAGTTTGCAGCAAGCTGTTCATAATATATGAATGATAAGCCATAAATAATAACTATGGCTGTAAATTAAATTACTTGATTATGCTGCAAAGATGCACTCTAATTTGGAACAGAAAATTACTTTCAAGTGATTTCAGCAGCTAATAATCCTTTTAGAGTACAGAGGTTTATAAACTATAGTCTTTAATTCGAGCATCGAACTTTCTGACATATTTTGCCCACTAGCCTGGTCTGTTGGGTATTGCTATGCCCTGAACGCAATAGGTGTGAAAGAATGGCAAAATAGAATCATAGAATCATAGAATGGTAGGGGTTGGAAGGGACTTGTGGAGATCATCGAGTCCACCCCTCCTGCCAGAGCAGGATCACCCAGGGCAGGACACACAGGAACATATCCAGGCAGGTTTCGAAAGTCTCTGGAAAAGGAGATTCCACAGCCTCTCTGAGCAGCCTGTTCCAGGGCTCTGTCACCCTCATGGTAAAGAAGTTTTTCCCTGTGTTCCTCATGAGGTGGAACTTTCTATAGTCCAGTTTGTGTCTGTTGCCCCTCATCCTGTCACAGGGCACTACTGAAAAGAGACTGGCTCCTTCTGCTTGACACCCACCCTTCAGATATCTGTAAACATTAATAAGATTACTTCTCAGTCTTCTCTTCTCCAGACTAAACAGCCCCAGGTCTCTTAGCCTTTCCTCATAAAAGAGATGTTCCAGTCCCTTAATCATCTTTGTAGCTCTCTGTTGGACTCTCTCTAGCATTTTCTTGTCCCTCTTAAACTGGGGAGCCCAGAACTGGACATAATGTTTCAGACGTGATCTCACTAGGCCAGAGTAGAGGGGAAGGAGAACCTCCCTCAGCCTGCTGGACACAGTCTTCTTGATGCACCCCAGGATGCCATTGGCCTTCTTGGTTACAAGGGCACAGTGCTGTCCCATGGATAACATTGTCCACAAGGACTCCTGGATCCTTCTCCATAGAGCTGCTTACCAACAGGTCAACCCCTAACCTGAACTGGTGGGTGGTTAATGAGTTAAGGCATTTGTTAACCAGTGCTTCAAACCAAAGAAATGAATACTTTTCTGATACAAAGTGAACAACCTTGGGTTGGCTATCATTGATAGCTAAGCTTTTAGAAGGGCCTTGATTTTTAAAGTTACAGATACCTTGGAATGTTTGAATATGCATAAACAATGTCATTATATTAAAAACCAACAACCTAATGCTGAATTTAATATGAGGCTCTGAAATATAAGCTAAGCAGAAATGCAATGCTTAAGGCACTACTCTCACCATGTCTTACATTGCTAGTAGAATAGATTAGATTCTGGATGAATTTCAATAGCTTGAATAACCAAAAATATCTTACCATACATGGACTGCTGTATCCTAAAGCTTCTTTGATAGTTTGCATGTACCTAAATGGAAAGGGATGAGGTTGTGGGAAAGTACTGGAGAGCTTGCGCTCAAGGAACAGTGAGCCTTGTCTGTAGGTATGTCCCAATAGAAGCATTGCATCTTCCTTAAAATCAGAGGGTAAAAGCCTGGGACTGTTGAGGCACATGATAGCTGCTTTAAGGTTTGGCTGGAGCTCATAGCAGTGATAGCTTTGCTGAATATCCACAAGGAGACCCCTTCTCAAATTTTCTGGGCACTAAGGACTCCCTGGATACCTGCTGGGGCATGTAGATCCCTTGGGGATTGTTACATAGTGTGATAGTGATTTTTCTAAGTTGTGAACCTCTCTTTTAGAGTTACCATTAACACGCCCTAGGCAAGGGCAAACCAGCAGTGATTCATCTGGCCTGTAGGAGCTACCAGATTTCTTGCTACAAAGTGACAACAAGGAGACACTGATAAACAAAATATAAAAATAATCTCACTTTAAGTCTAAGAACTGTGTCTGCTTCTAGGTGTTTGGTGCATTTATTTTTTTTCTAATCCAGTATCTCTAAATGTTCCAGATATTACAACCGGGGTTTGGCATCCACCTCTTCCTTCTGTATTCTGTCACTAGATCTAAATTTGTGCATTCGTTGCTCTGAAAACAATTACTAGCGCTTTGGGCGTGGGTTGTTTCTTCCCCACCCTGCCCTTTACTCCAGTAAATGCAAATGCTGGAAGATCCTGCATCACAAGGTGCTGAAGCACCCAACAGTGTTTCAAGTAAATGAGGCTTGTTTGATCTCTCAGCCTGATAGTGTAAGGCATTCAACAGCTAGATTTTTTTTTTTTTTAATTACATTTTGATTTCTCAGCTGCAAGATTTGATTGGACAACATTGATTCTACAAAGGAACAAATCAAAAATCTGGGAAGCTTCCTCAGTTAACCATTTGGGGGTTCTAGTTTGGACATTTGAGAGTATACGGGCATGATGAAGAAACACCTAGTGTGAGAGAAGGGAATGTGTAGTATGAACTTTTCCTCTCCACAGAGCACTGGATTGCCTTCCTGCTCCCTCCTCCTCACCAGCACATGGGTGAGTGGCCCATCCTGAGATTCACCTCAAAAAACAAAACAGCATTTCAGGTAGCGCTTTCAGAGGAGAGCTTTGCCAATCTGAATGGAGGTGCTCAGTCTCAACACCCCCAAGGTACAGTCCACAGGTTGAAGTGTTTTCCAGAGTGATTCTAATGCAAACATCCCAAATCTATGCCCATTCTTTATTCTGCTTCTGGACACAGCAACAACACTTCCCTTCACTGTCATGCACCATTGGAATCCACGTATTTTAATGTAGTCTGTCAGATGACTGATGGGAATGGGGAAAATAAATATTTCAAATCCACATTCACACAAAGGAAAATATTTATGAAATATTTGTACCTACTAATCTTGCCTCACCATTTCAGTTCACTTGAATCATGCCACTTTTACTAGAAACTTTTCACAACCATTCTTGGAGGACAGACTTTGAGATCCCCTGGGACACTGTGTTCTAAGTCTCACTCAGCCCCTGAATGATGCAAGTTATAGAAATATTGCAAATGACTCCAACATCAACACCCAGAGCTGCATAAGTCTGACATTGAAGATTTTCCTTGTGTCAGCTGTCAGCCTTTTAGCTGCCCTATGGCCTGTTTCCTATATGTACCTATAGTGCCTGCCCATGGCTTCAGCACAAGCTGGCTGAAAGGTAGAGCAGTGAACAGTTGCATAGCTCTCTGAGGCAGCGTCAAGTGCTCTACACAGCACTATTCCTTGTTTTGTCTCTATGAATTGTGCTGCAGAGAAACTACTACGGCAAAGTTTGAGAAACTTCCGTTTCAACAGCTTTCTGTGACAGCATTTTTTTTGTGGAACTGGTGTCTTGCCTCTGTTGTTTGAGAGCTGGAGGTAAATTATGTTGTTATAATGAAACCTTCTAGTCTGTCAGAGCGATGATGGGTTAGGAAGAGTAGATTTCAGATCTGTGTTGATGTAATGAACATGTTTATGAAATTTACAGTGACAAATACTGCCTCAGACTCTCTCCATTTCATTTGGATCATGCCAATCATACTGTGCCACAAAAACCTCTAAGAAATATCAATAAGGATCATTTTTCTCCCTCTTTGAGATATATTGCCCTAAAGTCCATTATCTCGGGACATTCCAGGAACCATAGATATAGCTGAATCCTCAACCTGTCTTGTTTTGCTCTTAGGTGTAAGTGACACCTCTTGTCTGGCAGAGACCCCAGTAATGCCTGGCCCTGGCCCAGGGTTGAGGTCCCTTGAGTAAGAGCAAGCTTGACTGCCAGAGGAGGGAATGGCCACACAGCAGGTGGTGCATATGTTTACTGCTGCTTTTTAATCTAAATCTAAGCATTTTTGTAATCCAAATTAGATCTCTAGGTTACATAACTACAGATATCAAATGCCTAAGTTTTAGGTGCAGAGAAATATATACATATACATCTATATTAGTTAATTAGCATTTGTATTTAAAACTTCCATTGATTGACAGTTCCCATATTCCTTTCTTATACCAGTATTTTACTAGTGTGTTTGAAAGAGTGTTTTAAAAATATGGTAACTATACTTTGTCCTTGATTCTTTCTTAGCAATTGAATGATGTCTATATTCTCCATGACTTTTTGGTTTCAAAGATCAATATTGATTAACAAATCGCAGTTTTTTTCGTAGAGTTTGCTATAAACTGGTTAAGAGCCAGTTTAATCCCATAGGTGGCAACCAATGACAGGACAGGGGGCAATGGTTACAAACTGGAGCATAGGAGGTTCTCTTTAAACACAAGGAAACACTTTTTCACAATGAGGGTGACAGAGCACTGGAACAGGCTGCCCAGAGAGGTTGTGCAGTCTCCTTCTCTGGAGACATTCAAAACCTACCTGGATGTGCTCCTGCGTGACCTACTCTAGGTTCCTGCTCTGGCAGGGGGGTTGGACTCGATGGTCTTTCGAGGTCCCTTCTAGCCCCTAATATTCTGTGATTCTGTAGTTCTGTGATAGCTGTCAGCTGCTAATGTGTTACACTTTGGTTCATTCTAATAGTCTAATTTCCACTTGAAATGATTCAAAATGGTAATTTATGGATCAAACAAATATTATTTACATTAAAATGACGCCTATGGAGTCATGATTAAGAAAAGGAGAATTACTGTCTTCTATAAAGTCAAGTATAATTTGTTCCTTTCTAAATAAAAACAGCTTTTCTACTGCATTATGCAGAGGACTCATTCTCCCCATGGACTCTACCACGCTTCCTGTAACTAGCTCTGTCTTGATATTCTTTCAGTTTTATTTTTGCACTTTGAAATGGAACGTCTCTCTGGAGACACTGAGAACTAAACCACTAAAAGGACACACGCATTTATTGTTGTCAAAATGATAAATGTGTCTAATGGTCAGTCAAGCTGTCAGCAAGCACAACAAAGACAGTCCGTGCTTTAGCAGACGACACTCATTGGATACATGTACAACTATGCCAAAGGAGTGTTAGGAGTCACAAGAACATGGAGTTTGTCTGTCCCTGGGGCATGTGCACATTTGGACCCTGTAAATTAGAGTTCACAAACCCAAAGTTTCCACTGGATCACAGGGCATTTACTCTTTGCCAGAGGATGGCAACCCCTCCAATCACATCAGGGGACACTTGCCCTACTCCAGCTACAAAGTTCCTTCCTGTCCGCTCTGCTACCTTTTTCATTTCTCTGGGGTGATCAAACTGGTTGACCGACCACATCACCAGCCTTATTCTATGTCAAAACATGGATTCCTTATTTTAAAAAGTGATCACTCTAAAAGTAACGATATATTCCATTATCAACCTTTACTGAAGTCAAACAGGCTGCATCTACACTGTGAAAGAGCTGAAGCTCTCAGGCTCTGCTTCAGGCTGATTTCAACACACATGTACTTTCCTTATCTGAATTAGTGTCCTTGAAGCAAGGTCTGATGCAATTTACTGGTAGTCTCAGGTGTGACTATTCTAGAAAAGATCTTTGTAGTAGAAAGTGAGACAACATTTGATTCTAAATTGTGCTCTAAATGCAATTCATGTCAACATAGAGATGAACACTGAGTATTATGGAGAGTTTCTCTATGGTGAGTCATTAATAGAAAGAGATAGTATGGGAAATAATAATTCCCCTATTTATTTCCCAGCTAAATTTTCCCTTTTCAAATAATATAAGATCTGGGACATAGTTAATGCACTGAACAGTCAGTAGGCTTAGAACAGAAATATTTATTTATACAGTGTAATTATTTGGTGGAATATATTGCCACAAAATTTTTGGAGGCCAAAATAAAAATAGTTTTTAAAAGCTACTGGATGAATTAATAGGAAAAAAATGTCTCTCTCTTAAACTCTGTGATCTACTACCATCTGAGTCAGAAAATTCCTATGCCACAGTTTGCCAGAAGCTTGGAATACATACCGTACTTGGAAGAAAAGTACCTTTGCATGCTTCCTGTGTTACTCTGTGTTTCTTTCTTCAGCATTTGCAGTTGGTCCCTATGGATGGGATAAGATCGACCTGTTGTCTGAATACAGCTGTTTTCATGCATAGATAGATTTTTTTAGAAAGACCTTAAATTTCAAGGATTAGTGAAGGCACTAAAGAAGTGAAGGGGTTTTTTTTGTTTTTAAAGACAAGGACGTAAGGATAGACAAGATAGTGTACTGTGAAATCCTTATCTTTGTAAAATACGAAAAGAATGCAAATTTGAGTTTAAACAAATGTAAATTACTCTGAATGTCTTTGAAGATTGTGGATAGGTAGTTTTCAGCTGTACCTGTACAGTATGGGCCCCATGCAGCCACGACATAATTAGTAATGTATTTGCTTAATGAGTTGACCTTGCTGAACTGTCAAAATGCTAAGCATTGCACAAGTAAACTAAAAGTCTGAGGAAACTTAGGGAATTTACAGTAACGTACTGTCTTCCTCTAACTTACATCCTGTGTTCCAACCCCAACAACCTCAGTGAAGGAATTTCATTATACCCAATGTGAATTTCATCATTTTGGATTAATTAATCTTTAAATGAGGCCCTTTGACCCTGTCTTATAATGTGAAAAATAGTTGGATATCTAAAGTAACCTCAGTAATCATCAGTTTTCTAAATGAAGGTTAGAAGGGCAGTTTCAGATCCATTTTTTTTCTTTTTTCTACTTTTCTGGTATTAATCAGCCTGTCCTTTGGCTCAACTGCATGGGCATTAAGAATATCAGGTTACTACTGCAAATAAATGAAGCAATCAAAAAAAAAATATCTTCTCCACCTACATCATATAAGCTCTGTGAGACAAAGATTCTTTTCTTGGTTACTTATTTCTACAGAGCAACATAACTTGACCCCCAAATAGTTGTCAGAAATTATTCTAGATGGGGAAAGTTCATTAAATTTTTCTCTTAGTTCTTTGCCTTTAAGATACAGCATTTGAAATCTAAAGTACTGAATGCAGTTATGGTAATTCACACCTTTATGTAACTCATTGTAAGGGTTCACTGTTTGACTCTGCTATTTAAAAATTACAGCAAATATCTGATGATGCAGTACCCACTTTCTAAGCTTCTGAAAAGTTTTTCCATGTATCTAAACAACTCTATTTTACCCAGCTCTCTGTTCTTCTGTCTCCAAGAAGAAGCAAGTGGATTTAAAATGTGGCTTTTAAAATATCTGTCTTACCAGCTGCTGTGTTATGTCTTCTTTTCTATAAGAGATTAAAACCATGGCAGTTTGAGTTAGAGGCAAATTATGAAATCTCTGACGTGCAGCAACTGTGGTCTAGACGAGTTGAATGGTTTTGCCTGGTCACAAGACAAACAATGTAAAAGAGGAATAGCAGTGAAATTATCAGCTGATGAAACAGAACTTTTGACTAAGAGGAAATATCTCTCAAAGAACTCTGTAGCCACCTCAAGGCTTGACTGAAAAGACTAATAACATATTCTAACTGCTTTTTATTTATTGTATTAAACCCATTCAGCAAGAACAGATTGTCTGACCTGGGCATGGGATTAATTTCCAATTAAGCTGTTGTATTTCAGACTCCTAAAAGCAAAAACCACTTGACATCTGGGAGAAAGGGCAACAAATATATTACAAAATTTAATGAATCCAATAGAAGTAAGGGTTCAACTAAAGGTGAAAAATGATCTTGTTATAAATGTCAGTGGGTAGGATAGGCTATTACATATTACTTTACTCTTGCTTTTACTAGGCTATCATTGCTGTTTTCAATTGGGTTGCACCAGTGTAAAACTGGAAAACAGAGCACTTAGGCTGTTTTAATTTATAGTAGGATATAAACTATTTGGAGCTGAAATTCCATCAATTTAATGGCAGAGTGTCAAAAAGTTCAAGACACACCCATGAAAAATATAGATTTTCTCTAACTATGTACTAGTGTTAGTGCTTTTATTTGAATCTGTATTTGACACTATGCCAGTAATTAATATGAAGATAAAACCACAGATTTCTTTGCAATCCAAATCAAGCCCATCAATGCTGCCAAACAAACAGGCTCTAGTCTGCTTTTGCAAACATAATCAGAAGTGCAATTTTGATAACTGGTACGACAGTCTTTTGCTTGGCTTGGTTTGTTGGCACTCTATTTCCACCTGTAAAATCTTGTGCTATGCAATCATTACTGTGTGTGAACTTTGCTTTGGTTTAACGGCTTAAAGAATGGTATATGCTGTGAACAACACGGCAATTGCTGAAGCATAAAACACTGACAACATATGTTTAGACAGAGGATATGTTTGGTAACTGGAAGGCCTGAGTTACACGGATGTCTTCAGTTTCTCTCCACAGCAGCAAACAGGCATTTATTGAATTTCAGTACAGTCTGAATAATGTCGAGCTTCCAGCACTGGGTAGCTCACATCTCTTCTCCGCTATTGATGCCAGTAATTATGAGAGATGAGTGGGAAACCTCTGTTGTCATGCTAAGAGGCTCTGAGTTAAAAAAAAAAACAAACGAAAAACAAAAAGAGTCTGAAATACAATCTGTATTTAAATAGCTCCAGTGGAGTGTTTCGTGTAGGCTTAAGAAAAGGATAAATAATTCCACATGCTACTCAGTTTTCACAGAGTAGCACCTATATCACTACTTCCTGTGTTGCAACATCAAAGTGCAGGCCCTCCTATAGCAGTTTGAACAATGAGAGAGGCCTTATGGAGGGTAAGACATTTTCTACTGATACACTTTCTGAAACTTTCAGGAGCTTTAGTAAGTTAAGCTGATTCTTTTAAGGGGAGCTGTAAACGAAATTGTCGTCTTCCTCACAGCTGAGGAGGCTCAGAAACTCCTGGAAAAACGAGCATCTGTCTATAAACAGAATCTTGGTAAGCCTGACGGGAAATCGAGCTAGCAATAAAATTATGGCTCATTAGCCATTTTCCTGTCCCAATGTCTTTGTAACTTTTCCCAGTTTGCGTGCCACCAAGCATGCCACTGATGACCAAATTCTGGTTACTTCCTAAGTGAATTTTACATAGTCTGTGTAAGCCAATGAAAATTAAGCATTTTCTTTTGTCTTGCCAATTTCTACACCTAGAACAGTCTTAGATGGACCTTTAAACTCCTCAGGAAAAAAAAGTAAAAATCTGCCTTTTAAAAGAATAAATATTTTCATGATTTAAGTGTGTTCTGATAAAAATATTCCAGAAAGCAGAATATCCTCTCACTGCTATGAAAGCTACAGTGCTCCTGTATCCTTCAATGAATCTTAACTAGATGACAGCTATGATTAATTAAGGCAAAATTGCACTGGGTAGGATGGTCACCTTCAGTACAATTAAAAAGAAATGTCCTGGTACGAGAGTTGTCATAGTATTCCCGTTCTCCCAAGCTCTACTGCAAATATAGGCTGACAGGTTAATAAAAACATTTTTAAATAGTTGTAAGAAATCAGCCATCTGATTCAAGAATTCTGTTCCTCAGTGAACTTATTACTCAGCTACTGAAAACTTCATTTTCCCATCTGCGAGATGACAAAATCCAATGAAAACAATATTAACATTTATGTTCTAAATAGAAAATGCATTCAAAGCACGTTCATAAAGTGGAAAATAAAAGGAGAAGTTTATCCAAAACTTTCTGGCATTTTGCGTATTTAAAATATTTCAGCCTTGCTGCCACTGTTTGTTGCCTTAAGAGCAAGGGGTTATATTATATACAAATTATTAATACCCATATTATTAATATGGGTAGATAGGGATTTAACTTTTATATCATTTGAATGGATCATTTGATCCATTATATGGACCATAAAATTTATAGCACAATTCATATTGTTAAGAATATGTATTCCAAAATTGCTCATAGGTGGGAAAAAATATATTTATTTGGGCTATTTTAAATGTTTCATTTATATTACATATATCAGAGTAAAAATTTTATGGATATGAAAATACTTAGCAATTCACAGTTAACTTTTTTCTTTCACATGCAGAGTCTTCTTAACTAATCATGTTGGTTCTTATGAAACGTGTAAACTCCAATACCTTATGTTAACAATACAAACTTGCCACTCATTAGAAGCAGCTGATAGAAAATAAAATATTTTGTTCGAAACAATTTTGTAAGTTGTTATCCATGGATTGCTTTCCTTGTATTGCAGCCTACCAATACCAACCATTTTTCTGATTAAATGTGTGATCAAAGATGGTCACAACCAACTGCTAAGATTACATGGAGTGTCACTCTAACGGTCTGTGTTTACCCAGGGAGACAACATGCAGAAGAACAGCAACTTCTACACTTTTTTTCTCAGATTCTTGTAACAGCAACTGTCAGCACAAGATATATTTATATGATGACATTAATTTGCAGTTCAAGAGAGAAAACTCATCTTTTAGACAAGAAACAGGCCCTGTGCAGGAACTGACCCATACTCAGCTCCCCAGACAGCACAAGCATAACTGGCCTAAAATTTGCATCTTTGAATTCAAGCATATCTATCAACAGCAGCTCAAAAGTAGCAACAGGTACTTCTGTGTGAAGGTCGGTACTAATTTTTCCTTTTGCATATTGGAAAAAAATCCCACCACCACTGGCAGGAAAAACTCAGATGTACAAAAGTGGGTGCAGTAAGAAAATTGAGGATGGTTAGGTCCTGAAAGTGATGAAATGATAAGAAAGAGATTTCTTTCAGAAGACTACTATAATTTCAAAGCTTAATTTTGATCTTAAACTGCGGGGAGGGAGTGGTAGAGTGTGTGTTTCTTTTTAAGAGGGAAAGAGTGAGAGATTTGGGGTTGTTTTCTTACAACACATTTCAGCAGTGATGCTCTGCTACCTTACTGTGAAAAGTACCTGCCATTTCTTCTTTATCTGGATTACTAAAGCTATTCTAATTTAACTTGTAGTGTATATTATTACTGTATAAACCCAGCAACGAAGATGAGGAGAATCTCTTGTGTTTATGCACCCCCACAAAAAAAAAAACCATAAAATTTATAGCTGATCAGAGAAGTAGAATAGTTGAAATGGTCTTTGAAATACACATTTCTCTGACAGTTCATCAAAATTTCTGGATTGCAGCTCCTGGTTTTGAGAAAATGGGAGCATGCAATGGATTATGACAGATTCATTCCCGAAGTGGTGTATGTTGGTTTTACATGAGGCACTCATTTTTTACTGCTGTGACTTGGCACCATCCTGTGGCCAATCTGAGTTTGCTCAATTTAAGTAACAATTTACACAGAAAAACGTTTGCAATAAATTAATTAGAATTAACAATTTGTTTTGGTTTATTTAAGAAGGAGATGGTACTTATCTTAAATATAAGTTCACAAAATTCTGATGCCATTGTCTTCTAATTGTCCTTTTTCCCCTAAATCTCTGCTCATTTAATCATGATTTTCCTTGTCATCTTTAAATAGCAGTTGTTGGGCTACAAAAGTTAAAGACATTTTCAGTGTTTGGTCTTGGCTGAAGCTATCAATAACGTACAAAAGTTAGTATCATATTATAGACAACTATCCTCTTCCTCACTACAAGAGCTTTGGAAATTATTTGCAGGATTTAACAGCTCAGTATTTTCTGGTTTACATTAAAAATCCCAAAAGAATTAGAATTTCAGTAAATCTCACAGATATATTGTTTACATAGTTTGATCCAAACATGTCATGTACATATCGGGACACCTTGAGTTAATCAGGTATTCCTTTCACAAAGTTGCAGGGTCAAAATCAGAAGTAAGATACCATGCGATGTAAATTTGCATTATGATCTATTTGGATAATATTTTTAGATAGATACTAGAAAGTTTCCCCAAGTGTTAGTGTGCGAAAGGCCCAGAGGTAGAACTCTCCGTACCTTCCGGTTGCTTATACAGAAGCACAATTTTTGCTCACCAAAGGATTGCTACCTTTTACCTTAGAGTGGAATAACGAGAAACAGCAGTCTCATTTATAGGAATATATTTTCAGTATTAAAAAACAAACATATACATCTAGAGTGCTTTCAATAATGAAATATAGTTCATCATCCTTTTGGGTAAAATAGTGTTAAATTTGGTTCTGTCATTTTTATGATAAAATATATCATTTCAACAGAAATATTGTATTGATATTCTTTAAAATATACACAAGTTATATACAAAGTTACATTACATATTTTTAATTGCAGTCAAAAATAATGTTAATATTTTGCAATAACTTGTACACCCAGACAGGTGTACAGTTTCTAAAAAGACTGCAATAAAATCAAATGCAGTTTTTTGGATTCTTCAGGCTGAGGCAATGCCCACTTCTTCTTTACACACTGAATGTCTATCTGTCCAGACTCTTTGGCCAGCACAATGCCTAACAATCCATTTGTTTTTTCTGGTTCTCCCAGTAGAGCCATAGTTACAATACTGAAATCAAAAGAACAGAGAAGTGTTTTTAATTGAGGCAAAATTAACAGAAATTGATGTTTTCAAATGTGTTTTTAATAGATTACTTATAGTTAAGTAAATTATTCCTTTTTTTCTGCTTATCACAGTGCAATATTCCTCAATACTTCAAATCCTAGCATGTTCTTTACTATTTCAATACTTGCAATAATTTAATGTAAATATAACAGACAATTCTTTCCCTGTTCACAGATTCCATCATCAGTTTCTAATCACGACTTAAAAAATTATTTCACGCTTTTAAAACTGAACTATGTTTTATGGTGTTTTCCAGTACAGTGTAACAACTTTAAAAATTATATTATTTTCTCCCAAAACTAGCAGCACTTTGCTATAGTTTACAAGGCTACAAGGAAAACTTTTAGTTAAAGGGATATTCACCAAGACTAACTTAAGCCTCGGGAAGACAGAGTCTCCCAGCAGACAGACCTCCCTGATGGGAGGGATGAAAAAGAATCCTTCAGAAAGGCTAAATCAAACGACTTTTCTGTGCCATGTTACAGGATACTCAGGTCTCCATACTGACTACAGGAACAGAATTGTGAGACTACCCTCATGTCAGTCTTGGTCAACATCCACTAGCCAAAAATATTCTTGTTACAGAATTGTGAGACTACCCTCATGTCAGTCTTGGTCAACATCCACTAGCCAAAAATATTCTTGTTTACTTTGTGACAATGAACAGAACATATTTCTTTGCATTGGTAACCATATTATAGACAAACATTTTAAAATGTTGTCCAACATCTTGCAATTTTAGGGCCAATTTGATCCAGCAAAGTTATCTTTCAACTTAAAATAGTCCAGTGATTTTAGTGGGAATACAATTTTTTTCTTCATATAAACACCAGCTTCTCCATGTACAGACATTTGTCCCAACTGATAGCACAATATCTGATTTTGATTTAGACCAACATTATTTCTCCTTTATCAGATTGTATAAAATACTAAGCAAACAAGGATAAACGAAAACTTAGCTCACTATAGTTTCTTTACATACCTCCGTAAGTTTAAAAAATACAGTTAATTCTAATCAGCATTTAATGTGAAGCAAAAAAAAACCCACCCAAACTATTCAAAATGTAGATGATGATATTTTGTTAAAAAGAGGGTAATGTAATGTACTTACTTCTGTGATGGAATAGTCTGCTTTGCCACAGGCAACAAATCATTTTCCAGAAGATCCCAAATGTAAATGTTAGATGATGCATCCAGGACAAAAAACACAGCGGGTCTTGTTACAGCCCACTGCAGGGCAATAATTGGTTGCCCATTTGTGCTGTCATTCCACTGCATGAGGGGATACTCTGATGTCATTTGGTGTAATCTAATACTTCCATCTGAACAGCCAACCTGCATCGTAGTGAAAAAGAAAAATACTTCCTGGGAACAAAATAAACTAAGCAAGATAAAAAATGCAATTCAGTTCCTGAGAGTATCAAGCCTATAAAAATTAGCTCTGGAACTCAAGTGGCACTGATCGCTCATACCTCACTCAATGGACTGTCTAAAAAAAAAAGTTCTCAAACTATCAGCTTCACTAATACTACAATCCAGCACAACTTGACAGTAGCTGGAACTGGGGCTACTTAATGACACATGTAATCTGTAAAACTAACAATAGCTTTCAGTAGAACAGGCTGTGCTTAACACCATAATGATATTAAATTGATTCATAATGAACAACTAAATCCAAAGACAACCAGGTATCACTGCTTTCAAATATTTCCTTACAACCTTTGTTTTGCCTGGCACAACACTTGCAAGTTTGCTTTCATTCAGATACAAAAGAAATTATTGTATGAAAACCAAAAATAACTTATTCTTACTACCCTTGGCCACCTCTACCACAGGAAGACCATAGAATTTTCAAATTACGTTGACTTTTTACAGTGACTGCAAATCGCGCTTACGTTTAAAAGGAGTCTGCAGATAAAAATGTGTACAAGTCAGTATCACTCTAAAGAAATGCCTTTGGGAAAAAGGAAAGCACATCCACACCAGCAAAAGAAAGTTCTGACTGCTCAGAGGTGACACAAAATGCACGCACTGTAGCCAAACACATTCATTTCATATCTTAGGCAAGCCTAATGAAGTCATTAGAGTCACAGAAAATTTAGAAAGAGAATACTTTTAAGAGAAGATTCAAATATAAATGTATGCAAAGAGAAGCAGATGGAAAATCTCACCGAAGTTCAATTCAACTTGCATGGAATAAACTCTCACAAGGGAGACAAACAAATCCAGCGGGTGTGTCAATATGAACTGTTAAGGGTAGATTTGAACGCATCTGAGCACACAGCAGCACACTGCCAGGCACACCCCCAGGGATTGGAAAGGAAAGCAGGGAATGCCCAGAACTGCCCCAAAGACCTTTATTTCACAGCAGTACAGATATTTTAGCGACACAATCATTTTGGAGATAAGAGATGTATGATAACAGTGAGAAACAGCTGAGGCTTTATCAACAGCAGAGGATCTGCTTGCAGTGCTGAATTTCAGCAAAAACAAAGAGTAAATTGCCAGGCAGAAGCGAGGTAGCCATTTGTTTCTGTGAGCTGGATGGTCCCACCTTTTATGTAAGTGAAGTTCAAGTAGCAGGACACAAGATTTTTTGCCACCCTTCAAGGCAGACTGGAATTAGTGAGGTAAATCAGCTATCATATCTAGTTGAATACGTCAAATTAGGAATCCTCCTTCAGTAAGTAATTAAAAAAGGAAACTGGTATTATATTAAAATGTNTCCCCAAGGATTGGAAAGGAAAGCAGGGAATGTCCAGAACTGCCCCACAGACCTTTATTTCACAGCAGTACTGGTATTATAATAAAATGTTTTCATACCAAAAATAGTGGCTTTCCAAAAGGAAAGAAATCGATTGCGTTGATGCTTATTGATCTCAGTCCGTTCTCCTGAGGTCTGAACACCTTTGGAAAAACTTTTAAATTGTGTCTTGTACCATGGCCTACCAGCCCCTATGAACAATACAAAGAAAATGAATGAAACAAAATAAAATATGAATTATCAGTATTACAAGTAAAAGTTAAATAATTCACAGAGCTGCAACCTTAAAAGATCCTTAATAGCTACAAAAAAAAAAAATATCATCTTGTATTATAAATCTATTTATATACAATCTACTGCTAAACATCCAAGTAAATGGGCAGCTCCCATAAAAAAATAACAATGAGATGAATTTCAGCATATTACTTACAATGTTTGTTCCAACAATGAAATGATTAGGATTAGAAGACAGAAATTTAATAGTCAGTGTCTGGGGCATTCTCTGGTGAACATCCTTTGGAAAAAGGCTAGGAAAAACATAAAGGTAAAAGATGACATAAATAAAGGAAGTTGTGTCCTAAAACTATGCAAGCACATACATAAACTCTTGATCTAAAATGGCTATGACTAGCTCTAGAAAAAAGCGTGTATTAACAAAATCCCAAACAACTAATTAAAATATTGTTAAATATCTCTTACATAACAGCAAATTAATAAAGTATAGGAAAAATTAGCTCTGTGAGATATACATGTAAAATCTAAATGCCCCTGTTTTCTTACCTGTTATTCAATTCCATAGTAGAGCTATGTACTAATTTCACTTTCCCTCCAGGAATTAAACCTAAAATTACATAAAATAATTACTTAAATCGATTTAAGTACTTTGTGTTAAGAAAGCGTTACCATCCAATGAAAAGCTAAGCGACTAAGTACAAGGATATTTCATCATTAAATTGTTATAGCTTTTGATATGCAAGAATCTTACATCAGTTACAACTATTTACTTCAGAATTCAGATCTGAAGAGTTGCAACTTTTGACAGAAATCAAAGAAATAGGATAGGGAAAGGCAAACATGATTATATGTGGTTTAGCTTTAAAGTATGTATATAACATTCTATAATATCTCTCTATAAAACCCAATTCTATCAATGGTGACAATACACATACATGTCACTTGGATCTTTGACAATGAATTGTAGTAAAGAGAGACTAATAATGCTTTAATAAAGATGGTTTATGTTACTTGTTAGTAGAGAATAACATAAATAATTCAAATCCTTCAAGCACAAGAATTTTTTTAAGAGGAAAGAATGAATGTTGGTGGCAGAAAAACTGTGTCAACACACAACCATAGCTTTAAAATATACCTCTCCACAGGCATAATACCCAGCTTCAGCAGCTTAATATAGCTGGATATTGCATAGGAGCTTATAAATTAGAAAATTGATCACAGATTCTAGTTTGTTAGCATCATTTCATTGTTTATATATGTATTTTAAAATGTATCAGGATTTTAATCACATCCTTTTGGAGCTGGGTAAGTACATAAGTGTAAATTTTTTCAAAAAATAAAATAATTTTCTTCATTCACATAATTCAAAAGGGCTGAATGGACTTTGTTCTTTACTTTTTTCATGGAAACTTTTTTTCTCACACTAAACTAAGTAGCTTACCCAAAAGAGAACTTTTAGGACAATTATTAAAATGGAAATATAGGGAACAACAAAAGCATTATAAAAGATTTGGTTAAAACTAAAGAAAGAACAGGAGGACTGAGAAGGACATAACATCTCATAGTCTTTTAAAAAAAAATAAACTGTTGAGGACACAGAAATCTCCTTTGACATAAGAAATGTGGTTGTCTGTTGGCAATTATCAATACAGAATTAGCAGAAGAGATTCAGATAACAGTGAAAATAATTCTCATGATACCTTACCAATAACACCAAGTATCAGATATACACCCTATTCAGAATTAATCTTTTCCACAGTAATTTTGCCTTCTTCTAAAGTATTTTTTGTCATCACTGACTCTTCCTCTCTAACTATATAATCTCAAAACTCAAGCACTTTATTCCACTTCTAACGTACAGTACTCACCTAAATCAGTTTGTGAACCAGCTAAATCCACCTTTTGTAGTTCAACAACTACCTGAAAAGTCAATGTTTAATATTGAAAAACAATAAATATTTACCAGACTTTAAAGTTTTTTAACTAGTAGTAATAATGCATAACATAACTAAAGAAACATTGAGATAGGTAGATTTAACATTACAATGGCTACTCTCTATCCCCTTTCAATAACGTCTACATTGCTAAAAGTAGCTTCACATGCCTGCTGGATGTTCCCTGCTGGAAAGCAGACTATGGGAAGTGACGTTCTACATTTAATTACTAGTTGGCATCTTACTGGTTTGGTTGGTGACTGAAAACCCACCCTAAAACCCCAAAATAAGGAACTGTAAGACATTTCCTGTGCTTTTCATTATTCATGAAATAGAAAGGGTAGATCATTTGGTCTGAATCTGTTGCTACTAAAGCTACTTACAGCTTTAAGGGACTTAACTAGTGATACAGAACCAAAATACTTTTATCCCCTTATTATTCAGTAAGGCATTCAGTTCCTCAAGCAAGACCAATTCAGAAGCAAACCACCAGTGCAGCAGATGGGCCAAAGCTGCATCAGAAACAGACTGAAAACATCTAATAGAAAAGAAAAGTTGTCAGGACAGCAATTAACATTTACATGATTTAAACAATTAATGTAATTCCTCACCTACACTCAGTACAGTCTCTGACACCAGTGTGATTCAAATGAAGTAGGTGGGTGAAAGAGGACTGAGGTCTATTACTGAAATAAGAGAAATATGTGTACATATGCCTACGAAGCAGAGCTACTGATTGTCTGTTAGTAGTTCTGCCTCAGGATAACATCATGACATTAAGACATTAGGGAGTAAGGTCAAAAATTTTGAAGAGAATTCCAACAGAATGGCTAGTGTTGCTGCACTTTTCAGGGAGGAAATTCTCATCAGAAATCATGGATTTGGGTTGCTATATTGAAGAAGCATTTTATTATTCCAACACATGACACTCTTTCTTTTCATACAGATATGACTCACCCACATATTGAGGATTCCATTTTCATCCATCGAAGCTATCTGCAATGGAGGACCTGACATTTCTATAGAAGGAATAGTAACAATTTATATTCATACGTTGACCTTCGTCCTGAACAATATCAAAGGATTTGAAGCATATCCTAGGTTAATACATTCTCTGAAACTTCTATGACCCTCTCCGCTACATAAAAAAGGAAAGTGTCCTAATTCTACCAAAGAAGAAAAAGGCATGAAATTTTCTTTACTGAGAGGCTGGTGAAACACTGGAACAGGCTCCCTAGAGAGGTAGTAGAGGCCCCAAAGCTGTCAGCATTTAAGAAGCATTTGTACACTGCCCTTAACAACATGTTTTAACTCTCGGTAAGCCCTGAACTGGTCAAGTAGTTGGACTAGATGATCATTGTAGGTCCCTTCTAACTGAAATAGTCTATTCTATATCTCTGTCTATTCTAGTATGCTCAGTTTGTCCTACTAGAAAGGCAGATGATCACTGTCTTGCATCTTATACAATGCCTGGATTCAGTACAGACTTTGCAACAGAAAGTGTCACAGATGAGATCTCGTGAAGCCTGCCAGCTTTACAGCACGTTTCTTTGGACTACTACATATTTCAAAGCGAAAATCTGCAATGGAAGCACTAACATGTCCTCTAGCACACTGCCTGAGAATCTGGGCGCATGAGGATTAAAGTTTCTTCACAAAGGTTGGTCATCATTAAAAAGTGATGCAAAAGGTACAGGAAGAGCCAGAAAGCACAGTCACACATTTTAAATGCTTTCAGACACAAGCAAGTCACTCCACTGATTCAGATAGAGGTTGTTTTTGGACGTTATGACTTCTCTAAATAATAACTTGTTGAGTAATAACTTGTTTTATCATGGAAGAAGAAAATACTGCCTTGAAAACAGACATTATAACAAGCATATACCCACATCTGATGTGAAACTGCACTAAAGGAACATTACATAAAAATTAGAGCAGAAAATCAAACACGCGTGTTGTATGCAATTGATGCTACAGACAAATTAAGAGGCAGAATAGCATTACACACTGAATTTCGGCTATGATGTATTTGTTTCAATAGATACCTAAACAAAAACTCGGATGTACTGATGCTTTGAAGAGCATCTTACATACCTTCCAAATAAGAGAGGCTTGAGAGCCCGTAATTCTGATCAGCATCAAGAGAGGCTGAGACAGGTTCCACTGCTAGTATAGGAGAGGTGTGGTTTACTGAGTTTAGAATGCCATCTGTAATTAAGGATAACGAAAGTTCAACACTGTATTATTTTCAACAAAAACAACAACAAAACCCTAATCACTTTTCAGCTTATAGGAGAATGATGATTACAAAGAAGGAATGGCAAATAATAAACTTCATAAAGAATTACTCTCTAAAAGTCTCAAATACAATACTGCAAACCGTTTCCTATATTAACAAAACGTTAACAAAATATTACTAGATAAATCAATGTTTCACCATTTGTATTTACTTCTCATTTTCCAAATGACTGCTGCACCATTTATGACATTGTACCAGACATTTTATTAAAATTTACAATTTCAGAGTTACCATGAAAAGAATTATTTCAAGCTCCATAAACAACAGAGTCAAAAATAAATCACTGCTTACTACAGAAAAGACAAAACTGAAGAAAAGTTACTCTTAACAGAAAGTAACTACTCTGAAGTAAACACCACAAGAAAATACGTATTTACCCTTTAATAACATCTAAATGTATATTTAGAGTAATTTCAATATACATTCTTTGTCAGATACTCTTGATTTCCGGACTTGATCCATTGCACTGAACTTTATTTTATTTAAGCCTAAAGACATAAAGCTTCCTACGTGTACAGTATTAAAACCTGCTTGCTTATATAAGCAAGTATATGAAACTGTATACATGCATTTGACTGCTGGCCCATTATGAAGCACAATACCAAAGATCTTTGATCTACTAAAAAAAAATTAAGTCTGTCAACAACCAAATAATGTTTACTTTTACATGGCTACTGCAATTAGACATGCTTCTGAACAAAAGAGGATTTTGTACATGTGTGTGCTGCTTTTTTAAGAAAAATAATACCACCTCAGGAAACATACATAAATAAGGACTTATTTTTCAACAATAAAATTATTTATAAAAATAATTGCTATGTGCTAT